>VZRF01002164.1:2074612-2450579 GCA_013396875.1 Vireo altiloquus
CACCAGCAGCCATTTCATCTCCACCACCACCACCACCAAGTAGGCGCAAAAAATGGCAGAAATGGAGAAAGAAGGGAGACCTCCCGAAAATAAAAGGAGCAGGAAGCCGGCTCACCCGGTGAAGCGGGAGATCAACGAGGAGATGAAGGTAGGTGCCTGTGATGGGGACGGGAGCGGGGTCCCCCCCCGCACCCCCCGCCTCCGAGCATGGAGATGAAATAAGAAAGGATCTCTTGTCATTTTTTTTTTTTTGTAGGATGCACTGAATGTGTCTCAACTCCGCCTCCTGGGCTGCAAACAGAGACGAATTCACAGGCTGCAAATCCTGTTCATTGACCAGCTTTATTTATTTTTTTTTTAAATAACTCTCTCTCGTTGGGCTTTTAAGCTCCTCGAGTGCCAATGATGAGCTTTTTTTTTTTTTTTTNTTTGCTTTCTTTCTATAGCCGCCCCCTCAGGTAGCTGGGAAGCCCTTAAAGTTAGGAAAGAAAGGGATATCTTTTAAACACTGGATTTCTGTCCTTTTTTCAGTAGCCAGCTGCAACTGTGTAATTAAATTGTCAAAGTGAAACGTTGTGGTCTGAGCCATGCATCAGTCTCGCACTTCAGCGCCGAGACCCCTTTTCTCTCCTTCTCCCTCTCGCCTCCTCTCTGCTGTACCGCTTCGCTCCGCGGTTCATGGCAGCGCAGAGGTGTCGCTGGAAGGTGGCTTGTCCGAGGGCTGCTTTTGATGGAAGTGTTATTTACCGCGCGGAGGGCTGTCCTGCCCGATAGGAACCACTGCCAGTCCAGCTGTGCTCTGGCGGCAGCTCCAGATGTTGGGATGGCTGCGATGGCGCAAAACCACTATTTTGGAACTTCTTTTATCGCTAGGTCGCTGTTCCAGGCTTGACCGGTCCTATTTTTTGTGCCTGTTTTCAACGTCTGTTCCATGTCTGTTTGTTTGATGTCTCTAATTCCCCAAACTTGGTAACAATGTATTGCTAGACTTCAGCTGAACTTGTTGTTGTTAAATGCGCAGATAAAGTGACTAAAATAGCATAGTCTGGCTACGAGATAAAGCTGCTGAGATTTAATTTGAATATGTCATTTATTAAAAGGCTGATTGTAAGTGGAAGACTGCCTGGAAAATGTCACTCGTTCACATTGTATGTATACTATATAGGCGAGTGTATAAATATGCATGATGCCTAGTGAAAATATCTTTGCTTTCCGGAACATTGATCTCCCCATATAAAATTAAACGGGAATGCACAGTCCCCTCCCCTCTCCCCTCTTTCGCACACCACTAATTTCGGCTAGGTGCCCTTTCCTGCCTAAGGCAGGCGTTCTTGCTCCTGCTGCCTGCGCAATGAGCGTGTACATGGTTCTGTGTGCACTTCAAGTGTAAATGTGGACAAGAGTAGTAGTAGGGGCACGAGCGAAATAATGTGTTGGTGCATCTCTTTGAAAACAAACTGTAGTAGCTTCAAGTCCAGAGGAGCGGGATCTTTCTTTGTGAGATGTGTGACACATCCTATTTTCAGAGAGGGCTCTGTGCATCCACCGGAGAGTCATTGCTCATTGTAATCCCACATAGTTTTGAAGACTGCAGAGGTCTGTAGTACAGGGCATTGGCCCCTCAGAGCATCGCCTAATGCAATCTATATGGATTGCAGCTTTTAAGTTTCATAGGTTCTAGAATTACAAATTAGCTAATTTTAATCAAAACATGTGAAATGTTATCCTGGCTGGATATAAAGGCTGACTGTGCTGGATCCTCTGGGTTTGTTTTGTTTACTTTGGCTGCAGGCACACTCAGCGGTTTGGGAGATAGTTGTTCTTCTACAGTATAACAGATGTTTGTCTGAAAGGGTGAGGAAGAAACAAAAACAACATTGTGTGAAGGAGAAAAATTACACAATTTTAAACTAATGCTTTGGTATTAAGCACTGGCATTAACCTTCGTGTAGAGAGTTTCTCTTTTTTAATCATGGGTAGCTGCTTAAGGTTGGGAACCTCAAGATTTCAGCTGACTTAAAAACTAAAGGCAAGTAGAAAGGGGATTTTGAACCCATGTAATTTCTGGTTGAGAGTGAGACAGCTGATGGCAGAACCGTCCGTAGCCCACCTTTCAATGTAAACTATGCTATATATGCTATGCATTTTTAGTAGGACAGTTGGCTGCTATCATCTAAGAAGGGGAAAAAGAGGGGGGAGCAAAAAAAGTAGTTTGAATTTTTGACTGGTTGAGAAAGTTAAAATCCTGCTGTGATCATTTACCCTTTTTCTTTACTGATGAATTAAGATGTCTAGCTGTTCATAATAAACCCAGAGAAAACAATAATGTAACAAATTGGTTACAGTGTGCAAAATGTTTGCAGTGAAATGACAGAGGGAGCACAATGTGCCCTTGTGTAGGTTTGTATCTGTAATGTTCAAACAGGCTGACTGTTTCCCTTCATCTGAACTGCTTTCATCTGGACCAGTGTAAAATAAGCTCTGGTAAGTAATCACGGCAGAGCAGAAAGAAAGGAATGTATACAGCAATAGACAGCCTAAGCTGTAAAAACTGTAACTTGAGTATCAGCAGCAGATCAGATATCAAGGCTTTAAGGTAGGGGAAATGAAAGAGATGAAGGGGAGGAAAAGACGAGAGAGGGAATGGAAAAGTCAGCTTGGAAAGTAAAGGAGAAGTAGGAGGGCCCCCTCAGGGAAATTTGGCTCAGGGGTTAGGGAATTTTATCATGGTGTACAGTGACCTACTCAGATTTCAGCCCATGTTGGATGGAATTGCCTCTCTTTGCTAGCAGAAAGAAAAAGGACTGGTGTATATGTGATTTCTTTTTCCCCCCGCTTTGGATAATAATAAGGCCATTGGTACAAGTGTCTATTTTAAGTAGAGCAAATTCAAGGCACTATGAATGAGCAATAATATTACCTCACAGTGACTTCCTTTGAGATTTGCTGTTTGATACAGTCAGATATTTACTCGAGAAGGATCACAACACCTACCTGCTTGCTTTGGTATTTTCCAACAGTAGTGTCACAGCTTGGTTTTAACATGACTGATGGATATTCAGGTTGCTTTCTCTTTCCTTATGCCAGATATTGAGTTACATTTTTGTTACTGCTAACCTAATGTACACAATGGTTATAACAAATTTAAATTTGATACAATATTGTGTGCAAAAAGTACATGACTCGGCACAGTTTTCTGATACCACATTTCAATGAAAAATACATTCACTAAGAACTGTTTTGTTACACTGTGGCCTTTACAGCCACTCTTTCTTATTTTATAGTTATTTTTTCTTTTGTCCTCCTTCCTTTTTCAGATGATACTTTCCAGTTTTTCTCCCAGAGGTAGCATTCACCTCACGCTTTGAAAGAAAAGCAGATAGCTATCCTGAAATTCAATTTGGTGCCATTTTTCACTTGCTGGTGAATAACACCAGCATAGAACAGCTCATAGATCCAAACCTGTCATCATTAGGGAACCCACTACTATTTTAAGACCAAAATATTTTCAAAAGTTTAATTGATGAAAACACTTGTTGGTTGAGGCACAGTGGTGGATTCCCCATCCATCTCTCCTCAGCTTATTTCCATTTGCCATCCTGCTGCCAGGAAGCAGTGTTGCTCAGGAGGGATGGCTAGGTGCTTGGCAATGCTGTGAAATGAGGTTACATCCAGTACTGAGTTGCACTGGAAGTTCCCCTCCACAGATGAGACAATGTATCCATGTGTTGGATACATCCAACTCTAGCAGTTGAAAGGTAAGCAATTAATTTGCGTTGTAATTTCACGGGGCTGTTCCATGTGCCCAAGGAGTTTGCTGTCTATAAATATTCTGAATAACTAATTTGTATCTAAAACTGGGCTTTGTTCCTGATGCCTAAAGCTTAGGGCAGCCCCATCTGTTATCATTTAATAGTAAACTCATCAGAATATCTCTCAGTTTAGTGTTTAAGTAGTCCCCGTTTGGCATTTGAAAGTACTACTGTCAGAAGAAAGAAAGCGGTGAAGCAGGCGTAGCAGCCCTGCACCTGGAGCGAGCCAGTTTGCTCAGAGCCCTTGGAAGATTCCAAGGAAACTCCTCCCTTCTCTCCTGAAAAGCAAAAAAATCTTTGGGAAAGTGGAAAAGCAGACAGACTTTATCAATGGTATTATTTCAGGAGACCAAGGTTTTTCTGTGGAGTCTACATGGAAGGAGTTTGTGGGATGGCTGCGAAGGTGGTAATGTGTCTGCACGGGGAGCCTCACCTGGCAGGGCACTGCAGAAATAGTGCTTCTCCAAACAAAGTGGGTGATGCAGAACCAAATGTACATGAGAGGACAAAGGAAAGTAAAGCATCATGGAATTTTGCTTTCGGATAGTGTAAAGGTCTAACCATAGAATTCAGTGTGGCAACAACATATACAAGCAAGGAATGTGAGGGCTGGAAAGAAAGATCCAAGTTTGTATTGTGCCTGTAGAAACATTTTTATTTTCTTGATGCAGTGAATGTGAAAAGAGAATTTGTGGGGCTCTGCACCGAGCGGGTTATGCAGGCAAGGAAATGGAATGGAGCCACTATGCTTCCTCGCAGATCTGAAATAAACATTCAGCAGTAAAACCTAGAAGAAAATGAGTCTGACAGACTCATTCTCCCCTGTGTTTCCTTCCTCCGTGTTTGCCAGGCCTCATTTGGTGAAGCCAGGCCTTGCCTCCTGTGAATAAGGTTCATAGAGAAGGAAAGACAAGAGATCTAAGATGGAAAGAGATGCATGGCATAGCTTGAGAATGTATTAATTAGCAAAGATTTGGGGAAATGATGCATTATAATGTAAAATGTATGTGTGCTGTTACTGTTACGATGAAATGAATCCTAAAGTGGGAATAAATGTGATTATATTTTTACTGCCTATCATATAAGTCAGACTCAGAAAGGAGGGAAACCACAGTCTAGCGAGTCAACACACTCTTCTTCATTTTTCAGAGGAATAGGAAGCAAATTCAAGTAGAAAATCAATGAGCATAACAGTTACTTATCCTGACTCTTCCAGTAGGGAAGATACTTCTGTGTAGTACAAGAACAGAGAAATCATACAGTTAAAACATGCAAATTACACATTGCCCTACGGTGGTGATAAGTGGTTTGAGACTTAGTAGTGGGCAAGAGCTGAATTGCCATCTATTGGGAAGGAAGGGCTTTAGCTGTGGTGTGTGACTGGGGCCACTGGAGTGTTTTTGGGCCAGTTTCTTTGGCAGGGATGAGCTGGTTGTGCCGCAGCCATAGCGAATGCTCTGGAAGTTCAGCAGCTGTAATGGTGCTCTGTCAGCTAGAGAATAGCAGGAGGAGGTTTGGCTCCTGTGGGATGTTGACCAAGTGCCTGGGTGCACTGGCAGTTGCAGAGGGGATTGGTGTTTCCACTGTGGTCTCTAAAGCTTGTCTGCTTGATGCATGGTGTGGCAGAATGAGCATGGAAGGACGTGGGACAGGATTTCTGTGGTTGTCTTCTCAGCTCGGAAGCTGACCCACACTGTGGGTGGCATCAGGGCTCGGTCTCTGTTTCCCCACAGGGGACTGAGCATTACCTCCCCACCTGGGTGAAGTTAGGCTCCATGCTGTGCATTTGCAATGAAATCTGTGGGTCCCTCAGCTCTCTTTGGGCTGAGTGGGTGTAAGGATCCCAGCTTAGCAGTGTGATTGCTGACCTGGGATTTTATTGATTATGAGCAAGGTTTTCTCTCTGTGCTAGTCTTTCTCATCATCCCAGCCATTTGGCACAGCCATGGGGTTGGGATGGCAGCCTCATTTTGGAGACACTCCACATCGTTTTGGGGAATGAGTCTGAAAGTAGGCATGGACTATCTTAATGCCTCTGCTGTCTTGTTCCTGCAGAAGCTTTGAATTGCAGCTCCTTGCACATCCTCCATCTGAACATCCACACCTACCTTCACATCTCCTCCCTGGTCTTTGTCAGGTCTATTATCTCGCAGTTCTGCCAGCTCCTGTCTAGCCTGCTTAATCACTGCTGTTTCTTCTTTCCGATGTTGAGTCCACATTCCTGCTTTTCTGAAGCCTCACTGTTACAATCATCACCCTTCCTTTCATTAAGCCTTTGAAACTTGCATATCTTTCAGTGAGGTTCTGCTCTGCATGTACAGGTTGTGTATTAATTTACATTCTTCCTTTCCTTAGCTTCACCAAGAACTGGTCTTTGTCTCTTAATTTTTTCTTCTTTCCAGCCCCTTGCCTGCATTCACACAGATTAAAATCACATTTGTATTTTGACTATTGCCACCACACTGGTCTTTACAAATCCCATCTTGTTACTGTGTCTTGAATCCATGTGTATTGTGTCTGTCATTCAAATGGAAGAAGGGAAAATACATGAAAACAATGAATTAATAGTGGTCAGCTTAGGGCAGCGACTTCAGCACGATCTTGGCTGTCAGGGCGTCAGACATCACTGCAAATGGGTGCTGTAGTCAGGAGTCTGAGGGATGGTGATGTCGTCGTTCTTTGGATACCCATCTATGCAAGAGAGTCAGTGTGGAAAAAAACATTTCTCGGGTTTGACACTCAGCTTGGTGAAGATGGGGTCATGCTTTCTGTTTGCTGTGTATGAAGTGTGGTGTAATGAAGCTCTGGCTGTTAGCCACTGAGAGAATGGTATTAAGGGTGACCTGCAGCATTGTAGTAGGTAAGATAAATTATGAAAGAGAAGGCTTAATTGGTTTTTTTTCTTTTTTTTCTTTCTTTTTTTTTTTTAACCCAAGATACTTTTTTTGGGAAATCAGTGTTTGAAAAGAGCATACTTTTGTTAATGCTGACATACAACCTCATTGTACTCTCATTGAAGTTAATAGAAAAGACCTCATTGATTTACTGTTTTATAAAAGAGTCAAATCTCCGTGATGTGTGATTTTGAAATCCAATGTATTTTTGTCAGTGTGAGTGTTCATTTTGGTGCATCACTTATCATGGATAGTTTAAATGAGACGTGAAAGGTACTTGAATTTTGTGCCATTACAAACCCATCATTTTAACTACATTCTGAAGGAACAGATACATGTATGAATTTTCAGGAAAAAAACATATTTACAGCCTTGCTTCCGTATTCCTTGACAAGTAATTAGGAATTATTCATTGTCTGAGTTGATCAGCAGTGCAAATAAAACACAAAGCATCCACAGGAGGCAAATTTAGAGCTACTCAATTAATTTGGTTGCATGGGATTTAAGTCAGTAAGACTTTGTCAATTGGTCTCCACCTTGCTAGATTAGTCTCTAGGGCTGTCTCTCCTTAGATGAAATTTAGCAAAGCAAGGAAAGCTGCCAGACCTTGCCTTTGGGCCTCCTTGGGCCTTTTCAGGTCATTTTGGGTGAGCTGCAATGGTGAGATTTGACTGCCCAGGTCCAGGTCATTTTGTTATTGAGTTCCCATGGGTTACAAACAGGGTTAGTGCACTGGGGCTCTTCAGTGCTGAGAGAAGTTTTTTAAAAAGCAAAAAAAAAAACCAAAATAACAAAAAAAACACACCAAAACAAAACAGAAACCCAACCAAACAAACCCAAAAAACTGATAAGAAACAACTTTTAGAAAAATTTCTCCCCATTTTTGCTAGTATTTAAAACACAACACTGCGTCATTCAAATGAGTTAGGTAGTTGTTTACACTGCATTGTACTCATTGAAAACTCTAGTAAAACTCTAGTAGGTTTTCTTTTCAGATATCATACTTATAATGCTGAGTCCAGAAGCAGAGGAGGGATGATGGAATATTTTCCAGCAATTTGGGGCTGTACAGGACAGCCATAGAATTGTGACTTCCGTCAGATGATGAGGTGAAAATGCAAAGGGGAAAAACCAAAAGGAAATGGATGTTTCAGGGGTTTGCTCTGGGGTTTTGTTTTGGGTTTTCTTTTCCTGAAATGTGTTTGTAGCATAATTGCACAGATGATACTCTTGGAAGAGTACAAATTGCTTGTGTTTATTGGTTATAGCTGCTTTACAGCGCTCCTTGAGTGACAGGAACACCTATGTAATCTGGTGTGATGGATGAGCCAGGAGCAGTGCAGCGCTCCGAGGTTCTGGGGCACAGCGCCTGCTGTAGCTTTGAATTCAAAAGCAATTATCATCTGATTAATTTTATTTATTTGTTTAAATGACTGGAGAATTGCTGTGTTCTATCATCAGACTTTCTCCCACTCAAAAATTAAGCTAGAGCAGTTACTAGACAAAATCTGGCAACCTGCAAATTTGACATGTACCATTTGTTTTGAATTGGTGTTGTATTCTCCTTATTCCATTGCCAGAATCCTGGGAGACTGTGCTTATCAGAAGCATTATTTCAGAAGTCAAGATCTTGGAGGAATATGAAGTTTGGAACTTGTTTTAAAAGAGTGTTAATAAAAAAAATTGCATAAACCAAAGAGAAAGACTTCGTGTGTGGCTTTTTTGTTGCAATTTATAGTTGTCATACTACTTTAAACTGATCTTTGCCGTCACAATAATTCATTAGCTGGTTTCCTTTGGTAGTTTCCTAAATCCATAAGCTGTAGAGCTCTGTGGCACTGTTTGGTTTCAGGAAAGCTTTGTTGCCTGGCTGCAGATTTCTTAACTTACTCCACTAAATCTCCTGGCCCAGTAATGAGCATTTTCTACAGAAATACTTTTGCCTCATGACCTAGAGGACATATTTTTAATAGAAATTGAGGGTTATGACAGTCATGTTCCATACTTTGCATTTCCATACAAACATAAAATGTAACCACACAGCTGCTTGGAAATTGGTTTGAAAATAAGCACGGCAAAATTGAGAAAGGTTTTCTTAAACAAATATAAGAGATGTTTGTATGAAAAATGATGGTAAAATGCTTTCACAGTGAAGAATCTTTAAGTGCTTCGACTATGCAAGGGCTTATAACTGAAGAAAAACGTCTGCTGTGATTTTATTTTATTTGGTTCATGGGCACCTCAAGGAACTGTAATTGTGTCAGTGACCTGCTCCAGCTGAAAAGACTGTAGCACAGTAAGATTGATTAACTGCTGGTTGGAAAAAAAAATCCTGGTTTTCTGTTATTCTCTTGCTGCAGTCTTAAGTATTTTATGGCAACACAGAGAAGTTTGTGTGAGGAATGTATGTTAAAATATTTCTGACATTGAATGTCAGAGCAAAAGTCATAAATAACTCTCCTTTTCATTTTCTTTAAATTACAGACATATGAGTCTCTGTCATAATTACGTGTGCCAGTTGGAGATTTAAAAGCATTTCACTTTATGCACTTGAGTTATGAAATGAACATTAGTCTTTGAGGAGGTGGGCCAAACCTGACACTTCCTCGTGTAGCACAGATATGGTTCGATTTATGCAGTCCTCCCTTCCTTCCAAATGGTTATTGATTACATAAATAAGTAGGCAATTTTTCTCTTTCAGAACTTTGCTGAAAACACTATGAATGAGCTCCTTGGCTGGTATGGTTATGATAAGGTAGAACTGAAAGATGGAGAAGATATTGAATTCAGGAACTACTCAGCAGATGGGGAAAGCCGCCAGCACATTTCTGTTCTCAAAGGTAACGAGACTTCGTGTTTCTGTGTTCATGTAAAGAAGGATTAGTAGCTCAACCTGTCTGAATTGGTGTGGATTGCGAAGCATGTTCTCCTGCTTGTGTCTTGGTTGCTTCACATAAAAGTATCTGAGAGTACCTTGTGGTACAGGGAAGCCAATAGGCTACGAGGAAAGTCACTTAACAAATTTGCTGTGATATGTTGTTATATATTGATATATATCTTCACAAATAATGCCTTTTGTGTGTCAGTTGAAAGCTGTGTACCTGTGGTATCAAAAAACTACTCACAACTGGACAAAGGAGGGAGCACTTTCTTAGCAGAGTGGCTTTAAGGAACTCTTTTGTTTCCCATACTAAGGCTGGTTGGCCTGCAATTTTTTAAAATGTTGAAAGGTTTTAAGATGGAATATTCACACACGTAGGAACAAGTGTGAATGTTCACAAAACGCTTCTCATCCATGTTTGTACTATACCGTCTTCTGCACCAGGGTAGAAATTTTCCATAGATGAAATTTGTTTGAGACATTGCTGAATCTTTGTGATTCAGAATGTAAAGGATGAGATCCTGTTGGTTTCTTCATTCAGTTTTTGCCTTCTGACTTCTCAGTCTCAGGGAATGGATAGGGGCTTGTCATCAGAATGAGAAGAGTAGAAAATTGCTGCATCTTGACTTATCCAGCAGGAGTTCCTCAAAGGTGAGGTAAAGAGAGGAAATTTCAGCATCTTTTATGCACTTGGAGTGCTACTTTTCACTGTGTTCATGGACAGCAGTGTTTGGGTTTTCTTTCTGATAGCCATCAGCAGCACTGTATTCAGTGAGTGTTGCAATGAGTACTGACACCAGAGAGACCAGTGCTGAGGGACAGATGGCTAGAAAAAAGGGGAAGAACTTAGAGGTAAGGTGAAACAACCTAATTGTGTTGAAATTGAATGTTTGCAGCTTGTTAGTTCTATAACAACATTGGTGATCAATATTTATTTTTCATTGAAAATGTAATGTCATTAAGCTACCTTTGAAGAAGCTTGTGGCTGTATAGTAATGCACTTAATTTATTTCTGTTTAAATAAATACATCTTTTACTGAATGATTACTGGCTCCACTCTATGCTTGACAAAATTTGTGACATACTGTTTTTATAGGCACAGGATACGAATCATATGCTTTATGTACCATAGATGTCAAATGCCTATGACAGGTAGAAATTTTGGTGTATGCAGTTTATGTAAGGGGAAAAAGCACATTTCTTGTTCTGAGAGGTGGGAGAAGAGGGAGTAATAAGAATTAAGTCATGCCCCATGGCTGAGGTGTATTAGAGAAATTTCTACAAATAAAAATCCTGAGGTGTTTTGGGATTAAAGAATTAGAATAATAACTGTCATCATTTTATGCACATTTCGCTGTGATTCCAATATTTTTTTCTTTTCTTTAAGTTCTTTTTATTATTGCTACTCATATTATTTATAGAGAATAGAAATACTTTTTTTCTTCATTTCATGCTCCTTATACTGGTGAAATCATAGTACACACTGAGTGTGATCACCCTGCAAACAGTAGAAATGAAGTGCAAGAGTTGGATGCCATTGACTAAATCAGGCGTATTAAGGATATGCATGACAAAATAATCCCACCTTTTACCTTCTGCAAAAAGAAAGTGTGAGTTTGATTTTGAAAAAAAATGGAGCATTTCGGAAGATTACTGGAAAGTATAAATTTCTTTGAAAAGAAAAATACCTGGGGTTTTTGTGCACTATTCTTTATTAGGATAAGTAATGTAATGAAGACATTGGTGAAAGCATCTAGGGCCGTTTAAGAAATATATCTGTCATACTGTTCAATGTGTTCTTTGTGTTTTACAGAAAATTCTTTGCCAAAACCAAAACTACCTGAGGACAGTGTTATTTCACCGTACAATATAAACCCGAGCTACCCAGGGCTTGCCACAGGAAATGGACTATCAGACTCACCAGCAGGGTCGAAGGATCACGGGAATGTACCTATTATTGTCCCATTAATTCCACCACCTTTCATAAAGCCACCAGCAGGTAAATCCTAATGAACATGTAAAAATGGTTACTGGTTATTGACAACATCCTGAGATTACTGGATCACTGTGTTTTACCAAGAGGGCCGATTTCAAAATGGTTAAATCCAGTCACAGGGAGCTTTAAAAATGCATGGGAGAGTGGCTTTAGTCACTTTAGTAGTCTTGAGAAACTCCTGCAAATGCAATGACAACAAACTTGCTCTGCTTGTGACACTCCTCATGCTGGATTATGCTCTCAGCATTTCAACAGCATTTGCTTTTAGGAAAAAAAAAAAAGGTTTTGTTCTGGTGAATAAAGCCTTTAACTAAATTAATGGAAGATTATTACATTAAAAATAGGCTGCATGAAGGAAGCAGTGAAAGAGACAAAGCCATCAAATCAGTATCATGTCTTTATATCGGTTAACAAGCTCATACTGGGAAAACTGTCTCTCGATTCCTATTGAAATCCCTGACCACTGTCTCTCAAGGGTTTAATTTGATCTTGACTTTACGCAGGAGACTGCACTGCGATGTTTAACATTTTCATTAGATTTTTTTATCAGAAGTGGTTTTGCACCATGCCATTCCTCAGAGTTTGCTTGAAAAATGATTTATTCCCCTCTGCATGCTGCTTACCATAATCTCTGAAAGGAGCTCTTAGGGCTACACCAGGGTGATTAATTGTTGTGTTATTGTTTACTGCTCCACACGGTGTGAAAATTGGTGAATCCAGATAGGAGCAGGCTGAGTCCTGCTTCCGTGGATGTCGCTGGGTGGTGTTGTGGTTGTTCTTGAGTGACCAAGGTGCTGAGGAATACAGGGTGACATGCAACTCCTGCCCAAGAGCATCAGCTCTCCACACACAGGGCTAAAGAGATGCCACCAGGTGCGAGGGTGCTTCTGCAGAGGCAGAACTGCTTGTAGGATCAGGTCCCAGGTGTTAGATGATCACCTCTGCCCTTCCTAACATTGTCTAAAGGTAGCTGTAAAATACTGATTGATCCAAGAAAGTGTTTGCCTGATGTTGCTTATGTAATAGATTGCAGTTGCCCCTCCTAAATTATTGTTATGCCATTGAGTTTTATCTCTAAAGAAGTATATAATATGCTATGAATAATTTTCAAATGTTACTCAATATGCGCTCTCTGCCAAAGACTTTCAATCTATTTTATACGATATTTGCTAATTACCAAAGCTATTTGGGCCCATTCCTGCAGCCTTTACACAGCTAAAGATCTCAGGCCATATGGGTTGGATCCTCAGCTGTTGTTGATTTGGCCCTAAAGCTTTAATCAAGGGCTTGTGCCATCCCAAGCTATTTTCCACTCCAGTCTGAGTCACGAATGAATCCAGAATGCTGAATTTGTGGTATGTGAACACAAGGCTATAGCATGCATTGTGCAGATTGCCACAGTTGCTGGATTTTTATGACACCAAAAAGCAGGAGGAGGTTGAACTATGAAGTAGAAAAACAAATGACTGCAACAGTAGTTAAGTGGACACAAGGGAATCTTGGCCAAGTCAACTGCCTTCTGTTCTTTGCCTGTCCACCTACAACATATGATCCTGTGTTCAAACGTACCTCTAAGGATAATGTGTAGAGAGAGCTTTTCATAAGTGTTTTCCACCTTTAGGTTTTTTATTTAAATCATTAACAATGAATATCATTGTTTTACCTGCACAGGAGAGATGAATGCATAATCTCTGGCTCCTCTGACTTTATCCCATTTTTGGTAATGAGCAGTAGATTACCATGACTTCTGAGCAGATGAATGTATTTATCTCACCTTTGTTTTAGAAACCAAAGCTTGGGAGGATTGAAGGGGGAGGAGAATCACAACCTTTGTGGGATTTGCAATAAGCATGGGTAGTAATGGTTTTGTTTTATCTTAGGGCGTAGGTGCCCTAGTCATGATCACCCCCAAGAGCCTGGCAAGAAACAACTGGTAGGAAAGGGAGTACAAAGGAGCCAGGAGAGCCAGTGTGCGAGGCAGTGGTCTTGGCACTGCACTTTGACACCGTTTTGTGGGCACAACATCAAAGCAGAAAACTTCAGAGTGATACAAAGCCAGACAAGAGAAACTCTGGGGATGTTTTCTCGGAGTCCCTCGCAAGCACAGGGGATGACTTTGGAAACAGCACAAAGGTGCTTCTTTGACTTGAACAGGCACATGATTAGACTCACATCAGTAATTAATAAGGTGAAGGTTGACATTTTCAGCATGGGGAACAGACAGGCTATGACTGACCTGCCACAAACACCAAAGCATTTCTCCACATCTCAGTGGATAAATGAAGTAAGGGGACAGGAGAGAGAGGCAGAAAGAGGCCAAGAGAAAGCTTCAAGGTTAAAAAGCAGGACAAGGGATCTTTGCAACATATTTTGTGTGGACACACAGAGGACAAGGTTACATTACAGGCCAGAGAGAACATCAGGTAGTCATGCACTGTAGTGACTGAGAGGCTGAGAATTAGGATGCATCCCAAGTTTGTGAATGGATGAGGAAAGCTTTTAGGTATCGTACAGGAGAAAAATCTACAAGACTTAAATATAGCTCAAAAAGGAGTGCCCACAGGTGAAAATGATACCTAAATCATGAACCTGAAGGACAGGAAAGATGGTGCAGTCCATCTGTATTGAGCAAATAATATGGAGTGAGCACTCAGGGAGAAATTATTAAGACTTTAATTCTTGCTGTATTGATCTTGAACAGAAGGGTCAGCATGAGTAAAGAGGTGTCAGGGAGACAGGCTAAGGTATTCATTTGGACAGGAGTGTAATGGTCTGAAGAGGATAAGCAGATCCATTGAATTATTAGTTGAACAATTTTTGCTGATAAGATTCAATACAAGTAAGAGGAAGAAGAGAGAGCAGTGCATGGGGGATGCTCACAAACCTGAAGATAAATAAGAAGAATACTCTGCAATGTGCACTGACAGCAATTGCAGAGGTAGAAAAACACAGTCAGGAAGCCAAGGGAAACAAGATTTCTAGGAAGGCAAATATAATTCTTTATCAGAAACAGCTATCAGTTTAAAAAAGAGGAGGAAGGATCCTGATCCTGAACTGTCTAGGAAGCTGTCATTGAAAATTTCAGCAGATTAAGT
The DNA here is from genome assembly GCA_013396875.1 of Vireo altiloquus. NCBI lineage: Eukaryota > Metazoa > Chordata > Aves > Passeriformes > Vireonidae > Vireo > Vireo altiloquus. The sequence continues at coordinate 2,089,291 of VZRF01002164.1, forward strand.
TTTCCTTGAGCATGCTGGAAAGCTTTGAACAGTGTCCCGTCGGCATTCGTATTTTGTATGACCAGGCTAAAACCTTGAAGAGTTAACAAATTACCTTTTTTTCTCCTCATGCCTATTTTGTAGTAAAATGTTTTTTTGTTTTGTTTTGGGGTGTTTTTTTTTATTTGAAAGCCAAATAATTTTGATCAGTCAGACTGAAGTTTTATCTTCAAGCTGTTCAGATTTCTGTTTTAGTCAAATGAAATGTTAGGTTCCAATTTGCCTATATGATTCTGGAAAACTTCAGGGTGCTACTAACCAAACATAAACAACTCCAATAAAGGCACTCTCTCCTTGCTGTACATCATAATTAAACCCAAAAAACACTGAGTTAAATGCATGGACCCTATGTGATGCACTGAGTTTTTACAGACTCAGGTTATGGTGTGTCAGTGCAGGATGCTAAATTCAGTCATGGGGAGCCTCCACCAGGAGAATGGAAGTTACTCAGATGCAGAGGCTGTCTGCAAGAGCACTCCCCTGATCTGCAGCACCAGGCTGATAAACCACACTTGAGCAGTGCCCAAATCAGACACGACTTTATAAGCCAGCATCAGCCATCCAACCTGCATCTGGAAGCAAATAAGAAATCAGTGCAGCCTCCAGAGAGTTACTGTAAGAGTCCATCTTGCCCTGCAGGCTGGTAACTATGTCTAGACCTGGCAGCAGATTTTGAGTGGTCTTCAGGGCTAGTCTTGAGTACAGCCTATTGCAACAAACTGTTCATAAGATAAGTTCTACTTGGTCTTAGAAGGTTCTTATTTTCTGCACAGCAATGTAAAGAAGACTGGTTTTTTGGTTGTTTTTTTTGGTTGTTTTTGTTTTTGTTTTTTGTTTATTTGGTTGATTGTTTTTTTCCAAATTAAAAGTTGCATAGAAATAGTGAGGAACAGAAATGCAATATCCTGGAATGACCCAGAACTACAAATTTCACAGTTGTACAGGGTATATGGCCTTAGTATGTAGTGTGCAAACCTTCTGTTATTCTGCAACCCTTAATGGCAGAGTAAATTTGAGAGGGCACTTAGGGTGACTCTACCCTTTTGCTCAGGCAAGTTTGGACAACTCTTGTTACCTGGGATGAAGGAAGGAAGGCTGAAATCAAGAGTAGTCAAAGAAGAATGCAAAAAATTCTTTCAATGCGGGTAAGAACAAGCTGCCTCCTTCCCCTGGCACCTGCTGGAGGCTATGGTGTCTCTGTTTTTCCATTTCTTTGAGTGCTCTTTGATTTATTTTATCCTGTGATCCCCATGGCAGTGCCTTGGTAGGGGGGTACAACTGCTGGTTGGTCTATCCTTTGAGCATGAGTGTTGACAAAACCCTTCCCTTTCCTGCATCCTTCTGTGTACAAGTGATGCACAGCGTGCGCCTGCTGCTCTGAGCATCCCAAACAGGAACTGGCTTCCTGTGGTGCTGTGCTGTGAGGGGAGGTCACTGCCAAGGGACACAGTAGAAAGGGAGGCAGAAAGGATGGCGTCATGCAGTTGACTGAGCTTACCACAGAGGAAAAAAGTACTAGGGAAAAATAACATTCCCTCCCAAGGTTTTCATAAGATACCGAGTACGTTTGGAGAAGGAAAGGGGATGTAAATCCTACAACCCACAGATGACTGTCTCTACATAATGTTATGTTCAGTGATTTCCAAATTATAATGATTGGAGTTGTACCAGAAGTTATCAGAAACTTGTGAAAGTGAAGGAGGACCAGGCTGGAGGAACAGTATCTGGTGAGGCAAAATGTCTTAAAGGAGAAGCAGAACCATTTCCAGTGGTGACTGCCTTCTAATATCAGCCTGTGACCTAAGCTGGCAAAAAAATACCAGATTCAAATGATAAAACAAGTATTTAGTTATTTTATAGAAAGGAATGAGTGATTTTCTGTGTTATGGTTTAGCCTGGCTTTAGAATTAAAGTTCATAGGAGATTTTGTAAATACAAGTGTAGATTAATAACTTTGTGCAACATGTGGGAATAAGCAGAGTTCTTGCCCTGCAAACATTCTGGAACTGCCTGCTGCAACCTCTCTCAAGATTTAAATTGCGTTGGAGGAATCTGAAAGCATAAAAGATGTTTTAAATGGTAGTTAACAGGCCACTAAAAATTAATTCCAAGATCATCTGTCAAAATTCACTAAAGAGTTTGATCTATGGCTACAATACCAAGAAGTACCAAGAAGTTTGATTCCAGCCAGAACCCAGTGGCAGTTTTCGTCAAGTAAAGACCACACTGTCAGATCTAGTTAAGTTTATATATGGAGGAGACTCATTTTAATACGCTCTGCATCCCTCTTCAGTACTTCAGAAGTGTCTTCTGGTTCCCGAACAGCATTAAGATTTCTCTAACTGTAGGTAGGTTTCACCCTCTGATAAAGACCACTGCAACAAATGCTATAGTCGCTACTCTTCAAATTATTTACCTTGTTTTTTGTTTGAAACATCGTCAAATTTACACTGATTGTTGGGTTATTACTGCCTGGGTTTTTAAATGCCAGTGGTTGCCAGGATGCCTGCCCCATCTAGCCCACTGTTGATGTCTTTTGCTCTCTGTGGAGGGCCAAGTGTTTCCTTTGTGCTGAAAAGAAAATCAAGAAGTCCACATATGAACCTTAATAGCATATATTCAAAGTACACAGGGAGTTCCCCCTCTATTAGCTGAAATAGGTGCTTTTTTAGTTTGCGTGTGTAAAACCTGCCTAAATGCCAGCTTTTGTGTTGTGCATTCAGTCCCTACTGAACTATGCATAAGAATGTGGCTCAGCTCATGCCTAGAAAACGTAGGCAGGCTGTGGTTCCCCAAAAAGATTTTTTCAAAAGGGGCTGGGACATTTTACTTTATTGGCAGAGTAGTGAACTTGAAGAGACTGGTCCTTAAAAGGAAATGCATTGTAGAGGCTCTGAGGTATTTCCATAGCGATGGTTGCAGCAAGCTTTCTATTGTCAGCCCTATATTTTAATCTTCCTCTGGTAATTACTTTTTTTAAGGCTTTTCTTGTACCTTAAGTTTGTCACATGCCCCATCTGTTTAGAGCGTCAGAACTTAAGGTGATATCAAAAGGGGATCTGTAGCAATGTCTCAGGGGTTTTGTTTCTTCACCTTTTTCTGTTGGAGATTAATTTGGTAAAGCATTTCAGGTGTAAGAAAATTGACTGTAATGGTGCTTCTGCTTTTCTTGGGATCAACAGCCTCAGAAACTACTTTGGGATGAAAAATCTGAATACATGCTACTTGGTTTTCTTCAATGACAAACTGGGATTTCAGGAGCAGCAGGCGGGTAACTTGGAATTATCCAATTCTGAAATCCTGGCAGGTCCCAGTGGAAACAGTGAGCCCTGACTGTTATTGCTGCAGTTGCTCAAGTCAAGATCTAAAGTCTTTAAAATGGAAGTTTTGCAGCTTTTCATTATTTTCAATAGTGAAAGCAGCTAAAATATTTAAAGATGTATATACCAGTGGATAAAGCACAGTTCTCAGCTCAAGGTAAAAAGGGTAAAAAGCTATTATAGCTCCCTATCCAAAATACCTTGAATCCAAACTGTCTGTGTGAGGGGGTGAGATAGGGCAAAGAGGAAAAACAGAGGAAAGTGGATGAAAGCAGTAGTGGAGAGACATGGCTTCTGATAGTGTGGTGGAAGGAAACTCTAGCCAGAGATGAGTTGGTTGGTTAGGAGACAGGGAGGAGGGATGGGATGCCAAAATATTTTCTGTATCATGGATACAACCACAGTCAAGGTACAGGTTGCACAAAGGCTCTCTCAGTCCAGGTGCTGTACGTGAGATCTCAGTCCCAAACACTCTGTCCTCCTGGTCTTCCTTCTGCACAGCAGTACTGTGGTTGGGCACTGTCAGGAGAGATGTTATCTTCTTGCTAGGAGAATTGAGTATCCTGCTGAATCCCTTGCAAGGAAATACGGAAAATAAGATTTTGACGTACCTGCCCTTGAGTCATCATAATATGCAGGATTAGAGCTGTAGCTGCATTTAGTTTCACTCAGCTTTTTGAAGCTGGAGTTAAAATTGAAAATGCATCTTAGTTCAAAACAGTAGAGTGTTGCAACCTAAAACTTAGTAAACTGATCAGAATTTAGCTTCAGAATTGTAGGGATTTTAGGAACATTGCACTAAACACTGTAGGTCGTGCTGGTTTGGTTAGATAAAGAGCTAGGGTTGTTCATGATGGATTTACTCTATTATTCTCATTGCCTTCCTTCACTTCCCCCCACCTCTTTAAATTATGGCTCCATAGAAGATCGATTAGTGTAAACTGCTGCTCGTTGGGTTTAAGAGGAACAATTTTCTGCAGCTCCTTCACACTGGTTTGAAAGGAAAAAAAATACCAAACATTCTGCTTAATTAAGACTTAAAGAGGCGGTGCAAACTTTTGATGATTAATTGAAGCATGCTTTAGACTGATGCATATTTAGTTATTATAATGTGATAATTTTATCTTGTTGTACAAACTACTCCCTTTGGGAACATGATTTAACACTGCAAACACTCTGTGTTTATTGCATTGTTCATTATGAAAAATATACAGGATAAAAACCACAAGGAGATGTAACTGAACAGTGTCTGTGTGGAGGGTGCAGGGAGTACTTCTTTCACCTGTAATGACACAACCCAGAGGCAGAAAAACACAATATTGTAACTCCCACAATATCTCTCCCTGTGAAGAGTTGAGAACTCAGAAAAGTAGAGGCTGGAATGTGCAGTATGTAGAAAGAATTTTTCTTTCTATTACCTGGTCTGATTACAGAGGACAGCAATATGTATGTTCTGCTGAATGCCCTCCTGTTACACTTCAGTTGTATCAGTCTCATCTCCTCTTTGTCTCACCTGTAAGAGTGCCCATGCTACCTGTCATAAGTGTGACAGCTCTGAGAACATGATAAACATTTTGCAAAAGCAGGTCATAAAGTTGTGGGCCCAGATGGAGGGAAAAAAAACCCTCAGTTATTATAAAGTATTTTCTTTCACTTCAAAATTATCTGTGCCAGGACTTGCAAATGATATTTTTGTACTTTACAAACATGTGTCAGCATAGCTATATGAGTCCTAAAAGTGATGGTGAATGATCTTCATCAGAAGAGCTGCTCCAGTGAGAGCTCACATGATGGATGTAGGCATGGTGTCAGGATGAGCTCATGTTACTTTAAGCAGATATGCTACTCTAGACTACCACCAAAAGTCTGACTATCAGCAAAGGAGGACATTGCCGATGTAATAAACTGGTATAATTATTGTGGAGAAGCTTTCTTAGTGCAATTCTAATCAGGAAAAGATTAGAATAAAGATTGACAACAGATAACCCAGGCTTAAACTACTGGATTTGAAATTTCCTGCTTCCCTGTGATCTCTTAGCAGCAAGTTCTTCTAGCTGAGCACTCTAGGAACAAAGATTTGATACATTTTCCTGAAAGCAGGGCAGGAATCTGGTAAAGTGATTTTCAAAGAATTTGGCCTTGAAAAACAAAGGTCTGTGAAAAAGTGAGAGGAATTTTATCTTGAATGGAATGCAAGATACAAATTTCTGGTTTCAGATTATTCCAATTTGTGTTTAGCAGATGACAGCACTTAAATCCCAAGCCTCTGTCTTTTCTTATTTCACACAATCTTGATGTATTGGGGCTACATTATTGCTTCTCCCTACTGGTAGAAATACGTGAAGTAATACTTTCTGCTAATGTTGCAGTCCTCTTTTTTGGTTGCTAAGCTGTAACAAAACATGCCTATTCTTTTCACAAGGTCTGCTCAGCTCTCTATCACAACCAGTATAAAGAAGGGAAGCACACAGTCAGGTTTGGACCTTTATCATTGTCCCCAGCTGTCATCCAAACCCATAGGCCATAGGGCACAGTTCTGTACTCTCCCAGGTACCAAGCATGGGTTCCATTCTCTGCTGTTCTTAGCTTCACTTGTAGCTGAAAGAAAGGACTTGATTTTAGACCAACTTTTTCCTCCTGCTGGGCTGGACAGGGCTCTAGTTGATGGTCCATAGACATGTGAAACTGGATGTTTTCTATTTTACTTGATGAACTGCATTACAAAAAGTTAGAGTTGCATCAAAAATTGACTTGGGCAATTGGGGGAGCAAAGATGACTTAAAAAGCGATGCATTAGTGTCCTGTCCCAGGAAGTGTGTACTCTGAACCCCCTTCTGAAGTACTGCTATTTCCTGGCTGCTTCACATGGCCATACTCAGTTAATCCTTTCGTAGCAGTGTTCCTGGGTCTATTAAATTGAAGAGGCATCTTGTTCTATTATTCTTGTTACCATGAAATGAAAAGGATTACATTGTTTGATGACTAGGGTGAGAAAGGAGTAGAATAGAGAAATAGTTGAAGTTCTTTGTATGTAGCTGGACTGTTTCCCTCCCTTCCCCCTTCCTTCTTTCAGAATGATGACCATTTTGACTAAAATTGGTGATGCCTCCTGAATATCACATATCAGTTCCTGGCAGTGCATATAGTGGCTGGAAGTAGTAGTTTGTAGAGCATTCTCTGCTATTTTTTTGACCGTCAGATCCGTGGACCACAAGTGAAGCAACGCTGCTTCAAAGGATTCTCTGTCAGGTGGTGGTGAAGTTCTGCTGGACAGGGCATGGCAAGACAGCAACTTGACACAGAAGGTCCCTCTCCCTGTCCTCTTGTCCCCTTGCCAGGATATATCTTAGAGGAAGTCTTTGGTAGAAGGAGGTGGACTGAACCTGACTGTCCTGCATAACTACCTGCGGAAAAGTGCAGGAAAGTGAATAACGTGGCTTTTCCATGTATACAGCTGCTGCTGGGAGCCTGTGTAATTAAAAATTAACAATTGTGTGGGTCTTTCTCATCATCCATGGGAGACAGTTCATTTGAATCAGTGAACAGGAACCGAATGACAGATGAAGTGTTCCCCCTATCAAATCAGTCATGAAAGCCACTGAGAATCCTAATGGTGCATCTCTGTGTTTCCCCTTAAAAACTGTGCCCCAGACAAGCCAACCTGCTTCAAAAAGAGCTACTTCAGTGCCTTCTTTGCCAGTGAACTCTCTTTCAGCTCTGTAATATTCTTTTTTCATTTATGAGAGTTCCTCTCACCAAAAATAAAGGCTGTTAGAAAGGTATCACTGGTAGATCTTCTCTTTTCCAGAGCTAAAATGCTTCTTATCAGTAGGGGAATATATGTTGCTGTTATCTGAAACAAGAGTCTGCTGTCTGGTTCCTTTGATTCAGAGGATCTTCTGTTGTCCTGGTACATTCAAAGGGGCAGGTTCAGTCTGTAAGGAATTGGTTTATTATGGTGCGAAAGTAGCTGAATCAGGGTGCCTTTGTAAAAGATAAGTACTTCAAATGGCTCAGAATAAGAATGGGGGGAAGACCTCTAGGTCTGTGCCGGAGTAGTTGGCATCCTGGACAAGACCAGTATGCAGAGGAAGCTGCAATGACCCCGTGCAAAACCAGCACAGCAGCACCCTGTGTGCCTGTCTGATGTTACAGCCAGCTCAGGGCAGGCTTTTTGATCCTATAGATGCCTAGTGATGACTTTGGCCAAATTGTTTTGATTTCCCTTCATGTTCAGTATATGAAGACACTTATAATACTAGCAAAATCCTACTTTAAAGGGTAAGTGATACGATACATTAAACACAAATCTGTGCTATAACTTGGCCTTAAATACAGGTTTAAAGGTAGATAGTCTGATTAAAACTAAAAGGTCATTATTTTACATTGTAGAATTTCATTTGTAGCTGTAAATCATAACACAATTTGTGGAAGGAAAAAAAGTTATTAAACTGGCAATATTTATTCCAATAAGGTGAGTAAAATGCAGCACGTAGTTCTGAGTTATGATAGTCAGGGAAAGGAGCCAAATCACTCTGCTAAAAATTAGTTTGCCAATAATTTTACAGAACGATGACAGCGTAGCTTCAAAAACAAATCCTTTATAGGGAAATAGGATGGCTGCATGACAGAATCTCTAAGCTATGAATTCTCCACAGCTCATGGACCAGGAACTGCTTTAACAATTAGTCTCTAGGGATATTTTTTCCCAGAAGTTAGACAATGGCTGCTGTCTATAACTGAAAGGTCATCCAGTATCATAAACTGGACATAAGAACCGAAGAATTCTGAGTTTTAAGTCAGAAAAATTCCTGCTAACTTATTGACTTGATCTGTTTAGTAGACTTAACTATTCACTGCTGTTGTCTGTGAAGCTGAGGTAGGATGATGACCACACAAGGTTATTGCTGCATGTTAGTAAATAAGCTCTGGGGTCTTTTTACATGGCAGAAGGCACACATGCTGCATTTGTAGCACACACTAGAGAAGAGCTCAAAAGAGGCTCAGGAACTCTGCCTGAATTAAAATTTGACCAGTGAGCATAATGACTGAAAAGTAACCTGGCAGATTTTGCCATAGTGCTGCATCTTCTGCCTTGCTCAAGTCTGTGTTTCTGTGACTGCTGAATTCACACAAAAGCTCCCTGTTTTGTATACTAGTCATTATTTCAAAATAATGCAGAAAAGGAGTATTTTATGTTCCTTCTTATTTAGAAGAGGGTTCGTGTTAGAGGCCTTGGTGCAGCACCTTCTGGCTGTGTTTTATCACCAGCTTGTTGAGCAGAGCATCTCAGGGACTCACTACAGCAGACTGTAAGTAACAAGCACAAAGCAGCAATACCCACTAAACCTTCAGTCTTGGTTACTCATTTAAAGAAGAGTTATGCGCTCTTAAGCGTGCTAAAAAAGTTCTTGAGATTTCCAGAGATTTTCAGCAGTGCACCATTTGAAGCTAATCATCTTTTCCAGCCATTTTAGAAGCTTTGCCAGTCTGCTGAGTCTGTCTGGCACAGGTCATTGTCTGCCTGAGGATGAAGCTGGTGATCACAGGCAGGCACAGTTCTACTCTCTGACAGTGAGGGAATTAGAAATGAGACAAGCCGGTGCTGTTTGTATCTAAGAGTAAGTGTGCAGATGTCTGAGGAAGGTGTTTGCATCTCATGTAAACATTGTTCTTATATTTTTGTTGTAGAAGATGATGTGTCAAATGTACAAATAATGTGTGCCTGGTGCCAGAAAGTTGGAATCAAGCGCTATTCCCTGAGTATGGGAAGTGAAGTGAAATGCTTCTGCAGCGAGAAGTGCTTTGCAGCTTGCCGAAGAGCATATTTCAAGAGAAACAAGGTAAGAGAAATAAGGAAAGATGTAACCTACATAGACATGGCTTTAATCAGGCCCAGCCTGAGTCTCATTTAGCATCTAATAGAAGCTCTTTTCTTTTGTTTTCTCTGTTTCACCTAGTTCTTCCACTTTCCATCTGTATTGTCTGTTGGCCTGTCAGCCCTTTACTAACCTTCTTTCTTTCAGTTTCTCTCAGCTTGATACTTGGGTTTTGTGAGAGTCAGGGAATTTAAATACTAATAAGCTTTAACATTAGACTCCAAATTTGGCCTTAGAGTCTCAGTAACTTCCTACATATACAGAACTAAACAATGAAATAGAGCAGAGGAAAGTTGTGTATGACAGTGCCACCGAGTCCCATGGCATTGGGATCATGGCCAGTGGATAAATGCTTTTAGGGCCCAAGTCTCAGTCCCATCACAGTAGTAGACATCTTTTCACTGCTGCTAGTGAGCTCTAGTTTCATTCTTTAAAAGTGTATAATTTTTACTAAATTATCATTGCTACAAAATTCAGACACTATACAGTTTTTGGGTTGGGGTAAGCAATGTTAGAACACCTAGAGTAACGTAATAACCCCTCCTACTCAATTTAAATTTAACTCTGTCTAAAATTAGAAAGCAATCCTAATATTGAATGTCTACAAAAATTGCTGTAATCACTGAAGCACAGTGCCTGAAAATGCCCTCTAGGTTACTTCAGCAGCTGTTTTTCTGCAGCAGAATTTGTAATATGTCATTTAAAGAAAAATAGAGAAGAAACACGTCAAATTTTTAGTTGTTAAAAAAGTAGCTCTGTCCTTTTGTGCTTAATACTGTGAGTCTTTGGGTAGCTTTATTGTCTTAGAAATGTTTACCATTCATAAAACTCTTTACATTTTGGTTCCTAAATGATGCCATTTACCCTCATGCTTCAGAGCATTCCAAGCCTGTCAAGTTCAAATTTGCTTCAGGTCTCTAAATCTGGTCTTTTACATCTCTCATAATAACAAATAAATACATATGGATTCTAGACTCAAGAGGCAATGTTATAGCAAATTAACCTCCTTTATAAATTTGGGTCACATCATCCTGCCAAAAAAAAAAAAAAAAAAAAGCCTGAAGAATTAGGTTGCAAAAATCAGTAGAGTGGAATTTTAGTGGCAGTCTTGGAGAATCAAGCTCATAGTGTCTACTGGAGCAGACAGGCAAGTAAAAGTCACATGAGTCTTCTGTGAAGAGTGTTGTTTACATTCTTTTTATCTAGAAAAAGTGTAGAGAGGGGAAATACACTCTCCTTGGATGCACCTCATTTGAAAATAAATCTATCACATGGATGTATGTGCATGTGCACACGTGCTTATTTACACACACGCAGTTCAGTGTGCCTTACAATGTGGAAGGCACAGTCCAGACACTCTGGACTGACAGGATACAGATCTCTGTCAGCTGATGCTCCTGTGGCTTCCAGTCACAAATTTACATGGATAAATCTACTTTGTAGTAATGGAGGCATTGTCAGTGATCCTGGTTAGGTGGTCCTGTGTGTCCAGAACTGATGAGTACAAGATAATTTGGGAAACCTTGGAGAGGCAGATGAAAGAACTTGCTGTATTCTTTTTCACCTACAGCTTAGATCCTGAAATAGGAGGTTTAGATCCCTAGCATGTGAAAATAAATGTAATGCATACAAAAATAACATAATGCATAGGTGTACTTCAGCCATCTAGTTGAAGTAGACCCATTAGTAGCAGGACTCAATTTATGGCCATGAATTCAATCAGTGAGGCAGTATAGCAAAAAGTTCCCTTTTACCTGACTTACTATTTATTACCCTTGTGCTTTATTGGAGGCATTTTTGTCCTTGTATTATGAGAAAGGATGAATTAGAGCTTCACATTCTCCTTGATTCCCTTTCCTACGTCTCTGTTAACTTCTGGAAGATACTGAATGTTTCCATCCAGAAAGCTCTCTGGAATCATTAATTTGTATGTGTGTGTGTAAATATATATACATACATACACACACATGTACACATATAAACACAATAGATGTTCCTAATATTTTCATATACCAGCATATCCCAGTGAAATGTCCTATTTTCAAACTAACAAAATGTCATATGGGAGGACTTGGCAAAACATGATGAGAAAACATTATCGATAACGTGTTGATTGGCTCTGCTTCAAAGCTAAGCCAGTGAGTTAAATATTCTTTCTCTTTGGACCTGTGGACCCTGGAATTTCACGGGATCTGACAGAGCAGGAGAAATCAGTAGCTCTGTGTGTGTTTATGACATTAGATGATCAGAGGACAGAATATTTAGGAAGTGCTGCTGGTAAATTAAGACAGGCACGGTAGAACTCAGCAGACCCTCACGCTTCTTGTTTTGCACTTCACCTGTTAGTAACAGAGTGGGGTCTTGAGGAATAAGATCAAAAGAACCAGGCTGCAATAGTTTCAGATTTAACTGCTGACCTTTGCTCTGTTACTGCTATTCCAACAGCGTACCTGTCTTCTCCATGAGTCTAATGCTTATTTATGTATTTTAAGGAGTTACGCCACTCTACACTTTCTCATTTTTCAAACAGAAGAGCAAAACAGTCACGTTTCACCTGCCTTATGCATGTTTTAAACAGTGGATCTCTGCCACAATATAGTGTTGTATTACATTAAATATGTACAGCTGCTGTGTTTCTGGGAGCTGATAGGACTTTGTGGTCACTTTATTTAAAGCTTGAATTTCCTAATGGATCACGTTAAGCAGACTTCCCTCTTCCCCCTAGATAAGAAGTGCTGTAATAAGTGCTTGCCTCAAATGATAGGACTGTTTAAGCAGTAAAGAATTAGTCACCACTAATGCCTCAAAACAGCACTAAGTAATGCTGTGAATTATCCATCCCTGAATGACAATTGCTGTGTTCAGAATGAGAACTTTTCTAATCATCCTAATAAAAAAATCTTTTCCCATACACAGGGCAAATTCACACTGCAGTGCTGCATGCCACAGATTCCCAACAGAGAGAAGGCTTGACATGAGCCTACACTGAAGTGCCCTGAAAGTGATCCAGAAAGCCCCAGGTCAGCTGGGCACTGGCTGCTCCCAACTTCCTACTCCTTCCCAGCCCTCTCCTGCACTAGGTTGAGCAAGAGTAGCAACACACTGGAATAAACTGGTACCTTCCTGGCCTTGGGAGATTTTGAACCCAAGGAGTTAAGTCAGAGGTGCCCATCAGGGTTTCCTGCCTTTTGTCTTGCTGAAGTTGCGTCTGTTTGTTCTCCAGAAGCTGTGTTTCTGTATCCTCTGCATCCATACATAGCCAGGGTTGTCAGGGAGCTTCATGCCTGGAAAAGGAACTTTGTAAGGAAAAAGACTGGTGCAAACTTCAAGTTGCTTTTCTCATAAGAAATGCAAATTTTGCTCCAGGTATTTTGAAGTCATGACCCTATAAAATGATATCAGCCAGCAGTCATGCCTTGCAAGAATAGAAATATATGTTTTGAAATTAAAAGAGTAAGTTTATCTAAATTATCAGAGATAAATTAACAAAAAATGGAGGCTTTTACCCCATTAAGCAAAACCCAAAGTAGTTAGACAAGATCCAATTTAGAAAGAAACCTAAAAATACCACCACTGCCACCCAACAAAAAATATTTTTGCCCCAAACAAAAATAACCCAAATCTGCATTCCTGCTCCTGTTTCGTCCACTTTGCCCTGTCAAATATAGGTAACAAATACTGTATAATGACAACATGTTGTGTATAATAATACCGATTAAAAGGAACCACTGCAGGAAAAGCAAGCATTTGGTACTAATGTTTGTAACTGAAGATATAAGATTAGGATGCTCCCTTCTTAGCTTTAATTTTATAGGCGAACTAATACAAAGTTAAGTACCAAAGAGTCATGTAAGGGCAAAAAGCACTAGACCACCAAATTTCAGAATATGAAATTTAAAGGGAATGGTTGGAGTCATAATTGTATCCAGTGAGTCTGAAGCCTGAAAAGATTAATTTTGAAATTAAGTTGTTTGACTCAATGGGTCAGAAAACAAATTTATTATGACCAAATAGCCAAACGTAGAATTAGGACTGACTTCACAGAGGTTATAAACTCTGTTCACAGCTATATTAAAGAATAATTTACTTGATTTGACTAAGACTTTGGAGACGTAGTGACTGCAGTGTTCTCAGGCAGTATTTTACACTTGAATTTGTCCGTTTTGTACTGCCTCTCAATTAGGAAGAAAGATAGATGTTTTTGTTTACAGTGCAGTCCAGTTTCATTCATACTAATAAACAAAAAGGCATAAATCAAAAACTCTTTAGCACCATGAAGATGTAAACAAGAATGACTCTTCTCTCCCTGTAAAGTATAGTGAGGCAGCATTGTGCGTTACAGACAGGGAATGTGGTTTAGGGTCCTTTATCTCATCTGTGTGGCAAAAATGCATGTGAACTATCAAATGAAGCTGTAAGAAGTCATACGCATTTATTTAGTCCTGAGTTCTGTTGCATTAGATGACTCCTCACATTTTCAAGCTATATTTAAAGGTGATGAAGAGCATGCAACATCATAAAGCTTTAGCACTATTGCCTGCATAATTTTTTGATTAATTAATATCTTTCACTAAATGATAATATGGACATTTATATACAAACACATATTATATATAATCTGGGAGTAAACAGCAGCTATCATTCCCCAGAATTATCACTGAGGATTTTCAGACAAAGTTCTCTTGATTTCAAGCTTAATTATGCGGCCTAACAGTGCATGAGAGATATTTAACAATCTCACTGTTAAGTCAATGACTAATGGCAAAAAAAAAAGCTACTTTCATCTCTTTCTTATGCGTCTACAAAATTTGATTTGTAAAATGATCATTATTCATTGAAATACATAAAATTGCTTTAAGCAACTTGATGCAAATAATGCCCTGACCAAAAAAAAAAAAAAGCTTAGCTCTTCCTTTAGCTTCCCTTTCCATAGTACATTTTGAAACACAGGAGGCTCTGAATAGAAAATCTATTTCTCCTAGAGATTTAACTCGCATTAATGAAGTGTTCAGAAAGGTCAATGCAGAGCAGGTGTCCCGACTTCTTTGCATGCAGTTGTCCATATTTGGTTCTGTGGAGCTGTAGAGAAAAGCAGGATTTAATAAATGGTTCACAAAGTTGCTTCTGCTGCCGTGGGTTTGCGTAGAACGTGCGTGCGTGTGTTTGTGTGTGCGCATCTGCCGGTGTGCCTGCGTGTGTTTGCCACAGCAGCCTATTGAAAAGGTTTCTTGCAAATGCTGGAAGGTAGAGGGAGAAAAGACAACAAACATCTCCATAGCTGTGATTGCTTTGTTGAGATATAAATGAGCGCTGATGAGTGAATGCAGATGAGACGCTGAGTCTGCAGAGGAAACAGCTCAGGCTTGGGGCACAATTGCAAACTTCTTTGAGGACCCGGCTGGAGAAGGAGGGATAAGGGAAATAACTTCATTCAGAAGATGTTTTTAAAGTTTGTGGAGGGTTGAAGGCTACAGATAGTGACCAAGAATCTGGAACAGAGGCTGAAATATTAAGAAAATCCTGAGCTGTGAAAGAAATGTTTGGCATTGGTCAGAAAGAAGATGGGCATCACCTTGCTGTCATCAGCTGGCCTTGTTACTTACAGGATGCTAAACCCAGAGATCTCCTACAACTGCTTTCCTAAACCAGAGCTAGGATTTTTTGATTAGAAGAGGCAAATGAAATTCCAAATTAACCTGCTGAGGCCATCAGTCAGAATATCTCGCTGCTCACCCACAGCAAAGCAAAATGTATTGCCAGTGCTAACAATGAAATGGACAGCAGCACCTGACTGATGCCACCAGTGACTTAATGAAGGGATCTGGCAAACCCAGCGTGCTTGTCAGTTTGCAAACTCAATGGGCATTTTAATGTCCATCTGCTGCCATTTAATACTATAAATTTGAATCAAATTCCCATTGTCTGAATTACTAGCAGGTATCCAATCCAATTAAAAGGCGTGTTCACTTTTAATTTTAACCACCGTGTCACATTACATCAGTCGCGTTGCATTCTGGCTGCTTTGGTTATATCAAGATGAATATGCTAATTACAGCTGCCTCTTGAGGGGCAGGCATTTGATTCAAACAAAGCGACCAGTTTATGCGAGGTGTCCTCACATCAGTTCTGGACAGCTCCAACGGCTTCGCTCTTCCTTTTTCCCAGAAGCAGGTTTTGTTTACATACAGATGGTACAACAAAAAGCCACTAATTGTGTTAGGACTTGACTGGAAAGGCTTTTAAGTTTTTTTGCACACTGGGTGAATGCAGTTTAGAGCAATGGTTTGGATTTAAATAGATGTTCTGGCACCTTGATATTGGAGAAGTGAAAGAAGTTGCTACCTGCAGAGTGACTGAGAGAGAAATATGGCCAGTAGCCATTTTTCTGGAGGTTACTAAGGAGCTTTACTGAGGTCTTAAATCACTTAGGAAGAATTTTTGAAGGGGAGAGGAGGATGCTACGGGATAAACAGACATTTTGCTCCTTTAAAATGTTTGGCAATATAGACTTTATGGTCTGTATCCAGGACATTTTTACATCACAATCAAAAAGGGGTTTTTGATTGAGGCATTTAAATGAATAACAGTGATGCATTCAGAAAATGAGCAGATATAATACACACTGGTGCTTACTTTACCTCTGAACCCCATTGGCTCCAACATATGTGAGCTAGCCACTTGCTCAAAAAAATATTGCTCTCTTCTGTTTCATGTCACAGCTCAGGTTGCCTTAGATTAACTTTGGCTTTGTATGAAATTAGGCACCTTCCAGCTTTATTTTCACATGCTCAACACAGAATGAGCATCAAGAATAATCTTTATTCTGACAAAAGCTTAGGGTAGATCTTCAAAGTGAATCTAATTTGCGCAGACTATATTTGGTGCTACTCTTCCCTTTCCTAATGAACACATCAATCATTAATACTAATATGAGCTGGGCAAATAAAGAAATGCATATTAAATATTTGTTCAAAAATATCATGACATTTGAATAAATTATTGCCTTAATGCATCTGTTCATTTATCAGTCAGCTCATTAACTTAGGGAAATACTGAAAAGGAGGTTGAATTTTTTTTTCACTCTATATATTTTTATTTGAAAACCAAAATTAAGCAAATACGGTTTCCAAAAATGTGTTTGGATTAGGAACAATGTTGTGAGCAGTACAATGTGTACACACACTTCTAAAAGCATGTGTGGAATACAGAAATTGGAATTAACGACTTTGTTTAACGGGGCAGAATTCTGCCCAGGCAGGGTAACACGGTGGGCAGCAGTAGAAAACCTGAGGGGCCCAGCTGAAGGTGGAATATAATTTCTAGTCCTAAAGTGTCTCAGGAGCTGACATTGCTGTCACATTTCGCAAGTGGGGAAGTAATTTGTGCAGGTGAGGCAGCAGTTCAGTGCTGTTGCGACATTTCTTGTCAGCTGACGGTCTGTATTTAATCACTCTATTACTCTCCCAGTGTGGCGACTTTCCTCTCCGTCAACCATAGGAATCTTGCAATAAATTCAAGGCTGAAACTGAGTCAGACCAAGGGAGTAAATCACATTGTCTATCTTTTTGGCCCCTTCTAGCCAGGAAAGTTTCATCCCTTTTAGGTTTGTTTGCAAACGTCTGCTGGTTTATGGGAAGACTGAAGAAACCCTTACACCCGTTAACCTTGAATCTGGCCTTGTGAGTTTAAATGAGGCTAGGAGAGGCCAAATGGATATAACTTATAATCTGCTGGATGAACAGGAAAATGTACTACTGGGGATTGTTAGTTGAAGTCAGTTTCTTGCCATAAATCAAGCCATGTTCACTGTGCAAGTGTTAAACTTGATGGAAGAAAGAGGTGGGTTTTATTGAGCAAAAGTCTGAAAATGTAAAATGTCTTTCCTGTAGAAAATCGTTTCTCCAATTAAATTTGATCACTTGGCGACCAGATAAATTCAGTGACCAGCTGTGCTGTGTCAAAAACTCAAGCATTTACAACTCACCTATTTAAATTTAAATTGAAAGTAAGCATATATTGTGAGTTGTCAGACTTGATGCAATTTTGTATCTAAAATAAATGTACTCATCTGTTTAATAATATTTAGAAACAGTGATAAAGTATTTGATGGGTTTGGGGGTGGGGAGCGTGTGTGTGCATGTGTGTGTCTTCAGATGTTTTTGGTTTATTTACTTTCTAGCCTAAGAAGCAGGAGGCCAGACCCTGCCTGTGTCACACAGAGGGGCTGGTGGAGATGCTGAGGCAGGAACCAGTCCTTTGTCTGGCACATGTAGGATGAGGGGAAAATGTGGCTCTGTTGCTGTCCATTTGCTTCCGAAGCAAAGCAGAGCATAGCATCTCTCTGGCCCTTCTCTGGACTTTGTGAGGGAAAGGGTCTTTAGTGGGGTGTGGTAGCCTGGTGCAGCTTTCCTGGGGAGCGTAGGAAGCCACAGAGGACTCGGAATCTCCATTAGACTGGCTGAATGCAGGAATTTTCCTCTTACCATGTAGAGGGATGAAGCACTGCAGTGTCCTGTATGCCTGTGGCCCTTCTTTCCCTCGAAATTCTGAGTCTCAAATGAAAAGGGAAACTAGTTGAGTTAGAAATCAAACAACTCAGTCTCAATAGCTCTTATTATTTTTAATTTAGCCCCCAGGCTTTCACAGTTGTGGTGCACAGTGCTACTAAAAATTAGGTGGAAGAGAGCTCCTAGAACTAAATATAAGTCTTTAAAGATTAATATAGAGAATAAAACAGTGCACCGACATTTAAATATTTATGGGGAGAAAGGTTGGAATTATCTTATTGTGTAGTATTCATAATGGTCGACTTTGGCTATTGTTGAATGGTTCAGTCTCTTGCCTCTGCAGAAGCAATTTATCAATATGAATGCCTTGATAAGGCAACTGCCCAAAAGTTGTGACTAATGCACGAGCATTGAAGGAACAAGTAGCTGTACTCCTGGCTTCAGTGTGTGAAGGTGGTAACTTCATCCTAAAGAAGAAGGACCAGGAGCTCTGAAAGAAGAGGTTCTAAAATACCAAGGAAAAGGGTTAAGCAAGAGAAAGTTTTAAAAGGGGGAAAGAAGAAACATCGAATCACTCTGAAGGCTATTTAAGAACACCATATTAGATGCACAGATGGTATGTATACCTCTGAGCAAGGAAAAAGTAGAAAGGGGAGAGTTAATCTGGCATAGATAAGTGAAGAAGTGCATAAGCTTAAAGGGACACTGTCAACTTAAAAATCACACTTTTACTGGAAAATTTGTTACCTACTACTGTTACAAACAACACCTATGATTACTGTAACTGATAGATGAGACAAAAAACTCCCTCTGCTTTTTTGTGTACTTCCTTTGGGACTGATCCAGATTCCATTGGCATCAGTGGGTGACATCCCATTGCTTGTAATTAGCTTTATATCAGGCCCTGTGCATATTTGCCCTGTACATTGTGTACATGCAATTCAATTATTTTGCATCTGGTCTGTTTTCCTATTGTTTCTGTGGTTTTTCACACAGCAAGAGAGGAAAAAACCATTTTTTTCCAAATTGGAAGTGTGGTTGTTAAATGACGGAAATGCCAAAAGGGTCCCAGGCATACATGTAGCAGAAATACCAAATGTGTTGCCTTTTTAAGAGAAAACACTGCCTTCAAAAAATTTGAATATGCAATCAATCAGTTACAACTAAAGGTTCCTGAGATGAAGTGCAGAAATTATCTGAAATATGCAGGTACCAGGCATTGTAGGAAGTATAGAAAAGTGGCTCTGTAGAGTGCAGAAAGCCACCTGTAAGTCCCCTGTGCCTGTAGGCCATCCAGCCATGGCTCTGACCTCTTCTGAAAAAGTGGAACAGCAGAGAAACTAAATTAAATTTCCTGTGTCCATCTTCGCCGCAGAGGATGGTGAGGAAATTCCTGTCCCAAGGACACTATCCACAGGAAATCAGAGTGTGGCCTTATAACAAAAATTGAAGTCTCTTAGGACGAAGTTATGGAGCAACTTCAGCGACTCGAGAGCAGTAAATCACCAGGAGCAGATGGTACTCAGCCGAGTGTTCCTAAGGAAATAAAAGTGTGAAGCAGAAGAGATATTGACAAGGATCTGCAATATATCATTAAAACCAGCAACTGTTCCTGAGAATTTGGAAGTCTTTTGTATGGTGCTTAAAAAAAAAGAAAAAGAAAAGGAAACATAAGAAGGTTGCTTTCTTCTTGAGCATAAGAAATTAGAGTTCCTAAATAATTTGTATTTAATTTGCTTAACAGCAGAGTAAAGTAACTTGAGTTAGGCATGACCTGGCAAGTAGTAACACTGTAAAGAACAGCTGGGATATAATTTTTATACATTACAGCTTTTAGACAGAGATATTTAGGTAGTTATTTGGACTCAGGATCATGTTTGCTGGATAAGATGAGTTGGTTTTGATGTGTTGTTTGATGTATACGAGTAGTTCGATGTCATCCATGGAAGCAGTGAATGCATTTTGGCATGGCAGCATACCTCAGTCCACATTTTCATAGCAAGTTGGACATTTAAATAAGAAACTGTCTGCATTGCAAAGGACCTAAGTTTACTGCCAATGGAAAAATTACTTTATAATGCTGGGGAATGTTTTTATATGTGCTATACAAATTTTTAATTCAATTTGCTTGAGAAAAAGTAATTGTTTTTTTAGAAAAAAAAAAGAGTTTTCCAACAAAAAACAGATATTCAGTGCACAAACTTACTCAACCACATCCCCATTTTCTGTAGTTATACCATATGGGCAAGGAGTAACAGAGGAGTACAGAGGTTTTGCCAAGCAAACATGGCTAGTATGTACACACGCACAGAAATCAGCTGAGGGAAGCAAATTAGAAGATCTAATGGATTCGAAATTTAGTAAAGCACTTGAAATGGCATCTCATGAAATCTTACCCTCAGATTAATTCAAATTACTTTGGATATGAACACTGTCAAGTGGCATGAAAACAGGCTCAAGGAATAAAGTAAAGGGTGGTGATAAAGAGCAGCATATCAGGTTGTGGATAGAGAAGTGCCAGAGGGACTTTCATGAGGTTGGTCTTGTTTCATATTTCATTAATGATCTCCAGGAAAGAACAGAGAACAAGTTCACAAACTCTGCAGCTGATACTGAGCTAGGAGGAGCTGCAGATACCAGACAGGACAGAAAATAATTCTCTGGAGGAATTAGAAATAATGAAAAAACCCAACTTGTACATTTACAGAAGTGAGTTAGTATGTCTAGGGGGGCAAAAAAACAACCTGAAAAAAATATCTTAGGGGAATGAGTGAAGCTAGACAACAGCCTAAAGCTGAGGATAGGAGAGGGGCAATAGGTTGGATGATGCAGATATAATGGTAGTTAAATGGGCAAGGGTCTGGAGTGGTGGAGTGTTGAGGAGGATAGTTGGGTGGTTGCTGTAATATGGATAGAGCAAGGAGTGGCAAGATTTGGAGAGAGTTTGGGTATGCAGAGTCAGTGATCAGAAGAATCAAAGATGATTTAGGGAATACAAAAATGTTAAGCCTGTGGAGAAGGAGGAGAGGGATGGACCAGAGGTTAATCTTTTGCAGTTTTGATGTATAATACTTTGAGGTGTTAACACTTGTAACTGGGGCCTGAAATGAGCTTGTTTGCTTGGGATTGACTAAGATGGGACAAGCAAACACAAGTAAATGCTGAGGCTGGCACTGGCAGAGGGAATGCGTACACCGTCCTCTGTGTATTTTCTGTCTCCTGCAGAAATGAAAGAATAGCATATTCAGATTCAGCAGGAGTTATTACTTCCCAAAATTACCCCTCTCATTTTTAGACTGAACTGTTACAAATAGTTAAAGGCCTGACCCACAAGCTGCTGAAATAAACAGGAGTGCTCTGTTTGGAGTAGCAGTTGAACTAGTACTGAAATTAAATGATGTAGCTGCAAAGATTTGATAAAACTGATTACTATTAGCAAAAATTTATAGCCAAACCAAGTGAAAGAGCGATAGAAGCCAAATCTCATTCATGAGAGATGTTGCCCACTGTGTCAGCCCCACATGCATCCTATAACTCTGTAGATTATGGGATATTTTTCATTCCTTCCTTCAGGTATTGGCTATTGTCAGCTGCAGTTTGCCAGATGAGATGAAGAAATGGGCTGATCACTATGGTGAGACCCATCTTCCTAATCAGTGGTTGCACTGCTGGCATAGCAAGCGTGAAGGGCTCTGTGATGTAATCCAAATCCAAACTGATGTGTCCCATTTGGTAGGGCAAATACAGAGCTGGTGTAAGCAGGCGTAGCTTCATTAAAATAAATGGGACTGTAATAAATTGGCTGTAATTTTGGCCCAATGAAGGAGTTGTAATGCCTCCATTTCGTTCCTACTGGGTCTGGAGGAGCTATAGGTTTGGTGCAGCCTTACTGGGGAGTTTTTTGTTTATATCACTCAAATGTTTTGTCTCGCTTTCAGTTATTCTCAAGTCTCTCTTAAAAATTTTCAGCCTTCAAAATGCAGTTATCAGTGTCACCATACTGCTCTTTTGGAGTATTTTGAAAATGTCAGTATTTTCTAGTATTTGCTGTTGGTGAAAATATGGAAAGTGTAAAAGACTTCTTATAAAAAGACTAAAGCAGTATGTGAGGTTGTGTTCAATCTCACACAATAAGGGCTGTTTTTAAAGAAGGGTCATGTAGAGCTCTAATTCATTATATCTGGACATTTCAGCATGAAATTTTCATATGAAATAGCTTCACGATGCCTAATTTTTCTAAAGAACACAACTAGAGATATTACAGCATATCACCTAGTTTGTCAGTTGTTTCCTAAAATTAATTTCCTAAAGACAGCTTACAACAAATGTGGTTATTTTGAGCTTTTTATTTCTTCAGCCTTGAACTTAGGCATGAATAACTCAATACAAATTGCAGAAAGGAATATGCAATAACATACTGACCACCAGTTTCAAAACAAAGGAAGTATTTTGGTCTTGTGAATGTCAGGGGCAATATTTCCATTTATGTTAGGAGGA
Organism: Vireo altiloquus; assembly: GCA_013396875.1. NCBI lineage: Eukaryota > Metazoa > Chordata > Aves > Passeriformes > Vireonidae > Vireo > Vireo altiloquus. The sequence goes on from VZRF01002164.1 coordinate 2,111,533, forward strand.
TTAGAACTGAATCACAAACTTCAAGCCAGTGATGGGATTACAACAGGAAAAACGAGGAATTTGATATTCGTGCTCTACAACTATAACTTTTTGCTGATAGAGCTGTATAAGGTATTTTAATTTTAATCTAATTTATACTAGATGAACTAAAGCCCAGGTCTGCCACAGTTAGGCTGGATAGCTCTTTATCCTCCAGTAGCCCGGAGCAGGGAGGTAATGCACATTTTTCCTCCTTTACCATTCTATCTTATCCTTTCCCTTGCTTTATGAAATGGAACCTTTCTAGCCTTCACAATACAGCCGCCAAACTTTTAACCTCTCTCTGGCTATGTCTTCCTACATTTCCTATCCTCTTTCTTCATTTTCACTGGCGAGGTTAGGATAAGGTATGGCATTTTCTATTCCCTGTTGTGTTCGGTATTTGCAGCATGTCTTTGTTGTCTTAAGGATATTTTCTGAGGTTGCTTTTTTTTTCAGTGAAAGGTACCAAGGAGAGGAGATCTCAGTTGTTTTTTCTTTGTGCCCTTAATGGGGTTTAACTTACTACCCCATTAAATAGTCATTTCTTATGTGCAATTGTGATTGCTGGAATGTAGGTTGCTATTATTAATCATCTTTCCATTCTTGCCATTACATTAATCATGTGAGGAGACACGGGCGTAAGTTTGGATCCAACAGGATGACAACTTCTTGTTCGTGGTGATCCGAAATTCAACCCGTGAAGCAAAGAATGACTTTTACAAGTCATTTTCATGTTTGCCAATTTTGAAGGCAGCTCTTTTGCATTTTGCAGTGCCATTTTGCAGTACTCCATGCTAATTATGACCCGTGTGGATTTAGGGATTTCATGAATAATACAAGAGATGCAGGAGCAGTTGGAAAAAAAAAAAAACCACCCGATTTCGCACGTTGTTTGTGTCAGAGCTTGGTAATGGATTTACCCTCAAACGCAGTCAGCACTGAGAAGACGTTCTGGCTTGCAGGGCCTCACACTGTGCATGCAGGAGTCATTTCGGTTTTGCACGCATGGCGCTCTGGCTGCTCTCCCTTTGTTTCCAAATCGCGCGTGCTCTGCCGCATACATGTGCCCTCACATATTCCTACAGGAAATCTACTTTCACGCCCAGGAGGGAGAAAGTCTAGCACGTTTTCTGCAAATAAGCGTGTTCCTTCGGGAAGCAGACGAGCACAGAGGACAGTACAGCTGTAGACATTCTGCACGGAGATAATCAGTGCCCCAGCAGGAGCACCTTCCCCACACAGCTGTACAATTCCCTTTGCTCTCTAGAAGGCACTGCACCCTACGTGCAGTTTCCAAGCTACATTTAACACAATTGCCCATCAGCACTTAGGAAGCAGTTACCACAGAAACCCAGCAGAGACCAATTAGTCACATGATTAAATTAATTAAAATAACCCAGGGTATCTGCCATCTTGCTTCTTTCTGCTATGCACAGCACATGACCCAGACAGAGATGTAATTGGGTAGCATTATTGTGCCTTTTAATCCTAGAATCATCTTCATACTGTACTGTAGGTGGTCTTTGATTTTTCCTTTTCCACGGGTCTACATAAATCCCTTCCCAGAGATCCGTCTTATTCCCTTGCTGCAGAGACGCTTTATTCGTTTTCTGGAGATCTGTGTTATTGCAAAAAAAAAATTCTCCAGCCCCCTCAATAAGCCAAGTAGTATCGAATTTACAAAACATCAGATTTAACAACAGAAAGATTTGTTATGTTTGGGATAAGAGGATTTGGAAACATTTTCAATTGCAGAGCTAAGACTTTTGGAGGTCTTTAATGACAGCTCTAACAATACTTGCCAGGGAGAGCTCTGTAATATGTATTAGCACTTGACCTGAGAATTGTAAAGCACTAAGAAAAGACTGTATGTTGTGTCTTCATTTCACAAGTAATACGGTTATTGCAGTGGGGCGCATTTAAGTGGAACAAGCTGTCTGCCTTGTAATACTGCTTCCTGGGAAAGGCAGGCAGTTTGTTTTTTTCCCTCGTTTTTGAAACCTAGAAGTGCACAGTCATATTCTAACTTGGTAAATCAGTGCTTTGTCCTCGGTCGTTTGGCTGCCCTGATAATGGCATCCCCTGAATACCCACGTCAGCTAGGGTTTTCTTCTATTATGTCACTGTCATGCTTCTGCATGCACACAAATCATCTCTACCTGAAGCAGCATAAAACACAGAACATTGCAATTTCCATCTCATCAGTGATTTTCTGGTGACCGCTCTGAAGTTACCTTGTGCCAAAAGAAAAGAAAAATTAATACTATTTCTGGCCCCAGAGTAGAGAGCAGCTTGCCTCTCCAAAGCAGATTCCATACAAACAGACTTGACAAAATAGCATGCATAAATTACACGGCTCTGATGCATTAATTTGTGCCTAACAGAGCAAGTGGCAACAACACTACATCTACAATGGGTGGGTATAAGATGGAAGAAATGAAATCTGTGGGTTAATGTATAAATAATCAACTGTTACGGAATTTGCAAATATTATGGAAGAAAACTAGCAGGTTTTGCCTGTGCTGTATTGCTAAAGTGCCGTGCACAAACACATTTGCCAGGCTTAACTGGCTCTGAGTAGCCCGTCGGGAAGGATGTACATGTTTGGCAGTGCTGAGGCACAGATGCTCCAATACCAGATAGGGCCTGGTTGTGAAATGAGGCCTCTGTCTACCAGAGTAATATCAGTGGCAAAAGTGAGCCTCCACTAAGTCATAGCACATAGTCCACCTTTCCCGAGGTGAAGCAAGCCTCGTCCCAGGTATAATGTGGGTCTGTGGTTTTATAGACATTATCCCCAACTGGCCAGTGTCCCCTGCATCCAGGACACATGCATGCTCACACACAGATTACCAGTCATAAATGACACTGGTGCTCTGAGTGTTCCCATTTTTCTTGTGTTTTACTTGTCATCACTTACTTTACATCATGGGCTGCTGCAGTGTGTACAATACCTGTGGAAACACTGATTCTCTTGCTATGTTTGATCTTGCTGTTTTTGCAATAAGTGACAATAGGAACACTGAGAAAGAAATTCTCCATGGGATCACCCTGTTTTACACCGTAGTATTCCCATAGAAACTGGTTTAATTATATTTCCATAAAACTAAGGTTAACTAGTGGAAAATCTGGTTGAAAGATTGTAGGTGCAGCAGCCATGTGCTCTTGTTTCCAGAATTAAAAAAATGTCTCATAAATAAATTCATGGAAAGAATCATGATAAGAAAGCTTTCTGCTCTGTATTTAAAGTACTTCTTCAGCAAATGTGCCTGCAAAGTTCTCAAAGCTTTTCTTCCTTTATAATACAGAAGAAAAGTATTTTTTTTCAGACTAGAGCGAGGAAAAGTTTTGACTGTGTTCTCTTGTCATGCTACATAAAATACATGTGTCTGAAAGCAAAGAACAGGCTCTTCTGTAGCAGCTAAAGTGACAGCAAAGGCTGAGGTGGCTGTTTTCAAGTCTCCAGTATAAATAGGAAGGGAAGGGGGTTTTCTTTGATGTGCAGGAGCTCTATGTTCTTGATACAATTTTCTTGGTATGGTTTCTGGCTTTTCTCAGGGAACAGACAGGCCTCCTTGTCTGAGTATTATGGAGGAGTGAGTGGTGATGGAAATATGGGTCCCTCTCCCAGTTGTCCTTGGAGTAGGGCTCATAAACAAGGAAGCAGGGACTGAAGTGGGTCAGTACACATCTCTGTGCCATGGCTGCATTTGGGAGAGATGTGCTATCCTCTTCCCAAACCAGGAGACAGAGCAGTTCACAGGGACCCTTCTGAAGTACTGTCACTGACCTGCTGCTGGAATGGTCACTCCAGGAGCAGACAGATTAGCAGTAGGGACTGCAGAAAAACAGAAGTACTGGAGACTAAAGGACATAATGTTTTGATTGTGGAGGTGTTGGGCAGGATCAGCAGGATTCCAGGCTTCCTGTATAAAAATATGAAAAAATTATATTTGGCCTCCTTGAAATAATAAAAAAGGGAGAATATAAGACGAAACTTAATAAAGTGCAAGCAAATTTGAAATAACTTTTGTGAATTAATGGTCCAAACACAGTTCATTGCATGCGAAAATAAATGACAGCAAATCAAGATAGCAAAAGAATTTTGGTGGAATATTTTCTGATTTCCACAATAAGCAAAACAAAGAATAAAGAGCCGTATCATAACAATTTGATTTTTCTAGATGTTGTAAACACCTCATCTTTCAGGAAGTGTGATGGGGTTTGCAGCTAGACATCCATATCTGGGAAAGTTGGGTCATCTTTAGCCTTTAGTTTGAAGGCAGGCTGAAGCCAGTAGGAAGCTTGAGCTGAGTGGCAGTAAGTGATAAGCATTTGGCTTACATGTTTTTAAACAGGAGGAATGGATAAAGCATGTACTCCTGAATCATTTATGTATGAATTTTTTTTTGTGTGGTAGAGGACACGTAAGGTAGTCTTCAGGGCCTAAGTAAATAGTCTGATGCATTGCATGAGAAGGAGTGCCAATGAAAGAGAAATGCAGTGCTCTCCAGAGTCAGGGAGAAGGTAATCTAGGTGACAGGAGGTTAATTTTGGGGGATTCCTTTTTGAAAGAAATCACTGCTACTGATTCAGAAAGAGCTGCAGTCAGATATCCAGGACTTGTCTATTCCTAATCTCTCCACTCATTTGTATTCCTAAAATGGCTCTGACATAGAACTAGTTAGGGCAGAAATAACCTACTGGAGGTCATCCAGGCATTTCCTTACAATGTAAGAGGGTTTGTTTAATTTAATCCTAGTCTATCATCATAGTGTTACTAGATAAAAGTATATAAAAAATAGTCTGAGAGATTGTAAGAAAGTACTTTCTTTTGATATATTTCAATAGCTTTCCTCAACTCCTTCAAGTTCAGAAAGTTTAAAAGAATAAGTCAAAGTTCACAAACTTTCCCAGATTGTGTATAGAATTGTGAGGTTGAATTCTGGTCATTCTAATCAGTTTGTCTCAAGTGATTTCAATGGAGTAAGCATTTTTTTTTTGGAACAGCTGTATTCACAAGTGCTTTAAGCATGTTAGTATGGGGGATGTTGCTGGTATTCTTGATTAGAAACAGCATACAATTTTGGATAAATGTCAGATGAGAACTATCTAACTAAAAGCTGGGAACAGATTCCTAGTCAGCTGGGATAAAGGAAGGTCCAGGTGATTCCAGTTTAGAGAGATTCAGCTTGTTCTGAGGCCATTTGGATAGGACCCAGTTTCCATATCCTCTGGGGCTTGTATTATCATTCAGGCTTTATGTGAACTGGAGGAGGAGTCATTCTGCTGTTGTCTGTTTCTCAAGAATTGCTTTGTCTGAAGGCCCAACACTTTTTGCTTCTCTCAGAGGCATTTCCATTAGCCTTGGTTTCCTGTGCCCATCCATGTCTCTTTCCTGCCAACAGCTTCTGATTACTCCCTGTCTGTCCTACCTGCTCTATCTGCCCTCATGGACCCCAGCACTTCCTACATGCCACTGAAACCTACTGAGAATTCCACAGGAAATCACAGGATAACTGTGATTAAATTGCATGTAACTAAGGGGTTTTTTTTCCCCCTGGAAGCACTACCTTGTCTTTTAACATATATTTATACAAATTCTTTGTGTTTGGAAGTTACAGTCACTATGTCCCTGTTATTGCCCTGGTTTTGCCAGTAGATTCATAATATGATGGCAGCACAACACAGCTCTGCCTCAGGAGCTGACTGCCACTGCAGGTGGCAAGGGGCAAATGCCAAATGGGTAATGCTTTTATACATGTGCTTTCAACAGATTCATAGTGGTGTTACGATTTTCTGCAGAAAAACCACTGGTCCCTGTGAGGAGCAAATAGTTGACTCCAGGGAAAATTTTATTTTGTGAATGTGGTCTGTGGATTGTCATGCCCCTTTTGCTCCCCATCTGTCCCTTTTGCTTCCCTCTGGTCCGAAGCACCATGGCTTTCCTTTTCACAACTATCTCCAGTCTAAATCCTGGCCCCTTTGAAAGTCAAAGGTAAAACTGTTGGTTGCAGAAGGGCAGGATTTTAGCCCAGCCACTGGGCTAAATCCACTTTTAGCCAGTCCCACATTGTGGATGGGTGTGTGCAGCTCTCTCCTGGGATGAGGCAGCAATGTAGCAGGCTCAGTCAAGGGAGAGCGTGCCAGTGCGAGCCAGAGGGGAGGCTGAGGACACTAAACTAAGGTGTGTCAATGTTATTATTGCTGCCTTTCTGAGCTGCTTACGCACCGCATGCTCCTCTGTCAGTTCCACTCAGATTAAAAGCCATGGTGGAATGTTCCTTTTTGTGTTTCTGAATGGGAAATCAGAGATTACTTAGATGCCTAATATGTATCTGAAAAGATAAGTGGGGTTTTTATTCCTGGCCTTTGAAGAGTATTGCAAAAAGAAACAGTTGTCATGAACTATCTGTGAGATGGTTTCCTTCTCTAGAGAGCTTATTACCCTTCATCTTTCGTTACCCTAAGATATTTGCAGGTAGCATATTCATTACCTCGTACATTCCTGCATGCTTGTACAGGCACATAGTTTACAGGTGCTTGGGAGACAGGCTCCTCAGTGCCCAAAGACAGGATATTCTCATTTACTATTTTCATTTCACTGCACCAAACTGTGGAGCTGCAGCACAAGCAGCTTTGGACTTACTCAGCCTGCGAGACTCAGCGACACAGAGAGTTTTGACTGGTCACATTACGTGTCATCTTAAAGAGCCTTTTGTCTCCATTCAAGCTTTCTGAAACAAGACAAATTATGATATTTTCCTGTTAATTTCTGTTAATTTCTTTCCTTAATGAGTTTCATTAAAATCAAAGCTTCCGGAAGACTGAGCCATGACAGCTGTCTAAAGACTGTTTCACTTGCTATGGGCTGTTTGGGCTGAATAATTATTTCAGCTTTGTGAGGATTATTTCTTTAAATAAGAACAATGATGCTCTGTTTGGGAAGAGAAACAAATGTGTGGAGTGGTGCAGTATAATTTCATAGCTCTGACTTGTAGTACTGAATGGCTTTAGGAATACCTGGGAAAAACACATCTCTCTCTGTTTGACATGTTTCTTAATGATTTCACTTAAGGATACAAAGGCAGCTATTTCAGCTGGCAAGAGAAAGAGCGTTTTGGCTTTTAATGAAGCAAATCAATTCTGCAAAAGAGAGAGGGGCTTATTCTTTGCTCCTGTGTTGCTGTGAATGTGACCCAAGAAAGAAAGAAAAAACAAGTCTTTCTGGCTTAACATTAATAAAATATTCCTGTAAGTTGCAGACCTGATACTTTGATAAGATAATGGCAAATATTTCTGTTCTTTTATATTACCAGCACTGTAGTATCTTAAAGATGCATTGTGTGTTTCACAGCTATTGCAATTAAAAAGACAAGGCTTTTACAAGATAGTTCAGTCTCTTTGCTGAGCTGACCAATTTTTTTTGACACGGAAATTCTTAAATCAAGGGGTGGGAAGATGGGAATTTTACAGTAGTACACTACTTCCCAGTCTGAACTGGACACTCACCACCTGTTTTCACGAGCTGTTGCACCAAATTCCTTGTCAGAGTTGCAGAAAACCCGGCTGGTTTGACAGAGCTCGTGTTCCTATTGTGAGTCTCAGATTTCAAGACCCAAATAGTAGATTTTTGTTTGGGGAAAGTGAGCGTATTCTGAGATTTAGGGACACCTTCTCAACTTCCTAAATCCTTGTTCCCTGACCCCGGTTTCTAATCCTGTGCCCTTCCTGGTGCTTACTTTATCACACTACTCTTATTCCTTGAAGAATAGAGGCCAGTGGCCTCTGCTTAAAATGAGATTGTAGTTAAGAAAGTGGTAATTTAGAAAAACAGCACCTTCTTGTTTAACAAAGGGATTCTGTGTGTTCTGTGTACTTCCTGTCAATGTGCCTGGAGAATGACTAGATGACTTCCCACCTCAGTAAGAATCATCAAGATAATGGTCAAAAAAGCCTGACACACAGATGTTTTATTAGCAGTAGTGAAAAAACTTTGAAAGAACACAGCTTAATTTTTGAGTTACAGGTTGATTTTGTAAGACAGACAGCAAAGCACAGCCCTATCTGGCCTCAGAAAGCACTGCTATAATGAAAAACAAAGCCAAGCATATCTGATGTAGTAACTGTCAAAGGGGGAGTCTTTCAGAGCTGCTCTCAGACCGCAGTCACTGCCTGATGGATACTCAGGACACAGTATGGGTCAAAGTGCTTAAGGTAATTGTGAGCTGGCCAGCTGACAGCTGGAGATCGGCAGTGAATTTGCAGCCTGGACAGAGTTTGACAGGGAGGAGCCTCTCCCACCAACAAACGGCTTCGTATCAGGGAAAGGTGGCTTCTGCCGCTTTGTTTTCCTTTCCAATTGACAGCTGTAGCAGTCGGAGAGGTGCATGCTCCCGTCAGGAGAGGAAAAACACCCACAAAGGCACATGAAAGCCAGGTGGGTAGTCCTGCAGCACATGAGCCCCTTCCTCCACGGAGCACCCATGAAGGGAGCAGGAGGGTGCCCTGCCATCCCACAGGAACACGACATCTGGGCAGCCCTGATGCAGGTGGGCATTTGTGACCTGTCATCATCACAGCTCTGGAATAAGGGAAAGTGTTTCCTTTGCTCCTTTTGCCAAGCCTGAAATTTCTGAAAGCACAAGAAAAAATTAAGCAACTTATTTCCCTGAAAAAAAACAAAAAATGGACCTTGTTTGCTTAACTTATACCAAGTCTTCTGAAAATCCAAGCCCAAGTGACCTTGTTTGAGGGAATTGCATGGGCTCTCCACTCCAACACTGTTGTATAAACCCAGGACCCACACCACAATTTCCTTCTGTCATGTCTTAATTACTGTTGTGACATATTTTAATGGGAAAATTCAGCAAGAAATCAGTTCCTCTTAAAACTTTCCTCTAATGAAAAATGAATGAAAGGAACGAATGAAAAATATTAGCATCATAAAATCAGTCACAATTAAACACTTTTCCCAAGAGACATGGTGTCTTTCTAGTCAGTTGTTGGTTTGTTTTGCTTCAATTCAGATCTTTGACTGTCTGCCTTTACTGTTTCATGACGTTTTACTGCGGAGACTTGATCTCCAACCATGAAGGCTATTTCAGATTTGCTGAGAACCCCACAGCTTCTGTGTCCCGGGAGCCTGTGGAGTGAAAGCCTTTGTGTGTGTGATGTGCTTGGCTCTGCCACTTTCTGCTCCATGCCTAAAAGTAGCTGGCATAAAAATTTGCTGCCTTTCCTAGTGAGTGGCAACCATTAGAAATCAGTCCATCTCCTGCATGTAACATGTAGCAAATACAAAGGAGCTGGGTGCTTTGTTATCAGAGAACTGTAGTATGGTTTGTTTTGGAAAGAAATTTCAGAACATCCAGTTCTGACTCCCCTGCCATAGGCAGGGACACCTCCCCCTAGACCAGGTTGCTCAGGGTCCAAATCCAACCTGGTCTTGAACACTTCCTGGGATGGGGCATCCACAGCTTCTCTGGGAAACCTGTGCCAGTGTCTCACCACTCTCATAGTGAAGAACTTCTTCCTAATATCCAATATAAACCTACCCTCTTTCAGTTTAAAGAGAATCCTTCTTCACATATGGAGAAAGGGATCCCTTGGAGGGATGTTTGGAGTTTACAGAAGTGTTGGTCTCTTTTTCACATTAATTGCCACTGTCCAATACCCAGCCTGGCAGACAAAATCCAGATTTCTGTGCTTTCAGCCTCAGTGGATGAACCTGGAACCCGGTTAGTTTTAGCATATATTGTGCATGGATGTCTAGCTGCCTCTCAAGGATGTGAGAGCACTTAATTGAATGTAATCCATGAAAGGTTTATTCTCCTGATCAGCTTACTTGTGATTTTAGACTCATCAGATTCCAGCTGTTGCTTAAATCCATTCAGCCATCAAGACTGTCAATTTTATTGTGAGTATTCCAGTTCTATTCCCTGCCACAGCCTAGACATGGGTCTCCTATCATTCTGTTTTCCTTTTAAGTCAATCTAGAATAACACAGGTTTTCCTGGTGTGTATGGGGATGAGCAAGGATGTGAAAAAAAAAGTAAGTTTGTCTGATCTAGTTGATCCAACAAGGGTGGTTTAGAAACTCCTTTTCCATAGAAATTCTGCTTCCTGCAGTGATCTATCTACAGCAGCCAGCACCTGGTGACCAAGAGGGATTAAAAATGATAGAAAAGGGAACTAAAAACCACATAGTCTTCTGTGAGCTCTCACAGCATTTGACCAGCCACAGCTATGTGTGGCAGCTCCACCCTTTTGTTAAACAACTGTTGTAGCTGCTTCACAACAGTTGTAGTTTTAGGATGTTTGGGATATTAGTTAAATTTAAAGTTTCTAATTACTTCCTGTGAGTGGTGGAACTAAACCTAGAGATTCATGTTCATACATTCATTTATGCACATAGTGAGGCCATTGTATCTTTTCCTCAGAATGAGCTAGAGAGAAATGGCATCTCTTGACACAGCCAAGGGTTTTACTTCTTTTCCATTATTGCATTCTACTTTTCATGTCCCAGAACGACATAAATGTCCCCACATTCCAAGTGTTATCAAGCAAGAGACTGATAGTAGCAAGAGACTGTGGATTTGCGTATAGAAATTGATGGAGCTGTTGAAGGTGATTTTGAAAGTCCTTTAGAACTATGAAAACTGTAGTATTAAAGTTTATCAAAAATGTGTGCAAGGCTAGTATTTTTTTTTATCCCATTTTTAGTAAAGCATGTGTTAAAGGTCCTGCTGAGGGTCTAGACAAATTCATTTCCTAGTATGTCTAACTGCCCTTTCCCTTCCTGATCATGTGTTTTAGGGAAAGTTTCTGAGTAGTTGGTTATTATTTTAGCAAGCTCCCATTCCAGAAGTGGTGTTTTCTAGGACGCTCATTTGTATTTGTCTGAATTCCTCTGAGCAACACTGCATTCCTTAGATGAGAGAGAAAGATTTAAACCCCTGCTGAAAGCCATCACAAGAGTGATGACATTTCTGGTTGCTTCATGTATCTCTAGGAGTGCAATCTAAGTTGATTTCCTGGATGACCATGTAATTGAACTCAGGAATGCAGGTAAAACTGAAGAAAAGAAAGCTAGGAGTCAGAGAGGAATTTATTTCTGTTGTGCTCATTATATGCACATGGTGCATTGTCTTCTTGTGGTTATTTACGTGTTTCAAATCCAGTTGTCTGGATTTTGGCTCAAGTCAGGATATTCAAAGTTGTTGAATTTCAAGAGTGCTGAACAGCCTCACAACAGTAGATTGCTAGATGTTTTTTTTGTCGTATGAACAGGCAGCTGGAAGGCCAGAAAAGCTGTGACCTCCTGGCTTTTAAAAGCCCTTCAATGACAAACCTTTCCTAGAGCATGTACAAGAAGAAAAGCTAGTCTGTATCCTGTACCATCAGGAGATAGACACCTGTGTTTTACCCTTCCGCCTCTCAGTGTAGCTGTAAATGTTGAATTCAAATCCCATCTCTGAAGTCTCTCACCAGCCTCAGAAACAATTTAATTACCCTTTTCTGGAGGCAGAAATGATAGCCCCAACTAATTTCCGTGGGTTACTTTCAAGGTTTGAAACAGATCTAGAGCTCCCATTTCCAAAATCGGTTCCTGGAGTTTGATTCCAGAGAGGCTTAAATGTCTGAAAACTCCAGCTGAGGTCAGCCTGCAGGCCAGACTCCTGCAGGCTCCTTGCATCGAGGCCATCTCTTCTGGTTCCTCGGAACTACTCTCGTGGGGGAGTACTTGTGTTGTTGTTGTCAATAGCTGAGTATGTCCTTCCAAAAGCATTACGCTTCTGGACTAGTGCTTGGTTTTGACCTGCACACCACCAAGCTTGGTGACTTGTTCTGCAAGGAGTTATTTTTTAAAACTATTTTTTGCACATTTATTGAACCTCTAGCTTTTTACATTGTGAGAAACAGTGGATAGCTGATGGATAGCTGCTAGTTACTTTTGTTTTGGTAACAAAAATATGGGAGGTATCATAAAAATATGGACTACTATCACATCCATTGTCTCTTTTTTAAAAATTTAGGTGGGTAAGTCCTTGTTTTTGAATATCTTATGTAAGAGCTGTTCCAAAACTCTGATTGCGTTTCACTGATACTATTTCCTTTAGTGCAGACCATGGCCAGGTTTTAAGGAGCAGTCTGCCTCTGCCATGTATTTAAAATACCTTTTGGAAAAAGAAAGTTTACTCAGTGTGGAGATGCAATTAAAGTCAAGTGTTGAAAATTAAATAACATCAGCAACAATTAGAGTTTGAGGCAAGAACTTGTTATTTTTCCCTTCCCTTGCTTCTCCTTTATTTTAATATATTTGCTAGGTGAGGTGACAAAATGTCTAGCTGGGCCTTAAATTGCTCTTTCTTGTCTGTCTTCCTCCCAAAGTGTGACAGTCATGTCCCCCCTCCCCTTTGCCATGGAGCAGCCAGGGTGTTAACCTCAGGGCTGGGGAAGAAGGCAGTGGACACAGTGCAATGTGAAAGCCATGGAACTGTGCTCCCACGACATTAGGCAGACAGGCTAAACCTGGCTGGGGGCTGTGTTTCATCTCCTGCAGAGCCTGTGCCCTGCTGCAGGACTCCTACAATGCCTTTATGGCAGCCCCAGGAGCAGCTGAGTTTGGAGGTGCCATCATGACAGTACTAGAGGAAGGGAGTCTCCTCACAGCTGAGGCATGAAGTAGAAGCTAGATGAAAGCTTCCTCATCGGATGACTTTCTCCCTCAGCTCGTGTTGACAGGAGGGTTAAGCTCCCCTTTTCCCTTGGAAGCAGGTGGGGTCCTGCCTGAGAAAAATAAGTTTCTGTGAGGAGCAGAAAAGGGTGCGATTCGGCTGGCTGAGTGCTTGTGGGATGCTCTCCACAACCTGTATCTGTCAAGGAAGCTGCTGGAGCCAGAGGCCCACCTTGACAGTCAATATCACCTCAGGCAGTAGAGAGGTTGGACAGGAGGGATTTTTTCTCCATTTGGGGAGACCTCACAGCATCCATGGGAGGCAGCACAGGTCAGCCCTGACAGGTCCAGCCCTCAGCTGCATAAGGAATTCATTCCTATGGGATTATCAAGCAAATATGATGTTTCCAGTCATGGCTTTCTTATCAGGACAGTTCCTCTGTGTCCTAAAAGTGCCATCTCACCTGCATTTCCCTTCTCTGTTTTTCTTACTCACCACGCTTCCTCTGCCTACACATACATGCACATATGGAGTCTGTCGGTAGGGAAGGAGATGTACTACTATCTCACCTAACTCAGCACTTCACAGAGATATATGTGAAAAAATCCAGGAACCATGGACACCCAGGCCAAACTCACTTATCAAACCTCTTATACACCCATTTTCACTGCCCTGAGGGCAGGTCTGTACCTCTGGAAGGACTGGTAGCCCATTGCTCCTCAGATTCTCCTCAAGACGGTGATACTGGCTGCTGCTGGAGACAAGCCTGAGCTAAGGTACCTTAGATCTGACCCAGAGTGGCCATTCTTGCTCAGATTTAGATAGAGAATCCCTGTTTCAAGGTTGTGGTGAAAAAAGTCTACCAGACATCTGCTTCAACCAGCGCAAGAGAGTTTCCTACCATGTGTTTCCACTACCTTCAGTCCAATTTGCAGGGAGAGTAGGGAATGCAGGGCTGATCCCAGCTTGAAAGCTGATGTGCTGGGCGAGGAAGAGAGGCACAATTTCTTTTTGGCTCTTGCCCACCCCCTCCTTGAATCCCTTCCTAGTGTGGGCTGCTTGCAAGCACAGTGGGGCACTGGGAGGATGGTTTCCCTGTTTGCTTCAGTCACTAGCTGGAAGCCATGCACTGGGATTGGGAATCATTGTCCTACAACAAACCAGCAATGCTATTTGTGACCCATGGCAGTGAAAGTCCAAAACATGAAGTTAGGGCTGACACTCCCTCTCTAACTTGAGCCACTGTGCTTTTCATCACGATGCCAGGAGTTGTCAGCTGTAACTCCGGCTTTTTTTGGCTTGTGTCACAACCTAATAAGTTATAGGCCAGCTTCTCCTGTCGATGTTTTTGCTGCACAGAAGGCTTCACATTTTGTAAGCTTTTACAGCACAGCTGTGCTCAGAGATAAAACAGAATGTGTATACAGTACAGTATGCATTCAACTGATGCACTAGATTCTTCCCACCATATGTATGGAGTGGTGTGCATTTCGCTCCGATACCTCACTGCCAAAACTGCCAGAAGCAAATAAACAAATGGTGGAAGAGAGACACCATATGAGGCAGTGCCAGGCACATGACCTAGACTTCCAGAAAGAGACCCAGGCTGCTTTTATAGTGGACCGATTTTTTTAAGCCTCCCCTCCTGCCGTGTGGAGTGTACTGCCAGTGTATGCTGTGAAGTGTGCCGGTTGTTAAAGAGCACTCATAGATTTCCCCGTCCTGCTAAGCAGCTGATGTTGCTGCTTCTTGTGCTCAATAGTCATTCCACCTTTCTTCAGTGCCAGTGATTCCCCATCAAGTTTCTAAACTGAGGGAGAGGAACAATGGAGATGTGTGAAACAGTCTAATTCTGGAAGGAATGTTACTCTAAAAAGACAGAACACATGTAATTAAGATAATGAGATTAATAATATTAGTAACAATTTAACGATTAATATATAAACAATGGAAGTGAGACAAATGGTTGTTCCATCTTGTTCCCCAGAAAAAAAGTCACTAAGTTGCATTTCACAGCATCGATGGTGAAGATGCCTGTAATAAACCGACACAAACATTAATTACATAGTTAGATGTAATTCATTTAAATGGTAATTCTGTTCCTGGAACTCACACTCTGAATACAAAAAGACAATTCCTCGGCTTCTTTTCTCTCTGACCAGCCTGTTGCTAATGAAAAGATGATGGCTACCACCACAGTCCTCCTCCTGCTAGTAGTACTGGGAAACACAGACGGATTTTCCTGTCTACTGGCCTCAATCTTATGTTAGGCTGAACATCTGTCACTACCCCAGTGGTTATCTTGCTAGCTCTGGCCTTTGCCTAAGCTTAACTTCACTCATGATTGTATGAGGGGCAAGTAGGTGCTTTCTTCACTTAGAGTATCCTTAGGGACAGATGGAAAAAATACACTAAGAACAACAGAGGTCAAGACCATTCCTGTGCTTTACAAAGCTGATGCAAAGTGGTTTGCATGCAGGCAAGATAATTAGGCCTTGAATTTTAATGGAATAAGTTAGGGAATAGAAAATTATGTGAAGTTTTTCAGATAGCAGCAATATTTAGTAGAGTATGAAAGTGCTTAAAGTATTTATTCAGAGCTGGTTCTTTAATTGATGCATGTGTACTTTCATGTAGTGGTAGTAATTAGAGCACCAGTTTCCTCCAAGCCTTGCTGCCTCCTACTGCAATGTACCCTGTGAGCAAGACAGAGACCTCTATATCTCAATCAAACAATGGGGAATTTGTGGAGCTGTGCAGAGTGGATGATAGACCAAAGGCCACCTTTCTGCAGGTTTCTCCAAACTCTTCTTAGACAGGAACATCCTTTCAAATGAGCCTTAAACTGAGATAGATAAGTCCCTGTGCTGGTGACAGAAGAGGCAAGCATTTGATTTACAGCCTGGGAGAGTAGAAACATCAGGAGTGCTTTGCTCTCCAAATATTGCAAAGCTCACCAGGCTGCTTAAAGTCTAGCCCTTGAATGGAGGATCCAGGGCACTCATGGTGCTGGGGGTGCGATTTTGGCAGCTCCCAGGTCTTCAGCTGTGGAGTTTTGTAGTTTTTTCAGCTTCAGTTTTGCAAAGGAGTGTCCTATCTGCATCTTTTTTCTTCCCTGTTGAAGCAATAGCTCTGTTGTTGAGGAAAATGAGACAGACCTGTGGCAGCAGACCTATTGCATAGGCCAACAGCAGGATTTCAGCTGGCCCAGCAACACAATGGGTGACACATTTGAGGTGACATTGAATAGTCCACAGAACGGTGAGGAAACATTAAAGAAAGTCAGGGCTGTAAGCAAGGTTATTGGCTAAGTATTTGCAATATGTATTGGCAAGAAGGAGCTATCTAAGGGGCAAACACATAAGAGTCTGGAATAAACACATGGAAGTTTTAAAAAGCTGACAGTGCCACCATGAAATGGTAGAGGTGGCATGTAAATACTCATGCATATGCCTGAGGAGACATCTAGTGCTAACTGGGAGTTTGCAGAGTCTGGTGAAGCCCTAAGGGGTGCTTTTTAAGACAGGAGCTGAGAGTGAGAAGTTGAAAGGAGAATCATAGAATCTTTAAGGTTGGAAAAGACTTTTAATATCATCAAGTCCAACTGTCAAAATTTGTCATCAAGTCCAACCATCAAAATCAGGATTACAGGATTACATGGCAAAACATGCAGACTCCTGCTGTGTGGTAAGGGCCCAGGTGAGTCAGGGGCAGAGCCATTTGAATGAATGCAGAAGACAGAAAAATGTGTTTCTTTCTGTTCCTTTTTCAAGTGGAAGCATCCCCATTTTTCAAGTCTATCTTTAAGAGTTAAAGTAGTATTTTTTTTTTTCTGTAATAGCAATGCACAGCGTTGAAAAAAAGGTGTAGTCAAATAAACCTTGGGGCCTGAAGTAAACTGCTGGGAACAGTTAGAAGTGGATTACTTTAGATTCAGGAACTTGGCCAAATATCTACTCGCAACTGCTCCCTGTGGAAGATGGTAGTGAAGAGAGCTGGGAAGATGGAGGGGTTTTTCAGCACTTTTCATCTTATTGTGACAGAAGGGAGAACTCAGGATGGGACTTCTCAAATCCCAAGGCAAGTTGGGAAGATAAATTATAGCTGGTTGCCTCCCATTGCCTGAAAAGATCAGTGTGCTTGGAGCTTTCTTATGAGTTTGAACAGACACTTTCCTGGTTTTAGACATGATACATGTTTTTGGAATCCCTCCCAATGACAGAGGGTTGCAGTGGGCAGTAGAGAACACATGCATGCCACTGTGATTTAGGAATAACTTTTCTGCCAGGGTTGGGAGCAAGCTCAGAAGTGTTTGGGTTAGGTCCCATTTGTCAGTGAGAGCGATGCATCCCACATGGTCATGACTTCTTATTCAAAATAGAGTGAAAATCCTGGAAAAGGAGAGGTACCTCATTTCCATGTCCATACCATAGGACTGTATCAGCCTTGTACTCTGTGAAATGTCTTTGAAAGCAAAACTTTGAATAAAAGCCTCAAAAAAGGTGTTGGGAGATGAGGGAGAAGTACTGTACCTGGTGTTAGACCCAAAGGCAGTGGCAGTATTGTGACCTCAGTCCCTGACCTCTAGCTGGACTGCTGGGAATTAAAACAGATCGTCCTCACCACCAGGCAGGTTTTGCTTTTCTCCTGCTTGTATGTGCCACTATCCCACCTTTTATTGCATCCATTCATCATTCGCAGAAAGACTGGGAGATGATATTAAGATTGTAGAATATGTCATTTGCAACAAAGCTTCCCCTTCTTTATTTCACCGTCTCCTTGCCCATTCTCTTGCCTACATTCAGTTCCTGTTGGGTTTTGCCCCCCTCTCCAGACCAGTCATCCCTTGGCCCAGCTCATAAATGATTGCTTTAATAATATTACAGCCCCTCCATTTTCATGTGTGAGTGACCCAAGTGACGTGTGGCTTCTAACCAGACCAGGAAGAGATTTCTATTTTCACCCTTTAAAAGGCCACAGAAAATACAGAGAATAGGATCCTGCCTGTCTTGTGGTGACCCCAGACAAGCATTTATGTCTGTGCAGTAGCTTGCAGACAGAGCCCATTTGAGGGGAAGCTTTACCGGCCAGACCTGGCTGTTGTTTTTCCTTCTCTGCATTTATTCAAAGTGCAGAACTGTTTATGTGCCATGAAGATTGGAATTGAAGAAAATGTACATGTAGAATTTGCCAGCTGTTTAAGTCTTATTGTTACCTTCTGTATCGATCAAATCTGTTGCCTTTTAATTGGATATTGACTGTTGTGAGGCAAATAAGGCAAGCTGTCAGAGGGGGGAGGGATGAGGCACGAGGTTTATCTTAATGGTATGTTGATCATGACTAGTCTATAAAAGCCAGTGGGAGAGGAGTTCATTAAACCAGCCTGCAATTGCTTTAAAAAAATATGCTCTGAGTCAAGATGATTAATCATAAATGTGACACCACAATCAGAGAAAATCCGCATTGTTGCTCTGGTATTAACAATGCAAAAGCTTGAAATACGCAAATGCATTGGAACAAATTCACTAGGGACAGCAATTTGTTTGGTCTATGAGCCTTAGCTAACCCTTACCAACATCTGACAGGTTTTTTTCTGGTGTTTGTTTAGGCGTTTCTTTCTTTATTATTTTTTTTTCCTCCTTCGTGTTGTGTTTTGTCTCCCTGCTTCTCTGGCAGGCTCACTGGAAATGTGTGCTTGCCCTGTGCCCAAATCTGTCACCTGGACAGGGGAACCCTTGTAGAAATGGCAGCAGTGACAAGGGATACTTGCGCTACCTGACAGTGAAACACACAGAATACTCTGGAAATTGATTTTATCTCATAAATGATAATAATTAGGGAACGTGAAGAGAGAGGGGAAAGCTCTCTTATCGACTGTGCTGGTGTGAGCTACCTGTTACAAAAATGAAAACTTATCAGCAAGTCTGTAGTATATTTTCATTTCTTTCCTGGCCGTATTTTAGGCTGCGTATTGAATATGTTGCAATAACTGTCAGGCACGGTCCATTAGTGTCTCTGGATCCAGCCTGTCATGAATCAGGAGGGAGATTAGCAAGATAGGCTCACGTTTATGAAGATCACACGCAGCTGTGACTTGCTGAAAAAAATGTTCAAAGGGGCAATAAACAAAGTTTATTTCAAATTATTTCAATGTTATGTGTTTGTTATTATATTTATTCTTCGACAATTTGGAAGTGGTTATAAAAAATTTATGATATGGTAAAGGTTTGTGCAGTTTGAAAAATTAGCTTTTGAGGCAGCCACCTGAACACTTCTCATATATCACCATGCCACAGACTGTCAGGGAAAGGGTAGGGCAGTCCTGTGGAAGGCGGGAAAGCTGCAGAAACTGCCCGGGTATTGGCCAACAGAGGAAGGAAAAGTCCGTAACTCTGGAATGCAGTGGGAATATGAGGTTTAACGCAGAGTTTTCACTTGAGAGCATTAAGCAGTTCCCTGCTTGAGCAACTGGATCAAGGCTGTACCACCTTGGCTTGTGGGCCTGAGTCATTTAACATTTCAAACCTTCTACTCTTCTTCCTACAAAGATTAGAAAAGCGATCCAGGGCAGCAGACATTGCTATTTGTGCTTCAGTTGCTCTTTCTGGATGTACTGGGAGACTGAAAGTGAGCACCATTTTTTTCTAGATATTTTATGACTGTGGTAGAAAGGGCCAGAAATGTACAGCATTGCAAACTGTATAAAAAGAAAATGCCTCTTTTTGCTTAGAAGGATGAGAAGTCCAGCAGGAAATCAGGGCTCTTTTACAAAGTATATGAAACAAAACTGGGGGAAGGGGAGGAAAAGGTCTATAGAATCCAGAAAGCTGAATCCATTTTTTGGTATAAATTTTAAATGCAGTAGGATGGAAGTTATTACTTTAGCAGGCATTAGAGTAGTACTGTTATTAGTATTTCCTTTTGATCCACTTATAATATTCCTTACATTATAATAGAGTTTGCAGCTTGCATTTTAAACATAAACTGTGGAGAATTTTATACCATGAAATCCTGAGTGAAAAATTTAATACATAAAGCTGGACCATTCAGAGGCATAGCCTGTGGAAGACAAGCATTAAAAAAAAATAAAAAAAAAAAAAAAGAAAAGATCCTTAAATAACTGTTTTTCAGATTTGCAGGCACATTTGTTTGGATTTTTTAGTGTGCTTCAGTTATGCAAGAAAATGAACGTGACAGTCCTCAGTTGCTTTGACAAGGATAATTTCAGAAACACTGCCCTATCATTCCACAGTTTGGCACCTTCTCCTTCTTTGTTGTAATGCATTTTTTCTGGGTCGGCTTTTCTCAGCAAAACTGCCTGTTTGTCAGGAGATTTTACATGTGTTCAGAAAGGGAGGATGAGGTGGTGTGGGCTGGGTTTGGTTAAAATAGCAGGTTTGACCTGGTGACTATTTATTTTTGAAGTCAGGGAGTATTTCCTCTGTCAGCAGAGTAGACAAGTTTTCAGGATATTCAAAATTATGTATTTTCTCAGGGCCTAATCACACTGGCCAGATTGCTGGCTCCTGAAGTCACTTCCACACCAAACCTTCTCCTAAACATGAGGACTTGAGATGTTTTTCTAATCCAGTCTGCCATTAGTGGTTTTGCATTCAGGTTTTGTATTTGCTTTTGAAATGGTAACTGAAATTCGAACACAGGTTAGAGATTGGGTCTAGATTCGTCACTGTCTGTACTGGACAAGGCAAGAGCAGCTGTGAGCAAGAGCTGTGACAACGATAGGGACCCTTGTCTTGCTGAGGATGTCTGCAGGGGATTGAACCTCAGGCGCCGTTTAGGGACTGCATCTCTGTAGGGACATCTTTGCTCCTTCTTGGGGACTGCATAACTTCACTCTGGGCAAGGGACTCCACAACTGGGGAGTCTGTACTGTAATGTATGGGAGCCAGGAGCAACGGAGTGCCAGGGAGAGATTTCAAGGACGTCTGTGGAGAGATCCCAGACAACCAAATGGCAACAAAACCCATCTCCTGCAGTATGCCCTCTTCTCAGGACCTGGGAAGAGCTGCACGTGCAGTCCCAAGGTTTGGCTTGTCATGGTGACGCCTTTCTGCTGGTTTCTATGCACTGGTGCCTTATTCCAGCATAAACAAGGTCTCACTTCCTAACTTAAGTAATGGGTGGAGGTGTGCACGTGTGTGTTGGTACATGTGTTCATGTAGCGTGTTTGGGGAGAGAAGAGGAGGCAACAAGTCAGCAAAAGCCCTTCTGGTTTTCCTTTGCATACTTAATAATGAAGTTACAAGAGGGCATATTCCCAATTTCTTTTTAACTTTGTAGATCACCTCCAGTAGACAGATTGTCTCGCAGACCACTTCCCCTCCCCTTGGCGATCAAATAACATTCCTGTGGTGGCTACAGCAGTTGCTTACATGGAAAAATAACATTAGGAAAGTATTTAATGTATTTTTAGCTGTCTTTAAATGCATTTTAGCAGCTGGAAACAAGGGGAGTTAGTAGCACGTGACCTGCAAGCTCTCCATAGACCACCACCAAGTGTGCAGAGAGCCACTGCTGGTAAAGAGGCCCCAGGCTGGAAAATGTTGGGTAGGGTGGTCACCTCTAACCTGTACTGGTCACAGGAGGTCCAGCAAAAGGGATAACTACAATCTTTGCGGGATGTAAATGCTAACAACTTGATAAGCAACCGGTGTGGTTTTAGGTCCTTTCTTTTCACTGATCTGAGTCTTGGGAGATTTTATGCAACCTTGTTTTGACATATTTTCAAAATACCTGGGACTTTTTCAAAAAGCTTGAGAAGATTTTAGAGGTTTGGAGTGGCAAAATATTACAACTGTAGAGATTAGTGAATAGAGTGCAGCTGAGAGAGGCAACAAGCAAATAAATACCACTTATTCCATCACTCTGTGATTCAGAAAAATCCCGAAATCCTTGTGAAGAGCAAACCTCTCATCAAATATTAGTGGGAGCTTATCCTAAGGGAAGACTTTCTCTGAGATGAGGGATTGCTTGTTCCTGTAACTGAGTGGTTCCTGAACCAGGGAATATCCTCTCTGTACTGTCTTCCCTGGCCCTGTTCCATTCCCAGCACAGCACCACCACCCAGGACCCTGATGTTGGGCTCCCCCACCACCCAGGCCACAGCAAGTATATTCATATTTCTGGGAAAAATATACCCAGCAGGTGGAAGTTTAGTACTATTTTTACTATTGCTGGTAGAGTGAATGTGAAGAGCATGATAATTGATTATCTGGGACAACAGAAATGCACAGGAACTAGAATTTCAAGGATTAGGGTCTCCCCGAGGATTTCCTTCGAGTTTCAGTGAAAGGAGAGATAACCTTTGTGGTGGAAACGGAAACACAGCTTTCAGTTCCCATCTGCAGCCGGCCTCTGGAGACAATAGTATTAGGGGTGATGTGAACTTCCTCTGTTCGTCGCCACGGGACGGGAGCCTCCACGCAGTTATCTGCACTGCTATAGCAACGCTATTCAGCTCCTCGCAGATTATTTTCTGTCCTACCAGAGACATCCAACTAGTGCCTGCCGCCTCTAACGTATCTGGGGGTAACATTCCTGCGTTTCTTCTGTTTCAAAGGACATTTATGGAAATTAGGCGGCAGTTTTATCCCAAGTAAGCAGACTAATAGTCTGTCACTCTGCCTTACTCAAGTGACTGTTGCTCTTAATGTTAGGTGGTTTTGGTCAAGTGGCATTAAAGTTTTGTGGACTAAGCAGTAGGATTTCATTGCAAATGCATTGTCCCATTTTAGTGGAAGCTTTATGTTAACAAGTTCCATCTTAACAAATTATTTGGTTTGACCTGCCTTGTGATTTAAACTATCATAAGACCCTGCCCTTAATATTAAAATGTAAGCACAGATTTCTTCTCCCAAAGCTAAAGCTGCATAAAAAGACTTACACTGAAGTGAAGAAATCCTCTGTCTGGATCAAGATAATTTTTCTCTGAGAATAAGGAGAAACAAATATCCACGCTCTTTGGAGAGGAAGAAATTCTGCTGTAGATTGTTCTTCCTCTGTTGTGTTAAAAAAAGGAATCTTGACTGAATATATAGTCTGTTTCCAAACTATTGGCATCTTTCACAAATATAGGCTGGCTGGCTTATGAACAAATAGCACAGTTTCTGTAGCCAAAGATAGTTGTCATCATGCACTTATTAATGAGTACACATATCTCTGAACATCAAAAGCTGTGCTATTTTCAGAGAGGTCCTTTCAGATCCTGTTTTCTGGTTTGTTTTTTTAATTTTTTTTCCTTAGCCTCCTGCCATTTTCTTTCAAAGCTCAGCAGTAGAAAGCAGAGAAAAAAGGAACCTAGGAAAGGAGATTATCTCATCTGTCCAGCTTCCCCACATCAGGAGCTACTCCATGCATGTCATTCCTGGCAGATGTTTGCCTAATCTGCTCTTAAAAATCTCCAGTGATGGAGCTTTGACAGTCTCCTGAGGCAATCTGATCCAGTGCTTTGCTGTACCTGTCATTAAGAAGGGCTTCCTGATATCTAACCTGCAATTAAAGGCCACGATTCCCCACACCCATCATCAGGCTGACCTTGCACCAAACCACCTCCACCAAGTCAACTGCAGTTTCCTCCCTAGACCCTCTTTGCCAACACTGCTCCTTGGGCACTGTGCTCTGTGCTGGCAGTAGCAGTGAGGTGATGTGTGTGTGTGTGTGTGTGTGTGTGCCACTGGTCTTGTCAAGTGTCCAGCCCTGTGTGCCCAGGGGCTGGCGGTGGGCAGGTTTCCCTCTCGGATCCCATGCAGCTGACGGGAAGGTGGCTGTCTGCCAGTAGGAGGTATTGAATTAGGAGATTCAGTAAATCCCAGGAGAGGCACTGCCACAGTGAAGTTGCAGCAGTTTTGCACTGATAAAACTAGCAGTGCTACTCATGGTTCCAGAACCTCAGCACACGAGCTGATGCCTTTCTTGTCCTGGAACAAAATGTGCTGCGAGAGCAGTTGTCCCATATATTACATATATGCAATCAATCACATCTAGCAGTTTGGACTTTATTGATGAGAGCATTCCTCTAACGATTTTAGCAATATTAAAGCATTTTTTTAAAAAATCAGAGTGATCACAGAGTTGGCTTGGGTTTTTTTGCAGTTGTTTTCTTTTCAACAATAGCATCCCATGGCAGCCAGGCCTGATGGCAAAGCTGTAGATGCCAGTTTGCTGCGAGTGAGCTCGAGGTGCTGGGGAACTGAGGCAGTCACTGGTGTGCAGCAGTGGGTCAGTGTAGGCACAGCTATATCGCAAAACTACCATTGCAAGATAAATTCTGAGCCACTTTTTTAATATGCTTAGAACAGTGATGAACATTGTAAGAGTGTTTCCTTCTGCAAATTATTTTCAACTGGAAGATGGTAGTAATGAATTAATGCAAAGTTACTGGAGAGTTAGTCCTGACTGCTCAGAATAGGTGTTTTTTTACAATGGAAACCAGCTAGCTAAATTAGGTATATTTCTGCTGCTTGAGCAAATTATGGCAGTATGTAGCTAAACAGGTTTTGATACTAGAAATTTTAGTTTTAATCCAAATTTTTAATCCAAATCCAAATTTTTTATTTAATCCAAAATTAAATAAAGCAAGGTTTGGATCGGTAGGACCTGGGGCATGTTGCCATCAGCAGGGGTGAATAACCTTTGTCTAACTGGCAATTTTGGTAAGTGGGTCAAGGTCTGTGGGGTTTGTATTTTGACAGATGTGCTACAAACACCTTGATATCCATTTCATTTTACAAGGTGTGTGCGTGCACCAAGATAACGCTCCAGAGGGTCACTGCCAGGTTACAATGTGCCAGCCGTCACATACACAATGTATTGCATGGTGCCAAGATAAAATTTCAGGGGTCTGGGGACACCAACAGTGATTCAGAGCCCCACACAACACCTGTGCCCCACCAATTTCCCCCTAGCTGTCCGTCACTGAGCATCCCATTGGCATCTGTTTTCCTGAGCTGACAGGTCTGTTTCTATTAGTGCAAGGCATTTTTAAGGTATCATCTCCCAGTTGTCATCTAGATGACCTGGAAGAGCTTCAGTGAGTTGCCCATATTCCTTAATGGAGGAAAGGAACGGACAAAGTTTGTTTTCAGAATGAGAATTTAGGTTTTTTTTTTAGGAAACACAGTCAGATTTGAACTTTGTATTCCATGCAGCATGGAGATAGATTAACTGTGTCAGAGAGGTTTCAGTTTCAAACAATTAGAAGAATACATTTAAACCTTTGTCAATATGAAAGTGATTTCAGATGCTCAGGAATCCTCTTTCATGTGGTTTTGAAGAAAAATTTTAAACATTTTTCACCCCATAACTGTTGAGAGCACTGAAAGAAAATACCTATAAACTACTAGGAAACATACAGAATAAACTTGTTTCCCACTTCCCAGTTCTTGTAATAATCATCACTTTCAGTTACTTCTCAAAACACACCTTTGGACAAATTTTGCACTGTTAAAAATGGCATTTTCTGTTGGGCAAACTGTGTTCACTCCCCGTGGCTGACAAGCAGAGGCCCGAGTCAAAGCCTGCTGGAGTCAAGGGGCTTTTGTTGAGACCCTTCATGTTTTCCTAAAAATCGACAGTGCAGTTAGCCCACGTCTCCCCTTTCCCACCCCGTCTCGCCGGGGAGAGGCAGAAGCCTGTTTGAAGACAAACAAGTCGCAGAGCCTGCAAGGTGTAAATATCTTTCATAGATGCCAACGCTGCAAAGCCCGAGCGCCGGGCGTGCGACGACAGGCGGCTCAGGGTGTGCGAGGGGCGAGCGATGTGCCAGCGCTGCCACAGGCACCAAGGTGTGCCCGGATGGCACCTGGGCATCCCCGGACACCCCTGCCCCGGGAGGGATGGGGGGCGGGGTACCTGCTCCTCGCCCTGCTGCCTCTGCCCGCACCCCTCGCCCCCGATCCGGTCACCCCGCCTCTGCCCTCCTCCTCTCCCCGGCTTCTTTGGGCAGGGGCTGATTTAAATAGGTTGGCAGGGAGCCAGGAGCTCATCATTTTAATGCAGTGTAAAATGGAATGTGCATAATTATATGCAAGCCATATGTGAGGGAGACAGCTCAGCTGTGAATTTCGGGAGGCTGTGAGAGGGAGAGAGCGAACAGTCAGGAATCAGATGAGATGGAGCGGAACGGAGTGCAAGTGTCACTCAAATGAACAGTGTAATGAGCGTATTGCTGACACTCCTCCTTTCACCTGCTTCTCCCTTTTGCTTTAACTCAAAAGCAGAAAACGCTCGAGATGAGAAGGGAAAAATACTAAATGCAAGCAGGATTGCTAATGGGCTCTGGTAATGTCTCCATTTAAACTTCAGCTTTCTTAATTAACATCGTAGTTGCAAATAACCAGTAACTTTTAATGCATCTTTGTCATTAAATATTTTGACCGCATTTGACTGAAGAATCATTGTTCTCACTAGATGATTGCTCCTTTCAAAGCTTCACTTAAACATGGAGGGGGAATCCATTTATTTGTAATAGTATTACGTGTAAATTATGAGTATGAAAACTTTTTTTTGGCCTTACTGTTAAACTGAAAATACAAGTACATTGTCTAGGGATCACTTAAGCATGTCAAAAAGTTTAAACGAGTACATATGTAATGTAATCCTGAAAAATGCAATGGAGTAAATTGAAACCCTGAGTTACTCACAGTTTCCAGCTCAAATATTTCATTTTGGTTTTGTCTTTTGTTGTTTTAATTATTACTCCACAATGAATTTGCATGTTCAATCTAAGCTATGTAAGAAAACAGCATCCCAAGTTCTCATATCTAAAAGGTGTACTGACTATTTAAAGAAACTTTTAAATAATGTTGTATTTTGGGATTCCCGTCTGTTTTAATGATCTGAGCTGTTATGCTTTTAGATATTTTTTTCCTTCCATTATTTGTAAGTCCCTAAATAGGCCATTATATTTCCCTTCAGGCTAGAGATGAAGATGGACATGCTGAAAATTTTCCCCAGCAGCACTATGCTAAGGAAACTCCAAGACTTGCCTTCAAGAATAACTGCGAACTACTTGTAAGAATAACATACTTACAACAAGTCTAGATTGTTACTTTAGCACAGTGAAAACCGGTTTTTTTTTTAAAGGCTTTTGTTCATTATGACATACATTACGAAATATGATAGGTTTTTTTTTTTACTGTTTTAGCGTTCTAATGCTAGTTCTGCTATCCGTGAACAGTTTAAGATCTCAAATTGCTTGAAAAATATCTTATATTTGATATTAGCACGTGAATGGCCTTGTCTTACTACCTTGTCTTGCACTGGTAAATCAGGGAGAGCCATGCAGGGAGTGGCTGGTCATGCACGGAAAGCCCTCCCCCTTCCCCAGAAGCGCCCCAAAACTCACTCTCCCATCCACCTTTTATTTCTGCCTTATTTTCCTGTGGCGGCACTGCATTTTTTCTGCTAACAGGCAGTCCTCCCTTTAGAGCTCGCCTATTCCTCCCCTTCATAGCTGCATGCAATCCAAAGCGTCCTCTCCTCTCCGCTCCTTTCCTCTCCATTCCTCTCCTCTGCTGCGGGGAAAGAGCAAAAGCCAGGAAAGCGCATACAGGGAGCCTGGAGTGTTTACAAGCCATAAGAGAGATGATATCAGCTGTGAAAGAATCTCTGTTCCAAGGCAGGGTTAATTCGCTGTTCATTTTAGCATTTGCAGCTAGACGAGATTAAAAGCAAGCAGGAATGCCTATTATATTTCTATTAAATGAATCTGTTGGGACCTAATGTTCTTGATTAGCTTGTGAAAATGAGTGCTCCACCATGAGATTTTCTGTTTGCCTAAAGTAAACAGAGGATGAATTGTAATACATTTAAAAGAGATTCATGCATGGTTTTCGAAAAGGGAGGTTTAGATACATCGGTAGATCTCTCCCTTGCATTCGCCTTTCTTTCATCTGTACTTAAGTAAAATGTATCATTTGGCTAAATGGCAGTGTTTGTGGAGAGTCAGTACATAGGGTTTTACTTTGAAACAACAACATTTCTTTTTTTCTCCTTGTAACCAGCGAAGAGGAGGGTGGCAGTGGAGGAGCAAGCTGTGTTTTATCTGCGTTAATTAAAGCCCGTTCCTGCCCCCCAAGGATGCAAGGCCAAGCACTACTCTCGGTTCCCCCAGGTGCAACAGGCAGTGAAAGCCGAGCCCATGGGCCGATAACCCAATGCTGAAGTTGGCCCCCAGGTTCAGCCAGCTGGTCAGAGAAGCCCACACCAGGAGGCAGCAGCCCAGGGGTGGTGGCCAGTCCCTGCTCCCCACACTGGCCAGAGCGCCGAGTATCTTGGCCACGCCTGCACTGCTGGGCCCACGCTCTCCTCCCCCACAAGTGTCCCCTGTGCTAAGCCAACCCTTGGTTAGGTAAAGACAATGCTTTTTAGAGCCACAGGTGTTACTTAGAAGGTTCAGTTTATTCCCAGTATAATTCTCCCCAGCCAAAAGCAAAGTGACCCGTGAGATCTGGTCTTGGTTCCTCTTAAACCCTTTGTGAAGTTCCCAGTGGTTTCAGTGTTACATCCTAAGAGGAGGAAACTAGACAAATACAAAAAGTGGTTCCCTGGTGTACTCATAATTCTTGTGCCAAAAATACTTAATTACTGTGCTGCTAATCAGGCCTGACGAACCATCACAGCACACCAAGATGCTCCCTAAGTCAGTAGGGCTTCTTGGTGTTGTAGGAGTTGAAGAATGGAGACAACATGATATAAATCATGTAGTATTTCCATTGAAAATCTGCTTTATATTTTGTGCAAGCCATCAATGAACCAATTAACCCACTTTGTGCTATTAAAATCAAGCATTCTTTTAATGCCCAGTTGCTTATTCCTCTATTAATACGCATTTAAGTTTTTGCTTTATTATATCACCACTGTGTCTGGCAAAAGCTCAAGTCATCAAAGTTAGTCTTTCATGTGCTTTTTTGGACAAGTTTCAATTCTTGTTTAAGGAAGTAATAAAAGCAATTTGTTATAGTTTTATTTTTCCTATGCTATTGGAAACAAAATTGGCAGGGATGTAATCTGTACTCAATTTGTATGTGAAAAAAATAGTAGACAAATAATGAATATGTACCTCTGCTATCTTTAAAGATGTATTTTAGGAACTTTCAGTGAAAATATGATGTTGAGCCTAGGTGTGGGTGGTGGGGGAACTAATGTTGAAGATGCTATGGATTTCACAGAGAGGTAGTGTTATTCCTTCTGTGTTTTACTTTTTGGAAACAATCCTATATTAAAATGTGCTCAAATTTCAAAAGCTAATTTCACTGGAACTGGCCATTAAGAAATCTTCTTTCTCTTAAAGGCTGGTCAGTATTCCTTGGGAGAGGAGAAAAAAAAGTGAAAGAAAGGAGTGGGGACAGCTGATCCTCTAAAAAAATACTTTACCAATGGTGAAAACTTAGCCAGAATCTTAACAGCACAAGTCAGATGCCAGCTGAGTGAAAAGACAAGGTTTTTTAAATGGAAGAGAAACTGAAACTTGTTTGTGCTTTTGAGAATGAGGGAATCCTTGGAGTTTTCTGAGTGCAGTTCAGAGTAAATAGAGTAATAGTCTGTCAGGTGAAATTGGAGGCTTCAGCAGAAAAGTGCTTTCTTTGCTTTAGGGTTTAGCTGCCATTTTCCAGTGAGGGTTGTTTCGGCAAGGGCAGGCTCCTCTGTTAGGGAAATGCTGCTGCTGGGAGAGTGCTGCCAGGCAGGATCCAGGGCTGGGTTGCTGCTGCTGGCTCTGCATGCCAGGGCTCTCCCGCAGGAGCCAGGCTACACTGGCTGAATCTTAACATCCCAGGTCACAGTCACACTCAGCAAGCTTTAACTCTTCAATACTTGGAGAGATTTTAAAGCATGGTAACATAGAGTATTGCAAAAGTAGCATGGAGTATTACGAATTGTATGCTTTCTTCATTGCTTACACACCACAAGAGGAGATAATTTGATGAGGTACAACTCAGCTTTTGTCCTTGTTTTTGGCTTTTTTGAACGTTAGCAAGTTGGATGGAAAAAAGAAGGAAGAAAGGTATAATTTAGGTAGAGAAAACCCCTGAAGTTCAGAAGTTCAGTAATTCTGCTCATTACGAAAAGCAGTGACAATTAAATATTTTGGTTAGTATAGAGAGCCATTTTGCAGTTAGGGGATTAGAATAGGGTACTCATTTCTCAAGCTAAATCTATATATGTTGTGTCCTGGGATTTGTTATAGGGTGCAAAAACCAAAGTGGCTAAGATGCTGTAATCAATGAGCACATCAAATTTTCCTTGTGGACTTTACAGTATTATTGAGAATCATGTTGTCTAAAGTTCAGCTATCCATGATAAATATTGGGAACTACATAAAAGAAATCTATTTTTAAAGAGCCAGGTCAGCATGCTGTCTTGGCCAGCCTTCCGTTCTTCTCCCATAGGCACTGCCTCAGGATTTTAATTTCTTATTCCATGAGTGGCTGAAAGCTGTTCTTTCAGGCACATCTCTTTGTTTCCAGAAGGAAAAGGCAGAATTTAGTCCCCGCTGTAAGCTGATTGTCAGGGAACAGTACAGTCCAGCTAGTAGTGGATGAGGGGAGAAAGATGGGATTAACTGCCCAGAAAGGGGAGGCTGGAGTGAAAAGGCCAGCAAGAAGCCCACAGCCCCAGCTCTAGCCAGATGAAATTCCTGAGCCATTGCCTAGAGAAAGGAAAAATCCATCTGGCACCTACCCAGGTTAGTCAGGGTAGGAAGAGTCATGCTTGGTTGCCTTTTAACAAAAGTGGGAAAGAAAAAGCAGCAGTGCGTCCTTCCTCCCCCCATTTACTCAGAATATTGAGTCAAGGTTTCAGATTGGCATGCTGCTGTATGAGGTAAGGAGGGTTTGATGGGTTAAGGAAATTAAACATCAGGTTGCTTTCCAGATCATTTGTTTATGGAGATGGTGTTAGTACCACCCACTGCTATGGGATTATATGTAAAGCAAACAAATAACCAAACAAAACATACATATCCTGAAAAACAAATCCATTTCCAGTCCTACACCCAGTTGAATCCATGCTTTTCCTGCAGTAAAATCATGATCTTTTCATCTTTGAAATCAAAAAGTCTGTTCCTAGTAGTTCTGCTCCGAGAGGATAAATTTGTGAATGCAGTATGAGATGAACTATAAGTCCTGGTGCTTGGAAGCTATTATGTGAAAGACTCAAAACATTCTTGCTATTGGATTTAACGCAAACTCACCTACGGCTAGTTATCTTTAATCATTGAAAAAAAGAGACGGAGAAAACTCTGAAAACACATCTGCAAGGGAAACATGAAATGCAGAATGTTCTCCTATGAGCAAAAGGACTTTGGGGAGGCTACGGCAAAGCTGAGGTGAGTCAGAGCTACAGCTAATGCTTTGCTTGAAGTCATTTCACTCTGCTCTGCTGTTCCAGCACTAGAGGCAGAGTCAGGACAAATGGCACACATCTGGGGCAGGGATGCAGGCAGGTTAACTTCAGAATTATAGCACCAGAATGTAGGAAAGAGTTCATACCTACTAGATTGACGTTAAAAAGCACTGAGAATATTTGTGATCAGGTGATGCCAATAGGTTTTCCAGTTGTAGTCAAGTTAAATGTAAATATGCATGTTGGTATCCTTTGAAGGCCATTTGGTTTCAGAAAGTGAGGCTTAAAATCTTTTTTTTTAAGGTGTCTGGCCTGCTTACTGTGCCCCTGTGTCACGCAAAACTGCTCCCTCTTAGTGCCTCAGCAGTAGAAGAAAACACCTCTCAGTCCATCTAAAATCACAGTGCCTTCAAAGAAGGACTGGATTAGGGACAAATAACTTTGCTCATTCCGTCTCTTGCCTTTCCACCCTTTTTGTTTCCCCTGCTGTCTCCTTATTCCTGGCAGAGTGGAGAGAGAGAAAGAAGTGCACTTCCCCTTGTGCTTTCCCTAGCTCGTCCTTCACCGTGTTAGGTGCAAAGCAGCAGAGGGAGAGCATTTCCTTGATTCCGGCCACAGATTGGGGGTATGCAGTGCTTTTGGCCAGAAAGCTGGAGCAGGAGTGCTGCCCGGCAGCTCTGAGGGATGCAGGGCCACATGTAGCCTGTCAGGTACCAATCCTGTGCTCAGGAGGTGATTCTGCCACCTTGGAGAGGCAGGAGGGGAGACGGGGAAGGGACCTGCAACACCTTGTGGAGTCCAAGATCGTAGAGCTACCAAGCCTGATGAGAATTTAAAACCTCCACAACTGTGCTTAAATGCTGTTTCAGCATCACTCGATGTTTGTCTCACTGCTGGTGCAGTTTTTTGGTGGTTTTTTGATGGATTTCATCAGTTCCTTGCTTAGTTTGCCATCACAGTCTGAGGGCAACTGGTACTACTGCATCAGTTGCATTGTGGCACACGCAGGGATTCAAGCAGACGACTGTGCAAAACCCGTAACAGCTATTGGGAGAACCCACTGTTGGTTTCAGGGACTTTGGATCAGGCACAGAGGGCTGTCAGAATGGTGGTTATGGCCCTGGAACAGAAATATGGAGAAAAGCAATTGTAGCAGTGAATTGATACTGATGTTCTTAAAACCTCAGTAATCTTGGCCACATGAAATCCAACCTTTCTTGTGACTGAAATAACAGTGACGCTTAGGTCATATGGTAGATTAATCGCCTGTAGTGTTTCATTTTCAAAAACTAAATTGTCCATGAGCAATGGCAGAGTATTTTAAAAAGAAACTCCCCAACACCCCACTGAAAACCTTGCACTCTGTTTCTTTTCAAGTAAGGGCAACAAACCAGGAAAAAGTATTCTAAAGGGTTTTTTTGTCCTTAATTGCTGCCAGGCTGAATGAAGGGCTAAGTGGTGCTCGCCTTATATGCACGTTCCTGTTGGAAGTCCATGAGTGCTGTGTAAAAGCACTGAAAAAAGGCAGCACTCAGATCACGGCTGTATCTGGAGCCCTGGGGGGAGAGAGCCCTGACACCCAGCCCCAGCTGACCCTCCCTGCCTGCTGCCTACCAGCACAGGTAGGGACCTCGGGGCCCTGGGTGCCTTGGCATCTGTGCCCTGATCGGCATCTCGCTGGGATAACACAGGAGCAAACACAGAGCTGCGGCCTGCAAGCCACTCTGCAGTACACTGTCCCCAGGAAATGATAGTCTCGGTGCCTGTCTGCACAGATCCATTTACTGGTTTAGAATAAATGCAGCCACTGTCTTGCCCAGCACACAAGCCGTGTCCTTCTTGGCCTGCTTTTTAATGATATGTTTTTCTATCCCACAATGGAAATGAAAGCCACTCCTCACATTACGACAGCATGGACTGGACCTGGGAGGTTTTCTTGGCTGCAAGAGACCTTCTAGGGAGTCTTGGGAGATTTCCTTGGTCTTTCAGACCTTCTGTTCCACTTCCCCTGTCCTGCACCACCATGCTGCTAAAATAATAAGTTTTTATTTCTTAACTCACACCCTGCTTAGGACTCCACAACCTCTGATCCAAAGCCCAGCGAAATCAGTAGGATCCCTCCTGTTAACTTGAGGTGGGCTCTGAATGACACCTTATGTTCTGTAAACAAAAAAAAGATGAGTGACTGCTTTGAGACGTCTTCCTCCTGTCTGACCAAAGCTGCAGTAGGCCAGGTTTTTTTGTAGAAAACATGATCTTTATTAATAATATCTAAGCTGAAGGCTGTCATCAGAGACCTGTTGTAGGAACTAATAGAAAACAAAGCCCTGTCATAGCAAGTCTGAGGTAGCAGACTTTCTACTGGAAATGAGACCCAAACCTCACTCCTTTTACACCCAGGGTTAGTGAGTGACCACGACCTACAGCGCTAAGGAGGGCGAGGGATTCCCCCGAGGGATTCCCCACGCCTCCCACAGAGGTGGGCAGGGGAGCACCAGTCACCCTTGAGAGTGCCAAGGAGGGCTGGGCTCTGCCAGCTCCCAGCAGCACATAAATTACAAGGTAGAAAATTCACAGGAGCATGAGGAATGGGAAGAAGGAAGGGAAGGAAGGGAATAAAAGGAAAAAATCTCCCCCATGGCCAGAGTTGCGGCTTCCACCCCAAGCTGGATGGTACCACCAGGAGCTCTACATAATCCCCATCTTTTCAGTCCAGTGAACCAAATTAAGGAGGATGATTCAAATTAAGGAGGATGATCCAGGGACCTAAAGAGGTGGAATAAAAGGTGTGATAGAGAGAGGGGTGGGCAGCATGGGAAGAGGGGCAATGGGAACGTGACAGATTTGGGAAAGACCATGGCTATAGGCAGTGAGTGTTTGGCCTCCTGGAGCCAACACTGAGTCGTATCCCCTTTCCCACTGCACCCAGCTACATATAGGAAGCAACTTTGCCCCAGTGCCTCTAATTTAGCATTTTCCTTCATACTAATACAGTATGAAGAATTATAATAATGAGCATTATTTTTAAATGTGGCATTTGACACTTTGTGAGCACAAGCCTACCTTTCCTCAAAAGGAGGCATGTTTTTTTAATTTTTGATAACACTGTTGTTATTATTTCAAAAGAGAAGCAAAATGTATTTGTTAAAAAGGAAAACAATTAAAATCTCATTACAGCTCCAAATCTGTCATCTTCCTTCCCAGAACAAGCATTAAAATTTTCGTTAATAAATCTGCACTTACTGATGACCTCTGAATAATTTCTTCAGCCTTAATTTCCCCTTACTGCAATACTTTGTTGTATTACTCTAGTTTTACTCTTTACTTTCCTTATTTGATGTGTTTACTGAAGTTATCATTTTCATATTAAACATGTCACTGAAAAATTGATTTTTTTTAATATTAAAAAAAAGCGCCCCACAATCTTTTTATTGACCACAAATTTAGACAATTAAAAAGTTAAGAAACTACTAGATGAAAATGGATTCCTTTATTAGCAGACTACTTCTTGATAATGCTTCTTCAAATAATGATTTGAATAATTTTATAGTAAAAAAGCCTGGAAAGAAAAAATGTGAGAAAGGCATTAAGCTATTGGAGAGTGTCCAAAGGACAGCAACAAAGAAGGTGAAGGGCCTGGAGGGAAGTCGTATGAGGAGCAACTGAGGGCACTTGGTCTGTTCAGCCTGGAGGAGACTGAGCAGAGACCTCATTGCAGTCTGCTACATCCTTGTGAGGGGAAGAGGAGGGGCAGGCACTGATCTCTTCTCTGTGGTGACAGTGACAGGACTTGGAGAGGGAATGGCCTGAAGCTGTGTCAGGGGAGGTTTATCCAGTTTAGGTTGGATATTAGAAAAAGGTTCTTTCCCCAGAGGGTGGTTTGGCACTGGAACAGACTCCCCAGGTAAATGGTCACAGCACCAAGCCTGACAGAGTTCAAGAACCATTTGGACAATGCTTTCAGGCACATGGTGTGTTTTCTGGAGTGGTCCTGGGCAGGACCCGAGTTGGGCTTGATGTTCCTTGTGAGACTCTTCCAACTCATCTTATTCTGTGACTCTGTGAAATAAAATTCAGACAGTTTTTATAGAATGTTAAAGAATAAAGATATATCATCTTGTTCCAAAAGAAGTGAAGTGTGATAAATTAAAATTCACTGGAATTCCTTCCATATAAATTAGAAATAAAATTTCTGAAGTCATCACCCAAAGTGATAAGTATTTTCTTCTTGGGATCTGTGCAGGAGATGCAGGAGACTCAGTAGGGCCTGTGGGGTACCCTGGCAGCTACCTGGGGGAGCCATCCCTTGCAATGCATCTCACCACCAGCATACCTGCAGCACAGGATCAGGCCATAAAACTGGCTTTGGTCCCCAGGATCTCAAGTCCTTTTTCACCTCTGACCCTGGCTCTCAGTCATGCAAGGTGTTAATTAGAATGGGTTTTATTAGGTCTGAACAGGTGCCTACATGAACAAGTGTGACTTTTTCTAATGGTGGAGTTGGCTCATGTCTCGTCTTACTGCATGTGTTGTCTTCCCCATTAAAAATGTTTGGAGGTTTTGATCCCTTGTAGAGTCAACATACAGCAGTGAGAGAGTAGGGTTTTAAAAATCAGGAGACTGTACTCTTTTTATTTCTCAGACTTAACGTCCAGCCAGTGGGAAGGAGGGTTGGGAAGAGCTTGGCCACCATTCAACTGGACTGCAGGGAGGTTTGGGGGTGCTCTGGGATATTAAGCGTGTGACTCCATCTCGTTGGGAATTCCTGGGACTCTGCAGGGCTTCCAGGAATGGCATCCCAAGAAGGAAGATTAGTGGCACACAGTTATCTGAAGAAGATATGAATGCTAGGACCACATATCCCACAGCTCGCTGTCTAAGGCAGACACTTTTTTTTACATCTCAGAAGTGACATGTGTTATATTGCTTTTGGGATGGGAAGAAAAACCCAAAATATAAATCCTGCATTTTATTATAGATGTTAATACCAACAATTACATAAAATCTAATGAATTTCAGTTCTCAGTTAATTGCTTCTGAGTAGTTCACTTAACTTATTAAAAAGAAGCAAGGACATATTCATTTAACAAGCAGCAGCAGCCTTGGCCTAGCATCTGCCTGCATTCTCTTTTCAATTAATCAATTATAGTCCAATGGTGTGTAATTACACATTAAAAAAGTTATTGGATATCACAGCATGGCTGTCCCAGGGGGCTCATGAATACACTAATATAACACACCTGTAATGACCTGTTCTCATATCTGCAAATTGCTCCCATTTCTCTCTCTCTCTCTCTCTCGTTGCTAAATGAAGATGAGAGCAATTACCATTAACTTTTTGAGTCACATCTAGTCAATGAGAGAGAAAAAAGATCCCTACCAGCATTCATAATAAATCTGTCTGTTGGTACTCAGAATTTTAACTGTACCAGGCGTCAGGCTGGAAGGCAGTAAACATGCATCGAGATCGTAAAGGGTTGTGGGGATCCCGGGGTCATTCTGAGCGCATGCTACACCTGTAGACAAGAGAAACAGGCAAGCAGCAAGGTCTCATCAGATCACATCCAGGCATAATTTGCCTCTCTTGGTTCAAATCAAACCAAAGTCTGGAACTGATTCCTATGCAGTGGCTCTTAAGTCTTTGCATAGCAACTAAGCCATGTTGCTGTTGTGTTGGGTTTTTTCCGAATGCGAGAAAGAACAAAATTTACTATGTAATGGCAGAAAGGCTTTGGTTATGTGAGAGGATACAGCCGCCAATGCTCTCTTATTAATGCATAACAAATGAAACCAAGGAGAGACTCTTAATCTGCATAATGGAGTCTGACAGATTCTAAATTGGTGATTCAGTCAAGTAAAGGGTCCAAAAATGCTCAGTGGAAGTGAGCTTTTGATAGCTCCATAAGTCAAACAGGGGATGATATCTATCAACATTTTTATAAACATTGTCTTGCAACAGTGCGATTTTGATGTGCTGTTGTCTCTCACCCTGGGAAGAAGCATCAGTTTCCCTACAAGAAGTTTTCTTGTTCTTGCTTTCATTTGCAGACTGGGGTCTTTCAGGTGGGTGTACTTGCAGATAAATGCATATGAGTATTTTGAGCACAGCTTTTTGCTTGTAGTACTCTGAAATATTCCTATGCTGTACACCTTTCACCAGTCTAGCCCTAGCAATTTCAGTGAAATCTTCATCACACCAGAGGTAGCTTCCCTGTTTAAAAACCATGCACATCTCCTTGTGCTTGATGTCTTTCAGGAAAACAGGATAATCCTGTGGGATTTGGGTGGTCAGATGTTGTTCTCAGTTGCATTCGCAGTAAGGTGATGGGTGTTTCAGTCTGAGCTTCAGCTAAGTCTACATTTCACTCTGGTTTTCACCAGAGCCACGTTTCTTCCCAGTTCCACAGCACCCTTTGATTTAGGACATGATTCCATTCGCATGCCTGGCTGTAACATCTCAGTATTTGGCATCCAGGCTGGACTCTCTCTCTTCCGTGCTTAACAGAGGAAGGCAAGCACTTGTAGAGTGGGATTTACTCCACATAATTAGGTGTTGATTTATGATTGGTTAAACCAATGTTTAGACATGCCTGTATCTGCTGATTAACTAGATAAATACCTTCCATATGACACCTACTTCTGAGGTACTATAGTCGTTGGCTGAACTGCATATTCCTGCATGTGTCCAGAGTCAAGCTTGCAGAGGGAGCCATTCAGTTCAAGCAGAGGGACTGCTTGTATGCTTTAAGTTAGGTATCTGCTAACTTTATGTTTAGAGGTCTGGTCTCCAGCTTTGAAATGGGGATGCTGTTATTTAACTGCCTTTGCATGCGATTAGAGTTTGAGTGTAAGATGTTAGAAGTGCAAAATGTTATCTATTATTTAATGTTGTGTTGAACTCCAAATAGTGAACAACTGCATCCTTGGTATTTGCGAAGTTCATTTATTATGAATTATCTGACGGAGGAGAAAACAGGTTCCAAGATTTACTTACAGTAACTATTGAACAATTTGAGTACCCAGACAAAGTAACTGAAGTAAGCAGAGCTGTGTGTGGATCCCATAAAGTGATCAAAATGTGCATGTGCACCATGTTCTCAAATTCTGCTCAATGCACAGCTTTGTTTATGCTTGGGACCAAAATTAAATTTTGTGCCTTTTTTTTTTTTTAACTATTGCCTGAATAATCAACTAAAAATGTTTTAAACAGAGAAAGGAACACAGTTATAGTCTAGAGCTTTAATATACAATGCAATATTCAATTGTACAGGCTGGTTAAATATTGAACATAAAATGCCTGTCAGTTGCCTCTCCAGCTGTGTATTTTCAGAGTGTCTGATGGGGAGGAGGATAGTATTTCACTCAGTTTCAAAAATTTGTTTTTAGCTGTATTCTCCACAAGAAGCTGTAACTCTTTGCATGTCATTTTCCTAATTGAGCTATAAACTCTATGTTGTATTAATACGTTTTATTATGAGGAATAAACATACTTCTTCTAGACAAGCAGAGGAATAATTGACCACCTGTGGCCTGTCCCAAATGAACATTACTGCATGTGACACTGAAATGAATGTCTCCTTAGTCAAGATGTGAAACAGTAATTTTCTGAGAGTTTTTTTGAGGGAAGGGAACACATCCCAACACATTTCTGCTTCATAACAACATAGATTCCTGACTGCCAAGGGAAGAACCACTTGCTGTTCACCTGGCTTCTGCTCCCCTCTCTCTCTGTCTGTCTTTGGGATTCAAACTCCAGCTTCATTTGTTAAAAACATTAAATAAAGGACCAGGTCATGGCCTAAGCTAGGGATGCTTTTTCATCATTCTTCTTTCAATAGAAAGAAACCTCAAAAGTTGGTGCATATGAAATGTACTTAGGTGGCCCCTTTCAGCTGCCAGAGTGGTGTAAAGCAGGCTCGAAGTGGATGAGAATCTGTCTCAAACATAGGTTTATGTAATGCTGGAAGACAGCGCCAGGACACTGTGCTGATGTATCATGTTACCAGGCCCTAAGGGCTGAAGGATGCTGGAAACTGAAATATTAAAGGGCTAATAGATTGACTCCACAGATAGAAATGGTAAATGCTTCTCTTATCAGTTGTTTTTTACTTTGTATTAATAAATCTCTGGCATGGTATTTCTTGTAAAAACTGGAAGCATCTGGTGCCATGAGCAGAGCAAGCAGGTGAGATTCTCAGGTGTGCTTGCACCTGTAGCATACAGGGCCCCTCCCAGAGCACGTGCTCAGGGAGAAATGGGGTCCTCTGCAGGGACAGGCACACCCTTGCAGACACAGGATGCACAGGGCCTGGAAACTGTGTTCAGTTTTATCTTATGCATATCCTATTTCTTCCTTTCCGGGAGATTGCAGGGGACTGTGTTGAGCAAGCGCTGCTCTCCCCAGTGGGTATGCTCACTGTATTGCCACAGGGCTCTGGCAATTGCCACTGTGCTGTGTTCCTTCTTTGTCACCACATCATGCACATTTAATGAGGGGTTATAGCTCATGTGCTTGCACAGTCCAGCAGTCCAGCTTTAGGCTCCTTTTTCCTCCGGCACAAACAAGGGCTGAAACTCTCCCCAGAAGAAAGGCATGGCCAAGGACCAGATGAGTGCAAGCTGTCCAAAGTTCAAATGAGATTAGCTCAAGATCACTGTGGTCAGTGAAAGGAAAGGCTGCTGTTGTACTCCTTGCATAAATGGAGATATTTATCCGTAATGGTTATCAAAATCCTTCTGTTGGGATCTTGCTGAAATCTCAGCTGCCCTAAGTCACCACACAGCTGCAGTGACCTCTGTGTGATGGCTTTTCTCTCTAATGACACCCTGGTGGGATGTGTTCCTTTGGTATCTCTGAACTGCTGGTGGGGGCTGAGAAGACCACAGCAGCCTGCTTGGGAGAGCTGCAGTACCTTGCTCATGTGTTTGGAAAGCACGTTGTGCTTGTCTCCGTGGAATTTACTATAATCCCACTACCTCCAGTTCAGCGGTGTCAGTGTGAGTTCCCCCTATGTAAAGGAGTTTGGCCCAATTTCCCCCCTGTGCTGTTAGAAAAACCTTCTGAAAACAGACATGATTAACACAGCAGAGAAAATAGTTCGGCTGTAAAATGCTGAGGGTTACTACTAGTGCAGGTAAGTTGTGTGCAGAAGGCAAAATGCCTTTTTGAAGATGTGTGGACTAATAGGGGCTGCAGTTCATGGTCTTTGCTGACTGTTTGTAGGTTCTTAGGTGCCAAGCTAGCAAAATCATGCATGGCGTGGGGAACACACTTTTTCTTTTCAGAATGCCTTTTTGAGTGGCAGGGTGAAAGCACATGGAAATCGTGGTGCACTGACACAGCAGGAGGTACCACATCCCGGGTGTGCAAAGCCCTGGTCCTGCACCAAAATCCATCCGGATGAGTGCAGATACTCGTGGCAGAGGGATGAGGTGCTGTGGGCATGGGGACATCCCAGGGCTCTCAGG
The DNA here is from genome assembly GCA_013396875.1 of Vireo altiloquus. NCBI lineage: Eukaryota > Metazoa > Chordata > Aves > Passeriformes > Vireonidae > Vireo > Vireo altiloquus. The sequence continues at coordinate 2,152,065 of VZRF01002164.1, forward strand.
GTTCGAAAACTACAAAGAGGGCAAATCAAAAATAGCCTGGACCTTATTGATCCTTCAGGAACTCCGTGTAGCTCTGTAGTAAAAGAGGGGTTTGGAGAGTACCTGGATTGTTGCTCTTGCAGGAAACCAGTAATGTTTAGACTTCACATTTTATGTTTTCTCACTGCTGTTTGTTTCCTGGGTGGGATTTGCTCCTTTTCAGAGGTGCAAACACAGTGCCAAAATGAGTTCTGGGAGGAGCCTGACTTAAGGCAGATCACCCTGAATTTGAGACAGGTGCTTCATCTGAATATATATACAGTGAAAACCTAGAAATGGAAAGGTTCTGTTAGTCTCTCCAGACGGTACTTTGATTCTAAAGCACGTCTGTAACATCCTGTAGGCTGACACGGGGAAGGGAAAATCGCTCACTTTTCTGTAAATGGAGAAACAATGATTATCATGATCTGGTCTGAGAGAAAGCACTCTACAGTCTCCATAGTGTGAGCTACCTTTTAGACAATCTCACTCTTCATTGAAGGCATTGGGGGCATTTTGAAGCTGTGCCTGGTGCCCCTTGCCTGTGAGCATGATAGAGAAAAAGTGAGAGGAGAAGAGAAAGAAAAGGGCACAGCCTTTTGGTGAGGACAGGGAAATGATTTCAGGTTTTTGTGACACCACATGAACCTTGTGTGCTTAGCATCTTCCTGAGCATGATATACCCTGGAGAGTGGAAGAAATGGTAACAGGTAAAGATGTGGTGGAAGGAGTGAAAACTACCTGCAGATGTGGCATCTAAATAAATCCAGAGACAACACACCTATTTTTAGCAGAAGTGCAAACAGTGATAGATGCCACGGGGCTGCTGTCACTAAAATTCGTCTATAAGCAACATATTCATATTTAAACAAGTCAGCTTTGCACATTGAAATGAGCAAACACTGTCTCTGTGCTTGTTTGTTTGTTGTGCAGAAGCCATCAGCTTTCACTCCTTATCCCTTCACCGTGGTGGTGATGCAGAGCCATGATGATGGATCATCTGTCTAGCTTATCTGCAAGGCCACAAAACATTTATATCTTTTATGGCATGATAGGCTGTTCTCGTGCAGCAGTGGAAAACAGAAATTTGGGGCTGCCCTTGCAAAAGCACCATCTCCTGCACAACACTGCCATTCTGGTTAAGCTCAGTTTGTTCAGCTAAGTACATCCACCGAGGAAACCTAACACCGGGATGCACATGAATAAAATCACACAAAATCAGGAGAGGAGCAAGCATCAGAGAAGCTTTTGAACGCAGGGGGCAAACCAGCAAGGATGGAGTTCCTGCAGTTTCTCTCCTGCTTAGAGGGGGCCTCTGTCACCTCTGGTATAAGGCCTCCAGCTCAGACCAGCATTATACTTGGCCAATTATCTTATTTAGGTATCTCATATATATTTAGGTCTTGAAAAAGGTCAACCACAGAGCTTGTCTGGGCAGGGGTTTTTGAAGCTGTAGAACTGGAAGCTTTTCTTCTAGCATTGTTAGAAAATAATTGCTTGTGAATGTCCAGGGATTTGAATCTACATGTTGGAGCTCTGAAAAGGAGGGCAGAAAGGTTTAAAACATTATTGAAACAGCTACTGCTGATGTTACACTCGCTGCGGATGCTGAGCAGGGAACAGGTGGAGCTCATTGGTGGGCATGGCTGCTGCCCCTCACCTGCCTTGGTACCCTTGCACACGGAGTCCTTCTCCTGGGCGGCTCCTCTTGAGACTGTCTCCAGCACAAACTGCTCTGCTGGCCAGGGTTCATGCAGGCTGGTACATTTTTATTGAAGGTGCAGTGAGGCAGGGAGCCCCGGTGGTGTAGTGGTTAAGCATCCGGCATAGCAATTGCCGGGGCCCGGGTTCGATTCCCGGCTAGGATGCTCCCNGCAGGCTGGTACATTTTTATTGAAGGTGCAGTGAGGCAGGGATTGTCCCTGTTGGCTGAGCTGTTTTCACCAGAGTATACCTGCTATTCTTCCATTTAAAATTATTTTTGACCTTTGTTTTTGATTTCCTGCTACTTGCATTTTTTTTCTTAGGCCTCTCCTCCCCTTCTCAATATCTCTCTTTCTCCATTACTTTATTTTGTTTCTTTCAGTTCAACTATCTTCTTCCTCAGTTCCATGATAAATCATGTAACGTTTCTTTAAAGCCCTCACTCATTCCTGTAGTCTTTGGCTTGTAAGTGCTGTTAGCTGTGGAAAGTCCCCTTCCCTAAATGCTGTAAGGCCCAGATGTTTCTAAGTGTGAGCTTTACCATCTAAAAGCCTGTCAGTTACCTGCCACAGCTCACAGCTTAATTTCTCAGTATGACCAAGCTAGGTGGGTCTCTGAGTGCAAGCCCTGAGTTTCTTGCAAGGAAGATTGCCCCGATGCATGGTGTTAGATCCATCCTTAATGAGGTGCCTGTTCTTTCCTCAGCTCTGTTCCAGATATTCCCTGTGACCCTGGCCAAGTCACTTTATCTCTCTTTGTCTCTGCTTCCATTCATAAAATGGACATAATTGCACTTCTGAAGCTCATGTGGAATTGCAACGATGAATTCCTCTTGCTTGCTTTGCTTTTACCTCATCCCTTTTGTCTGCACAATTGTCAGAGGGGATAAAATGCCATCGAATCAGGGTTAGCCATAGTTAGCACAAAGCCCCAAGCAGCTGGCCCGGCCACTCGCCACGTCCCAGTAGCGCTGACAGCAGAGAGCCAGATTGGTTACCGTTTGCACTGCAGCCTTGTGCGCTTTGAGGAGCTTCCTGTGCTCTCTCTGAATAGTGAAAAGAGACGTTTCCAAGGCAGGGTGCTCAGGAGTGCACAGTGGTTGTTGCAGGACAAAGGGATAAAATGGCTTCCTTTGAGGGCTTGCTCCACAGGATCCTTAGCAGAAGACGTGGGGCCTTGGAAGAACCAGAAGGAGAGGGAGGGAGGCAAAGTGAATGCTCCATTTGTAAAACCCATCTCTGGTTTTCATCCCTGTTGTCCAGCCTCTTTCCCTTACCCTCCCCCTTTTAGTCCTGTGACAGTAATAAAATAAAGGAATGCCAGGTAAAGGCAACCTTAAGGCTCTCATTGTTACCAAGTAATCCTAACAGCATTTTCTCTCTGCCTCTGAGTGCTAATATCATTTAATTATTGTGAGGTTGCAAATGAAGGTGCCCACACACAAATTCAATATGGAATGCCAGTTAAACACACAGGAAAAGCAAGTGGTATATTTTTGATTTGTCATCTGATTTATTGCCATTTACCTCACATGCCTCAGAGAGCACTACCTGAGTCAGGAGCAGAGAACCAGCCCTTTGTGCTCATAGCTTGCTCTTAAATCTACACTTCACAAGATAGCAGCTAGTGACATAGAACATCTGTTTTTATAATACAACTGGGAGTGTAGTTTTGAAGCATTCTCTCCATCTCAGGCAAGTAACACAAGGGATGTGTGACTTTTGGTAGACAGAGACATATCTCCAAAAGAAAGCACTGCATACAGTACAACTCACATATACAACACATGTCAAAAGGCCTTCGGTGAGAATCCAAACTATGCAGGGAAGAAAACCCAGCCTGCAACCAGTTTAAATATGTTGGCCAAGTCAGCTAAGAAGATCTGCCATCTTGGGCTTCAGTAGCTGGGGGCAAATTGTCTGCCTATGAGGTAATTACTCATAGTAATTGGGGGTGCAGGGGTGTGTTTGTGTGTCAATTTTTGGTTATCACCTAGCACTGCATTTTTAAGTTCCAGTCAGTCAGCCTTGTATTTTGAGGTGAGTAGCTCAGTGCCAGAGAGGCATCCTGCCTTGCTGTGCAGTCTGGACACATTTATCATGTTCTCCTACTCTCTCAACCTGTAAAGAGTCCTTCTTTGAATACTGTGCACTGCTCACCATGCAAGCAGCTCATTATCCCAGGCATTTCAAGACTAATTTATAGGACATTTGGCTAATTTGCATAAGCCATCCAGTACACAGAACATGTCTCCACAATAAAGTAATATGCCAAAATCAGGATTTATGTGAAAACATGAATATGGGGGGGGACAGGAAGGGACACACACAACAACATTTTAAAGAAGCTGTTGTTAGCACCAATCTCTAAATGAATATCCCTGACAAAAAGTCCCTGCCTCTCCACCTACTGTATGTGAAGCTCCCATATAATTTTCTGCTTTGAATCTTGCTCATCTTTTTATTAAGCAAGGTGGGTTTTGATCCTTAAAACAACCTTGAAATATGAATACTTGGTGCTGTTGGCTTTGTCTAAAAACGAAACAAAATCCCCCAAACTGAATCCCAGTCGAGGGCTGCATGTTCACCTATCGCTGCGAGGAGCCTCACGCATCCACTGCTCTGATTATTACCTTGACACTAGAAACAGGAGGACCTGTAATCCTTGAAACAGCTGACATCCGAAGCACTGATTCTTCCTGTGCTTTGAGTTAGTCGCTCCTTGATCTCTGTGCCTGGCATGCAAGCCCAGCTTTCACTGAAACCTGACCTCGTGGTCCCTTCTTCTGCAGACCTGTTTGTCTTCTGCCATTCAGAAATGCACAGCTTCTGTCCTCAGGACTCTGAATTAGAGCTGCACGGGTCAAAGGAGCAAACAGGAGACTTGTCATTATTGGATCCAATGCCTGCCCTTGATTTAGGTGTCCTTGCATTGTTTTTTTTATTTTTTAATAGCAATTACAAAATAAGAACATTGCAAGGTATTTTTTAAGCAAACCTTCCCTCTCCAAGGTGACACTGGCTTTCTGTGATCTCTAATGCATGACTGCTTCACCCACATTACAGATGTTTTTGCTCCCTTCCTTGCAAAGCCAGTCTGGGATTTGAAAGTCAAGTTGGTTTCTTTCTTCTCTCTCTAATAGGTCTTCTGCCATTATGAGGTCTCTGAAGAGCACATTAAGTCCATATTTACCCCTGTGCAATCTAATTAACTTCCAGAATAACTGTGCAGGTGTAACAGTGATCTCAGTTTGAAGGCAACTTTGCTCCACTTATTATAATTGAAGAAACTGTTTGGCCAGCAACATTTGTATTAGTAGTAATTCTATTTGAAAAGGAAATAACTTAGTTTTGGACTGAATTTGTAGGAATACCAGCTAGAATTGCATAACTGAATGCATATATATCTGCTTACTTGCAAATAGAGGCTAACTGGAGCTGGAAATCACACATATAATAAACATGTAATCCTGATGCCATTGCTACAAATTAATTTCCCACAGCAGAGCTATGGTTTCAAGCACCTATTTCAGTACTCTATTGTTTTGGAGGTTTGAACAGTGTTGGTTATTCATTTTGGTGCATCATGTGTAGTTCCAGTTAGGTGAAACCTGCTGGGTATTTAATGTCTTGTTCAGCTTGAACTAGAATCAAATAGAAGGAAGTTGTGTTGAGGAAGAGAAGGACTCTAGATAAAGATTTTTTTTTCTGTTCTGTTATGCTGTTACATGTGTTATTCTAGGCTTGATATTAGTATTTTTTAATCAGATTGTACTACAGGTTACCTGGAACTGACAGCTTTATCTTGAACATAATGATTATATTGAATAGGAACAATACAAGAAGTTTTTCATTTCACCGTCTTCCAACTTGAATCAGTTTTTACTATTCTGAGATGTAAGAAGCACATTTTCTTCCTCTGGGAATTTACAGTTTCTCTTAGTGTTTTGATTACTTGTGAATAATTGGATAAAAATCTTCAGTGATGTACAGCACCTAGGCTGGATTTGGTTTTTGACTGATCCCTAATAGCTGAAGTTACTGTATACAACAAAAACATTTGTAATGCTGTCAGACAGGAACAATCTCTCTTCTGCAACTTGACTCAAATTTGTTATGTGTATAGCTCCGTGAAGTTCACTAGATGTAAATACAGATTAATTATTTAAAAAGTAATAGGAATGAATGAGCTTCCAAACGTGTAGTGTTTAATTATTTAAAACCTGTAATGGAATTTCAACCCTCGTGCATAGCTCAGATCTGTCGCTGTGCTTGGACAAGTGCCTGAGGTTAACTGGCATGTCCCCACCTCTTAGTCACATCCCCTCCTATAGCACAGGGTGATAAATGTGCCTGGTACATGTGGAGAACAGCCAATATTTTCAGTCATGTCTGATAGTAAGTACACTATACTTAACTCCATCTTCCTTTCCCCCTCTACTGTGTTGCATCCTGCAATAAGCCATTCCATGTAACATTCCATGTAACAAGCTGTGTATGAGTGCTCAATTGTAGTGAGACATGGAGAACCCAATCCTAAAGTCGGAGTGTGAGCAAAGCCTCGCTTGATTCCTGATCCCAAAGGGTAGAAGGAGACCCACAGGGCTGCTGTGCTTTGGTTGTTTGATGGTGGATCAAGGCACCGGCTCTGCGTGAGTGCCTGTACTGGATGTTGTACGCACATGTGAGAGGAGCTGATTCCCATTTGAAAACCCCCTATTCCGGTAGGTTTGTCAGATATGGGGAAGCCATCTCCCAGCTTTTAATGGAGGATCAAAGATAAATACTAAAAATAAAGAACATACAAACCTCCCGGTCTTAGAGACTTGCTTGATCTCTTTTCATTCCTTTGACAATGGATGGACAGAGAGTTCTTCTGGGACCAGTTCAGAGCTTTAGGTTCCTGCCGTGATCCACCCTCCTGAGATGCCTACAGACCTGAGCTATGCAATCAAAGTTAATATCTAAAATTGTGCTATTTGGATTATTTCACTGCCTACACTTCCCCCTGTCCAAACTTACTCAGCAGTTTTGTCTTTGCAGAGAATGACTAATGCCAATCTGGCAAGTCCTATCTCAATGCCATAGCTATGTAACCTTCCTTCTCCTACTGCTCTAAGTCACTGGATAAGGAGCACTTGACCCAGGATGGGTGTTGAAATAAATGTAAGGGAAAGCTCTTTAAAGAAAAGCAAACACTTCAGTTGCATTGCGCAAGTGCACAGTTAGGAGTCTTTGCCAGCCAGATCTCAGCTGGTCCAATGAGGAATATTTCGAGTGGTGCTTTACCCTGTGAAATTGTTGTCAGAAGTAGTTTTGTGGGAAGACATAAGCAAGAAAAAAGGGTGGAGGAAGCAAGACAGAATGAGTCCTCTTTAAGCAGAAATCTAAAGAGTAAAGCATTCTTGAGAGCTTTGCAGGATGGTTTAAATACGTTGATTTCTTTTGTCCTGGTGTGCTGCTTCCCCACAGCTGCTTTGTCGTGCATGTCATGCAAGGAGAAAATCATCTACATGGTCTTGTAAGTATGAAAGGCTTTGGCATGATGCATTTACATAATAGAATCTGTGCAGTCGCAGTGTGCATCGTGCATCCAGGCAAGGAAGGAGTGCCATCTACAGTAACACAATGCATTGCTAAAGGGTCCTCTGTGATTGTGTTCTTTATTGAATAGTGCATCCGATGCCTTCTGCTGTAATGTACCCTCCTTGGTGAGAAATTAATCCTTTGTGCCAGATTCAATTCTCAGTTACATGATTCAAATTGAAAAAAACAACACTGGCTTCAGTGGAGTTATCCCAGATTGATCCTAGGATTACCAAAAATAGATTTGGTTTATGTAAATAGCTTGGTGTCAGGTATATCTAGAGCTAAACACTTCCCAAACAGAGGGATAAGTAAGACCTTTTCATATGAACAGGAAAGACCATTTTTTCACTTCCACACCTTACTTAGAAAGGAAGAGGTGTAAATCAGCAAGGAAGAAAACACATTTTGCATTCCTCAAGAACCACCAAATGTTTTGAGCCTGAGAAAAGTATCATAGTGGGCAAACAGGGTGTGTGAAGGGCTGGCCCTCCCTCCCTCAGGTGTTGCATATAAGTAAAGCTGGTTGCTGCCCATCACCCTCACAGCCCTTGGCTTCTGTCAAAGGAAGCCTGGCTTCTCTGTAGGAATGTTCTTAGTAAAACAAGAGAGGCATTAGCAGAAGAAGACAAGGAAGTTTTCACACACATTAGTTCACCATATGTTTGGCTCTAGGCTGCAGTTTCAGGCCTTTGTAACTCCTCATTTATTATTTTCAAGGTTAAAGTCCTGAATAACCATGGTTTCAGATAGCTCAGGACCATAATATTCATGGTAAATCCTACCTACCAAAGACAGAGTAATCTTTTTTCTTCTTTTCCTTCTGGTTTTGTTCCTTCTCTTCTGGGTTTGTTCTCCTCTCCCTCTCCCTCCCCCTCTCCTTCTCTCTCCTCTCTTCCCTGTTTGAAGGATGTGCAGACTGTTACAATCCCCGTCTCTTCTATTCCGTGGCCATTATTTCAGTCTTCCCTGCTCCACATGGGAGTGACCAAGAGAGAGCCTTACAGTTGCTCAGAATAAGCCTCTCTCCACTGATGATTTTGTGGTAATAGGAGAGGGAAGGGGAGCTGGGTCTGTACCAGTGGGCTCTGGGTTTCAGCCAGGATCAGTGCCTTGCAGCAAGAGAAAGTAGAGGACTCAGAATGTTTCCTCTGTGTGAGGCAGAGCAATTTCCCTTACTTGGCTTCGTCTTCTCCAGCCCCCAACTCCAGAGGAAATGGGAGAATGAATTCCACTCTCTGTGCCCAATCTGCAAGAGATGTGACATGTCTCAGTCCTGGGCTGAAACTGATGTGACACATGTTTCCCTGATCCAGGCAGATTTTGGATCTGGCCCAGGGCTGTTCTAATCAAATGTGGTTTCCAGAGAGAGGGCTGCTTTTTAAACTGAACATACTCTGGGATGCAGGGTGGTGTGTACCATTACCAGCAGCGAAACCAGCAGTTCTCAAAGTGTGAATCACACGCATTCAAATCTAACAGCTTTGACTCCCTTCAGAGTTCTGTAGACTAAAACCCAGCAATGCCTCTCTTGGGAAGTTTTGTGGGTTTTTTTTAATCCATTTTTACTAATGGTCAAGTCAATCTTTCCCTAATCAAGTCAATCTTTCCCTAACATTCTTTTTTCAAGTCTGCAGCTGATGCAGTCCCTCTAGGATTTTTATGTTTGGGAAAGGTGGGGAAACATGCAGAGAATATGCATCAGATAGACTGAGACCTAGTCAGTTCTGCTGCAGCCTGTGTTACAGCCATGTATATGTTAGAGCACCCTGTGTAGTGGGTCCTGGCCTGTAAAAATTATTACGTGATAAAGATTAACATGTAATAATAAAAACTTAAGGACTCTGAGCTCTATAGATAAGGGGAAAACAAACACACGCACACACATACACATATATATTTTTCAAAGCACCCAGAGACTTGAGTTCTGTAAGCTTCTTGCTTGTGCAAGCGTAAATCAGAAGAAACAGCACACCAGTCTGAGAGAGATACACCACTGTAAACTGGCAGTAGGTGTGAGGGAGAAATTGGACTTAGAACCCTTCATTACAGGTAAATAAAGATTGCCCAAGGTTTGCATTTCTGCTTCCTATTCTATGGACTAATGAAATTTCAAACCTGGATTTCAGTACTATTCTCTAGACCCAGTAATACTACGTTTAACTCTGAGTGATTTAATGACTGTTCAGTGGTGATTTTGGTTTCAGGTGAAGTGGTATTGGCCTCCAGCAATGCCTTAGGCTAAAAGCATCATATGTTAGCAAAAAACATTAACCTGCCCCTCAAACCTCCTCATTATTACACTTATAGTTCTGTCAACCAATCTATGAGCAACTGGAGTCATAACAGAGGGGGTTTTATTGTGATTTTTATATTCTCTTGAATATTAAAAAGAAAATACACTGGGAAAAAATACATATAAGATATTACTAGATATAAATTCTAGACAGATGGGTAATTTTCCACCTCACAATATCTGCCATGTTATCAGAATAAAGTTTTGATCAGAAAACAGGAAGAGTGAACATGTTTATTCACATACTGAATAAAAAAGTGAATTAATTAGAGAATGTAAATCTTCATCTGACTTCTGAAGTCATCTTCATACTTGGTTGCATGAAATTCCCAAAGGTGCATATTTTTCCTTTGGAAAGATTTTGGTCAATCAATGAGATATTGATTGAGCCTAGTAAAGTGTCCCTTTCATTGTTACCCTTAAGCTTTTCTTTGCTTAACAGAATCTGTATTTCTCAAAAGAATTTGATAGACAAATTTGCAGTGTCAGTTGCTCCCTTTCTTTTCCCAGTTGCTGGAGCTGGATGCAGGGAATGCTGCAATGCCTGGTGCATACAGGCTCTTTCATCACTGCACTTGTTGGCAGCTGCTCTGCAGAAGAAACCTTGTGTGGCTGATGTTTAGTCCAGTTCTCAGAGGGAGCAGGATCTCTGCAGCCCCTGTGGAGGAGTGTGGTGTCCCTGGCATGACAGAATTGCTGCCCCTCTTGTCTGTCCTATGAACAACTCTCAGCCTGGGCACTGGTGGGACTCTGCAGCTTGGCCATCCCAAGGAAGGAGAAGCTACACTGCTGCCTCCTATAGCTGAATATGTGGAAGTGTAGATTATATACGAAGTTCTCCAAGGACATGGAGGTAAATGTCCTCCTGAGGAAAGAGGAGGAAGAAGGAGGGTATTTCCTAGTGGGACCTTCCCCTGCTGCCCCAAAGAGACGACAGGGCCTCCACGTTCTGGGGAAGTATTTCTAAGCCTCAGAAATATTTTTCCAGATACTAGCTTTGACTTCTTTCTAGTGACTTCCTGAATATTCAAAGCCAGCATTTCTTGTCCTGTTCTCAAGATGTTTGCTATCCCACTGCTGATACTTTGCACAGCTTTAGTGACAAAAATTTGATGAAGTTCATTTCATGTTGTCTTTAGGAAGAAGTGAAGCTCTTGCTGGTGCACTAACAGCTTAAGGATCATAAAACAAAGCCTCCTGCTGTGGAAAGGCACAGGCTGTAGTTCACCAAGACTCCCAGCTTTACCTGTTCGATGTAGTTCTTGTCTCTGGCTGCGGAGTTGTTTCCCAGATCATTTCAGGACCAGGGGAATTTGGGAATGCACATCATGAGAAGTGTTGGCCTGGAAATCAAGTGTTGAACATCAAGGTGACCAATTCCTACGTAATCCAAACCAAACTGCTTGACTGACCAGCAACTACGCTTGCACCACTGCTCTGCTAAGCTGGCTTCTTGTGCTGCCACCCATGAGCTGAGGGCCATGAGGAGCATGGTGGAGACACTCAGTTCACTCCACAGATCCCCCAAATAATGCTCACCAGGAAGATGGCTACAGATGCAGTTAAATGGTCTCCTGTCAGACTAGGTTAAGCCTGGAAGGGGAACTGCTTCTTGGCCTTTCTGTGTGATGAGACTTGATGAGTTGAGTGTGGGACTTGATGGCTTGAGCTGTGGTTTACTCTCTCCCACAGACTCTGTCATGACACAGTTATGCTCAAAGGCCAATGCACTTGGCGTGGGATGAGGTTTCCCAGGCATGGGAAACCCATGGCATGCCCTTTTGGAAAGGGCATTCAGGCTGAGGTGTTCTTTAGATGTTCCTGAAATGTGAGTCTTGGTGAGACAGACTGTCTGACCTACTGAGGGCGTTTAACCTCCAGCTCTCTCTCCTGCTCTTACCCTCCTTTTATCTTCTGCATCACATTAATTTTATTTAGGACTTCTGTCACTGCTGCCGTGGTGGACTTAGCCAGTATTGAAACAGCCATGCAGACATGCCCTTTAATCAGCTCTTGTATAGTACTCCTGTAAAAAACCTTACATTAAAGGTTTTAGATTTAAATGCTGTTATTGTCATTTTGTGTTATTTTAGCCAGGAATGTTTCTCGGGAGAAGAACTTCCCTCTTGGCAAGCCCCACCTCACACTACATTCATTTTCCCTGAAGTTTTGCCCACCATATTTTGGGCTTCACCAGTGGTTTTAGATCCAAAGTTCCTCCCGTGGTTTCAAAGCCTCAGACTGAAGCTGAAAACACAGAGCTCAGCTGTTTATATACAAAATCAAATATGTAGCCACTCTGATGAAACAAGACCCAACCCGGATTTCCACCGGGCATTAGCATAACTCACATGCATTCTTTTTGACTGGGAACGTTAAAAAGCCCCCCAACACAAAGGAACCCAAGGGCTTTGAAAAGACTATGTTTTAAATACCACAGCTGACGACTGCAATGATTCAAAAAATGGAATCAATTTATCATTAGCCATTAATTACCAAATAACTCTATTTTCTCCTTATGCTTCATGTAGCTTAGACTTCTGCATAATTAGGATGAAAAATGGAGGCAGAGTGAGTCTTGCATTTAAATGACATAAAGTCAGTATTCACTCAGAAAACTGGTAAAGATTTTTGAAAGGACAAGGCATTTAGGAGGGTAACATCAGGGAAAGAAAAAACAATCAGCCAGGCAAGCTTTGTTATCTTTTCAACAGAGAGAAACTTGTCACAGGACAGTTTTAAGTTGTAGGCAACTGCAGTGTTCTGTTTTGTCAACTGTTTTTACACAAAGCTCCAAACATTGTAAAAATCTGTTTTCCTTCACACCTAGCATCGCTATGAGCTATATTGTAACCACATTCACAGTGTGTTAGAGCCTGCCTCAGGGTTCCTTCGCAGCAGGTTTCAGCTGGAATGATTCTTTTTGTTTTTTATAATAATCACTCCATTGAAATGGAACAATCAGTATAAAAAAATTATCACAAGCCATCTTGGATAGAAAAATCTTGCCACAATAAACATGCTGAATGTTTTACAATAAGACATCAAAAATGGTGATTGAGGCTGGATAACTGCTTAGAGCCACACTTTGGATTATGCCTGTTACAGTACTGTTTGACATTTGGTAGTGAAAGAGCATCAATTCCCAGTCGTGACAGCTGAGGCAGGGACTTAGTCGTAGTTGTCTTCAAAGTAGATGCTGTGAACTACCTTCCCCCTGCAGGGACAGTCAGCATGCCTGCCGGGGACCCCCAGACAAAGCCCCCAGCCCCATGGGCCAGCACACGGCAGCTGCAGTGCTGGACATGCACTGCTGCACACCCTGCTCCGGCACTGGCTGTGCCCCAGGCTGCCCCGTCCTTCTCAGGAGGAAGCCTGAATGTGGGTGTTTTGGAGAAGGATCAAGTAGGGAAATGTGGGACATGTTGGTGAGCGACAGCAGCTTGTGCGGCTCCTGGCAAGGCTGCACCCACTCTATCTCTTGGCGCTGGGTGCTGGCAGCTGAATACCTTTTGTGATAACTCAATTAGCTGTGAAAAAAGCACAACAGCATTAGGATATTATGCTGATTATTGCTTACCTCTCAAAGGAGTTTGTCATTTTCCATCATCTCTGGGTGGAACACATTCCCCCCTCTTCCTCACTTTGACCCCATTGTTCTGAGCACGGCCGTGTCCTTCTGCAGCTCTTCACCCGCCCACCTTCCCAATTGGCATGGTGGTGTGCCTACCTTGCTCTTCTTCATATTTGTCTTTTTCTGAGTCAGGAAATGCTAAAAGGGAACTTTGATGCCTTAGAACAATCCTTAGAATGATCTTTATGTCAAACAATTCAGTGTGTGTGTGCTAAGAACTGAACAGTGCCCTTGGAGCCCAGTGGGGGCTTTGACTTCTGAGGGGCTGTTCCATGGGGGTTACCCTCAGAGGGTGAGCAGAAGAGGAGATGAAAAGTTGGTACAGACCCAAATTGATGTTTGCAGGAGGTCTCAGTCTGACCCAGAGCCCCACTGGGGCCACTGCTTCTCTGTACTCACAAATGTTGGATACATTAACACTTGAGGTACAGCTCTTGCCCCAGAGTTTCTCTGCTCTTGATCAGGCAACAGACTGCACAAACAGGGCCATTTGCAGGATGAGCATTGCGTGTGGGATCTATGGGGGGATTACCTTTTAGGTGACCTGCTCTGAAGAGAAGCCTGGTTGATGAATAAATGGAGAAAAGAAGGGAGGGTGCAGATAGCCACATTAAGCTTGGGGAGCTGTTGAGGACAGCAGAGAGAGGTTTCACACTCCTTTAGAGATAGTTAGGCACATAGTCCTGCAGGACACTCAGATCTAGGTTTCTTTCCTTCTGAGAGACTGAATTTTCCTCTAGTGTTCTGCCAGGAGTGCTCACAGCCTTGCGAGGGGGCCTGGGTGTCAAGGTGCCTTGGTGTCCTGCTGGGATTTCTGCAAGGGGTGTGACTGAGCTGTGTGTTAGAACACTAGCTGTGACTCATTTGGCTCCATACTAGAAACCTCTCTGAGTGTGTTTCAAGCCACTTCATGATTTCTAGATTTTTGCTGTGTCCAATGTTTGGCAGACTTCACAAAACTTGAGCCCTTGCTGTAAAACATATGGCTGGTGTGTTGGGTTCTCACTTGGCTGCAGGGCGGGAGAGTGAGCAGGGGAGAGGCATTGTGCCCTCACCTTGTGGCTTTTGGGATGGGGTGGGAGCCTCTACCTCCATGCCTTGCACATCCTGGCTGGGTGGCAGTACTGGAAACTTCAGGGAACTTCCCAGACCCTTCCAGGGTCTGGGCTAAAAGGAAAGGCAACCAGGGCCAGAACAGGATATAGGATATGTGCAGTGGTGTTCATGAAGCCAGAACATATGCCTGAACGCATGTAAAGAGACAGCGCTCGGATACCACAGTGAGAAAAGGAAGTAGGAACTACTCGGCGAAGTTGAATACATGGACTTTACGCCAAGAAGTGAGGCTTTGATAATCTTCAGCATCTGTTCAGCATCTTTGATAAAAGCCTGGTCCTCAGATGTGATTCAGCCCTCCCTCGTGCAAGGCATCCCCCAGTGGTGTTCTCCTGAGCAAAGAGAGGAGTTTTGTCAGCCACCCTCTGGTTCTGGAGAAGCTGAAAATGACATATCTTTGCCCTAGTGACCACTTTCTGTCCTCTTGCTGAGCTTTATCATGGAGCTGATACTAGTCCAAAGCATTGTGTAAGAGGCACAGGCTCTCTTTCATCACAGCAGGGTTTTGTCCATTGCTACTCCTTCCTGGTTTCTCTCTGGCTGATGTAAATACCTCTGCAAACAGGGTTTGCCAAGTGTATTTCTTAATGAAGTAGTGAATGATACTAGATTATTCTTCAAAGGTTAGTGGTGGACTGCACCGATCTGTGAACTTTGTGCCTGCAAATTTGACAGCAAATTAAGTGTTAATTACCTGGTGCCTAAAGCCCTAGTGCAGCCCTTTTAGGCACAGCAGGATCCTGTGCTGTGCCTGCGAGGCAGCCTCATAGCCATGTCTGGACTCCACTTTGGATGTTTCTATCAAAATAAAGGTATGGATGCCAACAAGAGTGGCTTTATTCCCCCTCTTTGTATTAGAGACATCTAAGCATTACAGGATCCCTCAGTCTCAGCTTCCTCGGTGTTCCCGTATTGGGCAGGAGCTGTGTTTCTGCTGATGCAGTGTCTTCTGAGTTGTCTCCTGGTGTAGATTGCTGTGTGTTTCACAGGAAAGCGGATAAATGATACCAAGTCATTGAGCTTATAAGTAGCACACTGGCAACCCGCCACTAAAATATAAATACATTAAATGTACTGAAGGCATGTTCATTCTGTTGTTTAGCCTTGGATATGCCCCAGTTAGGTAAATTTAATCTTCTTGAGGGTTGTTGCGTTACAGCTGAATGAGATAGGCCATTATCTTATTACTGATCTTTCTGTCATTCAGGATTCGTGTTCTGGCATTCATGGCGTGAAGTGTGCTTGCCCCAGAGCAATCCTGGAAGTGTTTTCTGAGGGAGATGAAGGTGCATAGGGGATCTGTTAGCATTTTGCAAGTTTTGACCTTCTCTTTCAGAAATGTTCACTACTACTGGTCCAACCTCCTGTTGGTAGAAAGGTACAAAATGGTGGCTTTACCTATGTTTGTTAGGAAGTGTCTGTAACTCAGTTTCACAGCATTCGTTGTCTTCCCGGGTATTTGTTCTGCAGTTCCTTCCAAAATCCCTGTCCATGCCTCTGCTGCTGTTGAGGTTGGGAACAAAGCCCTTGATGACTCCAAGGTGAGCAGGGGCCAGTGTTAAGCACCAGACCCAAAGCTGATGGATTGCATTAGAGAGGAGTCTCTTCGTTGTTTTCCGCTGGTGCCAGGTCAGGCCCTCCAAATGTGATCCTACAACATTAATGCTTGTGACTAATCCCACTGAAACCCAGGGAGCTGCTCCCATGCGTAAGCACTACCAAATCCAATGTGCAGCGTTAATAAGCACTCTGCAACAGTTCAGCTCTTCTCTTGGTTGGACAATGAAGGGAAGGGATGAGGCAGGAAAAGGGAAAGAAAAGGAATACATGAGCAGAGAAATCCTGAGGTGGTTGTGAAGAACAGTGATGTTCTGTACAGAATGCAAGTACTTAAAAAAATAAGACATCAGCTGTGAGTTTTACAGATAAGAAAATGTTATTTTATTGAATGAAAAGATATATATGTTTTACCTATCACATCTGAACTAATCAGCATGGGCTTTTAGAAGAAATCTGTAATTACTCTGAACCCATCATTAGTTAGATGTAAAATGAATGATATTACTCCATTTTATTACTTCTAGTGATATAGCCATTTGTATCATAAATTCATTGACCTCATCTTAAATGATCAATTCTGTAAGACAGACTTGATTCATTAATTCTTAAGTGACATTTTTTTCTTCTCCAGTAATTTCCTCGTTTTTGTAGAGATGGTTTTTCTGCCTTTTAGTATGGTATTGTGAGGCATCATATTACCTGCATATTACCTGCATATGAGTCCCACATTTTTATACCGTTTATCTTGACTAAGCAGCACAGACTGATTGCTTATGTAAATAAAAAGAAAGAGGGGAAAAAACAAAAGAAAATTACTAAATACATGAATGTAGAAGATGGACATTTTTCATTGGTGTTGTAGCATGAACACTTTGAGATATTGCATGAAATCAATGAGATAATTATTGAATATTTGGTCTATGCAGGATATTCAGAGGAACAGATTTTCTGCCTTTAATTTCTGTGGCTTTAATTATTTTTATCTAGTGATAAAATATACAGAAGGGTCTGTGATCAATATGTGAGTGAGGCAGGCGTACTTCAGAGTTTCTTGTTCCTCAGTGAATTATTGAAAACAGGAGAAATCAGTAGAGAATTTGTAAGCGGGATTTCTAAATATTTTACCAAGGAAGAGAAAATATTTGTTTAGCCAGGAGAGACATAGGGGCCCACTGGAGATAAACAAATCAATACAGCAATAATACAGTGAAGCGTCTCAGTGAATTTTTCAAATGCTAACTAATAAAATTAAATTATAAGAAAAGATGCCACAATTTTTTGTGGGGCTGTATTTCTCTTTCAGTCCCTTTAATTAAGGTCACAGACGGGGCTCTTCCTAGAAAGGTAAGGAGACTGGGTTTACTCTCTCATATTTCTCAGTCGCTTCTTTGGCAGTGGGCTTACGAGGCAGTTTCCTTGTCCCAAAGGAAAGCCAAGTTCTTCCCTGCAGCTGCATCTGAAGTCCTGCTCATTCTTTACTGCAGGCACCTCTGAGGCCAGTCTCCTCCTTGTCTTTCCACTGCAAATAGATGGTGATGGGCCAGGGTGGGCTTCATCCTGCCTCAGGAGCTGTCTGGGAGCTCCTAGTACCTCTTTGTGCAGCTCCTGGGGTACATGTGGAGACCCTCTGCATCTTTTCCAGCCCTTGGGGCAAGAGCATACTCTGCAAGCAGCAGAGCAGTATGGTGGAGTACATTCCGATTCCATAAATGCAAAATAGATAGAATTTTGTGTCTACAGCAGTGAGGTCTCGTAAAGGTAAATTCAGCAGTTCCACTGAGTTAAATAGTATCTCATTACCTCGTGGTGTAGACTCAAAAATTCCCTTTTTGTCTGCTTCGAAAACAGTGGCAAACCAGAAAATTTCATGAGGATGATTACAGGATGTTTCCATCATGTGTGCTGACTTGCCAGGGGGGTGGCAAAAAAACCCCCATACCCATGCCAAATACACGGGAAGGCTCGGTGCCCACTGCTGTGTGTTTGCACTGTTTGCAGCACAAGCTCCAGGGCTGTCTGTGATGGCCACTGAGCCTTCCTCTGGAGAGTGGACAGAGAGCTGATACCTGGTAAAATCCAGGAGCTCTTGTAAGTGGGATTTACCCCTCTTTGCCCTGCTTGTTGCCCTCCTGCTTTCCCATCTGCCCCACACTTTGGGGGAGATGCATCCACCATGGCAGTGCAGGTGTTTATCTCAACAGTTCTGTGCATTTGACAGCCTTTTTGTCCACATCTTTTAGGGTGTGACACCGTCACTGTGTTCAATGCAGGGCTGGGCTTGGTTGCTCTGGGAAATTTCCTTTCTTGCAATGGGGCATCGTGCTGGAAATTCACCCTTGCTGGTGCCACATGCACCGAGCAGCACCAGCACCCCTCTGCTTTATCTCACAAGGCACAGTGCCTGTATGCCCAAGCTAAAAATCTGGGTCCTGCATTCCCAAACTTCAGGGGTGACTTAGTAGTTTCTACTTCTCAATTGATTATTTAGCTTGATTTAAGTGTTGGGATAAAAAAGAGGGAGTGTGTGCATGTGTGAGTGTGTGAATAGGGAGGGGAGCAGGAGGGAAACAAACAGCAACCTGACGGGACAGCCAAAAGATTGAGGAGTTAAAGGGGCTAATAGCCATAGCATATACTGTATGTGTATATATACATTAAAGATATATTACTGAAAACTCAAGAATGTCACCACTGTTTATATTAAGGGAAAGCTGAGAGTTAAATGAGATGGCTAATCAGATGCCCAGCATATGTTGTTTTGAATTGTTTATATGGCCAATAGTTATTAAAATTAATTATCCTTTTAATGCAGTCTTTTCACAATCATAGTCTTCTTTTGGGTTTTTTGTGTATTTTTTTCCTTTGTACAAAAGATAGAGCTATTTCAAAACAAGCTAATATGGGCTATTTGGAAAAGGCAGAACAAACAATACCAGGATATATTCTGACATGGTCATAGGCTCAACATGATGATAGAAAGCACCAAAAATCTCTGTCAGTGGAGTATTTTGAGAACTAATGTAAATGACAAAAATGGGGGGGTTTTGTGTGTGTAAAATTCTGTCAAAAAAGTGAGGCACTGAAAAATCTGACATCTGTTTATCTGTTTATAGCTATGGCAAGATTACTCATATTAATTCTTGTTTAAAATGCCATATGAAGGAAAGGCATTTGTGCAAACAAGAGTCATATTTGAATTGTAGATCATGTCTTCACCATCTGTGAGAGCTGTTGGTGTTGCAAAATTAATGTGTTAATGAAATCACAATAATTTCTCTGAAGTAATGGATTCTGAAGCCTAGAATGACTATTTTTTGAACTTTGGTGTCTAGTGGTTTACAACTGGGAAAACCTTTCACAGCTTAATTAGTTCTGCAGCCTTATTTAAAAAAAAATTGGCTATGCCTTCACCACACCAATAGCAACACAGAAAAGGATTAAATGGAAAGCAGAGAAACAAAACAAAATTGAGCCTGTGATGCAAACTTTTTCCCGTAGTATTTGAGAAGTTGCTAAACAAGTTCTTGCTTGCCAAGAAGTTTTACTCAAAGTGACTTGTACACAAGAGTGGGCAAACAGCTCAGAAAATAATTCCAGCTTGCTGAAACATCACAAATTGGGACTATTCGAACCTTACACAAATATCCTAACTTTTTCCAAGTTTCTCCTTGGACGAAGGGCAAAGAACCAATGATGCTTTTTGCTTTGTGATGCCATTTTGAAATATCACGCTCTTTCCAACTTATTATTTGATACCCTTAGTAGAATACTAAATGTTACTGTGCACTGCAGTTTAGCAGGAATGGTTTGCATTCATTTCCAGCAATTTTCTGGGTCCTTTTCCAGTTCTGACACTCCTTGCATAGTACGGCATCTCAGATGGCACAGGAGTGCTTAGATTACCACCAAGGAGTAACCACAGCCATACTCCTATGGACTTTGCATACTTATATATGAATGTTATAACAGTTTAAGCCAACTGAGGATTCTTCTCAGTGCTATGGGTTTAAGATATATAATGCATTGTATAAGGTAGAACTGAGATAATGGGAGCCAGAAAAGGGAGTGACATTCAGTTCATTAATATGCTGGGGAAAAAAAAAGGTGCAATTTTCACAAATGTAACTTCTTTTTTTCCTGTTAGAGAAATAATTTATGTAGCAACTGAAAAAATACTTTAAAAATAACGCTATGAAGAGAAGATTGCTTTTCTTACCTGATTTGATTTTATTACTGTGTTGTAGGTATGTGACTGGTGTAAGCACATAAGACACACAAAAGAGTATCTGGATTTTGGGGACGGGGAAAGAAGGCTTCAGTTCTGCAGTGCAAAATGTCTCAATCAGTACAAAATGGACATTTTCTACAAAGAGACACAGGCCAATCTTCCAGCTGGACTGTGCAGTACATTACATCCTCCAGTCGAAAATAAAGCAGAAGGCACTGGGGTGCAGCTGCTGACTCCAGATTCTTGGAATATACCGCTAGCAGATGCTCGGAGAAAAGCCCCATCCCCAGCGTCTGCAGCTGGCCAAATTCAAGGCCCTGGACCATCAGCGTCTACCACTGCCTCTCCGTCTGACACTGCCAACTGCTCTGTCACTAAAATCCCCACGCCAGTTCCCAAACCTATTCCCATCAGTGAGAATCCAAATATTCCACCAGTTTCTGTCCAGCCACCTGCTAGCATTGTGCCTCCAATTGGTGTCCCACCTCGCAGTCCTCCCATGGTGATGACAAACCGTGGGCCAGTTCCTCTGCCCATATTCATGGAACAGCAAATTATGCAGCAAATCCGTCCACCATTTATTCGTGGGCCACCTCACCATGCCTCAAATCCTAACAGCCCTCTGTCAAATCCAATGATTCCTGGAATCGGCCCCCCACCAGGTGGTCCCAGAAATATGGGTCCCACCTCTAGCCCCATGCACAGGCCAATGCTTTCCCCCCATATCCATCCCCCCACAACACCTACCATGCCTGGGAATCCTCCCGGCTTGTTGCCACCTCCACCTCCCGGAGCTCCTTTGCCCAGTCTTCCCTTCCCCCCTGTCAGCATGATGCCAAATGGTCCTATGCCTATGCCACAGATGATGAACTTTGGATTGCCATCCCTTGCCCCACTGGTGCCACCCCCAACTCTACTAGTGCCATATCCTGTCATTGTCCCTTTGCCCGTCCCCATCCCCATTCCCATCCCCATCCCTCACATCAACGACTCCAAACCCCCCAATGGCTTCTCCAGCAATGGCGAAAGCTTCATTCCGAGTACCTCCAGCGAGACGCCTGGGGCAAAGCCAACCAATAGCTCTTCATCCCCTCGAGAGTCAAAGCAAGGATCATCCAAATCCTCTGACTCATCACCGAGCTGCTCAGGCCAGTCCCTTAATCAAGCTCAAGTGCTTCAGGAGCACAGTAAAAACGAAGTTGTTGATTTGACTGTCAGACCTAGTAGTCCAATGAACAGTAAATTTGGTTTCCCCAGCGTGCTACAGGGTCCACAGGACGGTGTGATAGACCTAACAGTAGGCCACCGGTCTAGGCTGCACAATGTCATCCACAGGGCTCTACACGCCCAAGTGAAAGTTGAACGTGAACCTAACAGTGTTGTAAATTTGGCTTTTGGTAGCTCAGACAAAAGGAACTGCAGTGACTGCAGGGACAACTGCAGCCCAGTTGACTCAAAAACATTACCGTGCAGTGACGGAGCTCACTGCTGTCCCGTCCCCTTGGCCTCTGGCACGCCGGGAGTGGAAGCCGGCGCAGCGGTGTGCAACGTCATTGTGAATGGCACAAAGAGCACAGAGGGTTCCAAGAACCCGGAGCCGCCCCAGGAGCCGAAAAAGGCCCAGCCCCCAGAAGAGCTGGCAGTGAGCGAGCTGGAGTCCGTTAAGGAGAACAACTGTGCGTCAAACTGCCACCTTGAGGGAGACGCTGGCAAAAAGGCTGGGGAAGAGCCCCTGGCTGGGGGAGACAAACAGGACCCGAACCTTAACAATCCAGCAGACGAGGACCATGCATATGCTTTGCGGATGCTGCCCAAGACAGGTTGCGTGATCCAGCCTGTGCCAAAACCAGCAGAAAAGACTGCTATTGCGCCGTGCATTATCTCAACGCCAATACTCAGCACAGGGCCAGAGGATCTGGAGCCACCATTGAAAAGGAGGTGTCTCCGAATTCGAAATCAGAATAAGTAAAGGTTTGTGTAATCACTACTGCCTTCTGTGTGAATAGAATTATGTATTTCCAGGTATGAGGTCAAACTCATGCAGATGTGGCCTTTATGAAACAAAAAGATACAAATTCCAATTTATGAGCACTTTCAGGAAACTATTGATATTTGTGTTTTAGTATTGTTTTTTGTGTTGTATTGCATCTGTACTTGTCAGTACTCCATTCATCAGCAGCCTCATTACACTTTTGCTCACAGAACATTTCGTGATGGTTCTGGCTGTGAAGTTATTGTGCTGTGTATGTCAAAGTCAGTGGTTTTCTGCCTAGAGTATGGTTTAGGTCTGGGCCATTAATCTGCTTACTTATTCCAGCTGAGTTACACAGCAACTCAAGCCTTCACAATGACTGAAATTGCCCTGCAGCAGAGCATAGAGCCGGATGACCCAGCAGCTTCCTGCAAGCTGAGATCCAATGGACTTAGCAAATGGTCACCTCCGACCATCTTACTTTGGTCTGCCTCCAGACTGCACCCTGGCTTTCTGAGCTGTTCTCTGGAGACTGAATTCCCTCTCTGTGAGCTTTCCTGTATCATATATTGGTGCTTAGGGACTGCCTGCTGTTTGGGGCCTGCCCACTATGGCTTACTGCAGCAAAACCTCTGCCATGGGGCTTTACTGCCTTACTTGGGGTATCTGCCTTCGGTGCAAGTCTTCCACCTTAGAAAAGCAGAAATTTCCCCCAGCTCTGAGCTTGGTGTATGTCTGTGGTTCCTGGTAGGGCTGCAAAGCAAGGCAGAAGTATGGGTAACTCCACCAACCCCCATGGCTTGTCCAAGGACAGTGCTCCAGATGCAGAAACTTCTCATCCTTCATTTCCAATTTCCAGCCTACTGAATCCCTCTGATAAAATAGCATCTTTATAAAACTCTTTGTTTAATATGTCTGATGCTTCAAACCTGTGGGCAAGAAACTGTTAAGGAATCTTCCCTGTCTAATCATCTAGGAGCTACTCGGGCAGTCACTCTCTTACCAACTGAGCTGGGACAGAAGCCCCTCCCAGCTACACACCCCACACTCAGTCACAGCAGGTTTCCTCAACCCCAAGTTTTCCATAGCAGAAGTCTCAGATATCCCAATCCTTAAAATAATTTCATCATGGTGTAATAACTAAATAACAAAACAACAGCTTGAGCTGATGCCTTTGAGTAGGGATGTGGAACAAAGGAAACCCTGGGCTTTTATACCTTTTATACCCTCACAGTCTAAGCACAGGGGAGTCTGGGAGTTGGTGGTGGTGAGTGTCCAGTCACCTGGCTGGGCCACAGGTCCCTGTGTCCTTTGTTATGGAAAGGATCAGCACCCATTCCCGTCCTCTTGCCTGGTGCTCAAGCTTGGGCTCCTGCCCCCCTAGAGCTCAGTCTGCAGCTGGCACTGCAGCTGCACACTAAGCTACCTGCACTGAATGTATTCCTTGACAAAACTAATGTAATGGAATTTATTTAGATTCACAAGCACCGAGAGCTTCTTTCAGGAAAAGGGGAAATGGTGGGTGTTGCAAGAAATCTGTTCAGCAGTAAAATACTGATGGTTCGCCGGATGTGGCTTGGTGACATGCCAGATTTCATTACAATCCATGCAATATTCTGTAGCCTCCAGTAAATCCTTGTCCCTGGTAGCACAAATAGTGACTGCAGTGGTGTTTGGCACCTACAGCCACAGAGAGCAGCAGCAGGGTGTGTAATTTGGGCCATTGCAGTATCTCCCTGCTCCATCAGTGAGGGCTAATTGCACCATCAAAGATATATAGTATAGTCAGAACTCCCTTCTCATTTATTAACACCGCATTCCCTGTGCTGGTTGCAGGGCTGGAAATGTTTCTTCCCTTGATCACCAGCAGTATTTATTTACTTTCTTCGGTGGAACACAACCATTATTCTTTGCTCTCAGCATGTGCTGACACATTTAAAAGATACACTAATAAGAATAAAGGACAGCTGTCACATTTTTGGACTAATAACCAGCATATACAATAACTCTGAAGTCAAATGAATATTTAAAATCTTTACATACTCCTAGGTCCTCTTAGTGGGGATCCCCCTACCCACCCCTGAGGTATGGAATGTATTCCCTCAGCAGTGATATCTTTATTGCAAACCCCAGTGTTACCTTTGGAGCTTGAAAAGATTCCCTTCATAAATGTATGCATGCTTCTACCTAGGGGTAGTGATTTGATCTAGTGAGAAGGCCACTATTTGGCTGTATCCTTTTTATTAAATTTTTGGAGAGCCATGGTTAACCCTTCCTTTCCCGGCTTATTTCAACGCAGTGCTAGAAGACTTGCACATTTATGTGCTTACTCTGTAGTCAAAGACAGGCTGGTTCTTAGCATCTATTTCTGACTGCCTGAAACATCCAGGCTGCAGCAATGCCACCTCCTCGAGGTCCCAGCCCCAAGAGGAGTTTAGTATCATTCAAAGCCAGAGGTTAAACCCTCAGAGAGAGTTCTGGCTTCACTGAGTTTTGTATTTTTGCCTGTTGACATGATTATTCGTGACATCACTTCACAGATAGTATTTGAGAGAGAAAGTGGGCAAACTGAACAAGCTGCATTGGAAAGACAAGAAGGACTCTTTATCATTCAGTTACTGTCCTCAGCCCTTTGTGTTCTCTAAATGTCAGTAACTGCCGCTGTGATTATCCTCAGGAATAACCATTTTCTCTTTCATTCTGAGTTTTACATATTTCTTTGCCTTGGTGTAAGGGTTGTCTTACAGGAAAGTTTTCAGGTTGCCAGGCAAGATTAATCTGACCCAATATAGACATTTGGAACAAAGATGCACCTGAGTTAATTGTCTAAACTCTCTTTAAAATCAACCTAGAGAAGCAGGCACTTCAAGGAGACAGCTCAGCTCATCTCAGAGTCAACAACTAAGACAGCTCAGATGAATTGTGCCCTAGGAATGTCTGTTTCTGCCTGCAATGAGGGAAACCTAAGGTGACCAGCACAGACATAGATGTCCACACAGACACTGGAAGTTAAGAAGCCTGGCCTAGGTGTCTGCCGTACCTCTGGGGCTTGTGCAGTAGCATAGCACAGCATGGTGATGGTTATCAGTCTGTGTTCACCCCCTCGTTTCTCCAGAAAAAGAAAATAAGTAGCCTCTGTGCAGAAGAGATGGGAGACCAGAGTCCTTATGTGCTCCAAGGGAAAGAGGATACTCCGAATACTCTGCAGAAATAAACAGCGTGGTAACCGTCTCATTCCAGTGGGTACCTCAGTGAAATGTGGGTGGGTTTTGAGCATCTCAAGGCACGCACAAGTGATTTGTAAAGCTCTGGTGATTGATTTGAGGTGAGGACTCTGTGGTTTCATGCAGAGCCCTTCTGCTATTTCACTGTTGCTGGTCATAGCCAGTGTTGGGGATGAAAAAGGGCTCTTTCTTAGATTCTGCCCTTCCTGCCTGTGAGGACTGAGCAGGGCTCAGAGCCTGTCTGTGTCTGTGCCAAGGGGGCTATAGGGGGAGGAAACATCAGTGCAGCCTCTTGCACTGCAGCCCTTACCTCTGCCATGCCCATGGGTAGTTCCTCCTGCCCAGACCTAAGGAAGCAGGGAGATAAAACCCTACTCCTTTGGCAATCCATTCATGGGGAGGACCCCTTAAGAGAGACTCCCAACCTCATAGAAATTCTAATAATGTACAAAGAGGGTAGAAACTGCTCTAACAAATGTGTTGATTTGGGCCCTTGGAGGTTTGTATTGATTGCACTGACCACACTAACCTGGGAGAAAAAAATTCCAGCCAATTGTCCTTTTCTCTCTTGCTTCTCACCTACCCTAATTGGAAAATCTGAACATATTGCCCTAATGTGCAAATTTTCGTGGATTTTATTTCCCATCAAAATGTGTGACAAGAAGGAAATTAGCCAAATATTTTTACGCTAGAGTTCTGGACAGACAGATTGAATTCATGTAATAGCAACATGGACTCTCTAAAAAGGAATCAATGCAAGCGTGACCTTTTCGGGCAAGTTGCCAATCTCTGGATTATTTAATGTACCAATTACTTGATTATTGAAAGTGCTAATCAGCAACATAATCCTTGATGTAAAAGTTTAGTTTCTCCATCAGGACATGGACTGTCAAGCTGTTCTAGCTTGATGCAATTTGAAGAACTATCAAAAGATGTCTCAGTGCCAAAGTCCCGCTATGATAAAGGAATGAAGCTGGGAAGAATATTCTGTTGAGTGTTATATTTTCAAGTTTGAGCAATGCGAGTTTCTAAAATTAGCAGTGTTAGTGTTGCCTGCCTACATGCTTTATGCCCTGGCGGGATCAGTTTTAACCCGCCAGCTTTGATGTCAAGGTTTCCTAAAGCAAAGAAATGAAAACACTGAGGTCTGCTTGGATTTAACATGATAGTTATGTTAAACTAAATGAGAAAATGAAGTGGCACATGCTAAACTCACAACTAGCTTCTGTGCGTGTGTATGTGTCTGTGTTGAGTAATCCTGTGTTGGGGACAGAGGGGTAAGGAAAGGAAGGAGTTTTTCTGCTTGTATCAGCAGAATTTCTTCCAGAAGTAAAGGAAGTAGTAGATGTATGGCCACCTACAGAGCCAACCTGTATGTCCCAGGGTCAGCATCTGCTGAATGAAAGGCCCAAACCTTCAGCTGTCTAGTCCATGCATTGCACTCGTAAAAATATACAGCATGCAGAACACTCAGTTCAGAGCAGACATAATATATATCCCACTTTGAGCTCCTCTGCCAATAATGGGCCAGCACAAGATTTCCTGCTCTGGTCTGGATTCCTGAGGCAAGGGGCATAGCTATTAACCTCCTTTTTCTTGCCTAAGAAATTTTATCTCTCCTCCGTCCCTGTGGTGTCTATCTACCAATATCTTACCTCTGCCCAGCCTGCTATGATCAGGACAAAATTTGACCTTAAAGATATACTTGAAAACAGATTTTCTATATTTGAACACATTTCTATGCTAGTCATCTTTGTTGACATGGCACTACAGGCCAGAGCCTTAGCTAATTTTAACTGGATGTAGTTCCACTGATGCCAAACTAATTTAAATCAGCAGAGTAATTGGACTCATACACTTAACACCTACTCTTCTGCTTCAGAAGTTTTCTTTCACCTGGCTTCTTATGAGCCTACAGAAATTTTCCATTTATCCAGAGGGGGAGAGGAGAGACTTAACACCACAAAGCCTTAAACACATTTGCTTGGAACTGAAGCTTTGCCCTTGAGAGCTGTCTGACTCTAGCAGTGTGATCTTATGTTTCAAAATTGCCTGTATACCTTCTCAGGTATATCAAATCAGAAAAAGGATTTCCCGGGGGAAAAAAAAAAAAAAGGAAAGAAAGAAAGGTTCTCAAAATAGTGAAGTATAAAATGACATACTTCCAGGGTAGCTTTCAGCTCCCACATCTTGCTGCCGGGGTGTGGGAGTGCTAACTTCCGTCTCAGTGGCAGTAAATAGCAGGCTCGTGGTATGCTGCCATAGATCACTGCACACTCTTTGAATCAAAGGAGCAAGTGCTGATTTCTGATGGGCTCCTCCTGCTTTTATACAAAACCTTCTAGGGCACATGTTTCAAATATGAAATCTGATTCTTGAACTCAGTTTAGAAAATAACTACACCTGGTCTGATTGTAAAGGTAACAAGCAGCTAGGGCTGTTGGCAAACAAAACACATGGCCAGAACTTCAGACAGCAAAAAAAGGCATAGCTTAATTGACAGACACACAGAAATATGCAGAAACTGTGACACCTACATACTGTAGTCTACCTGACAGCTCCCAGAACCTCAGACCTCTGATTTCAGAGATCGTTTTGCTGCTTACTTGTCATTATTAGTTTTAATTGTCTTATGAAATTAGAATTATTTGAACTGAAATAAGCATCCAATCCATGCCATTCCCTAAGTTGGTACAACCCACATTCATATTGAAACAATAGATTACTCATAATTCCTTGCCAGGCTTTAAAGACTAATCAGGCACTTTCATACATATAAGGTCTAATGCTCCTCACATTTAAGTTGTGTCAAAGCAGGTTTGGCTGCACTCAAAAGTGTTAAGTGTGAAACAGCCGTATGGGGAGACTCGAGCTCTTCATCAGCCTGTCCTTGTGCTGTCGAGCTACCGAAGTCAGTGGCACAGGGAAATTTTATGGGGGTGGGGAGGAAAGCACAACTCATAATTAAATACAGAGTTCCTAACAACAAAGACCATAGTAAAAGAGACTCTTGTAAAAACACTTGTATAAACATCATCTAGACAACGACTGCCTTGACATGCAGGGGCCAAGATGCTGGATGGTTTGTGTCTGATTGCCACTGAAACCTGATGAGGAGCTAAGCACCTCACAGCCTTTGTGAAGCTTGACCCTGAAACACCACGGCCAACTTCAGTGCGGAGCAGTGAGATCTGAACAACCTGAGGAGCTTATAAACTATTTTTCAGTATTACGAGCAATACCTGAAAGTGGGAGAGAAAGGGGCAAAACACTTTTGAGGACTGTGGTTGTGAAAAAATTGGAGATACTCAAGCAGCGAGCCATTGATTTTAAGATAAATTAAATTCTCAATAAAAATCACAGTGGAAGATTGAAGCAAAGTAGAAACAAAGCTCTTTGAGCAAGAAGTCAGGAAGAAATCTGACAGTGGCAAGCAAGACTTTCTGAAGCAATTTTTGTTTCCAGATTACCTGCTGAGTCTCTCCTGTCTATTTTTAGGTCCTATAAAGGTAAGCATGTTTCTGGGTGCAGGCCTCACAGCTGAGACCTACTAATCATGACTTTATTTACATTATTTTGATAATGGGCTGCACTGCACTCGCAGGACTGAAAGTTGTGTTTGGAAATGTGTGTGATCATCTCGTGAGAGCTGTGAATCAAAGTAACCTCTAACATTCTGCAGAACCCTCAACTATTTAATGTTTGCTTCTACCATAAAAATTACAGCTGATTAAATATCTGGGCTTAATCCTGCTCAGTTCTGTGTGAACTCAGCACTCAGTGCCTCTAATGCAAGTTGAAGGCCCTCGGCACGATAGAGATCGAGGTCCTGCCTGTGACTCCTTTGCATGGCTTTACTTCCCCAGACACAACTTTGGTATTTGAAAAGAATGGTATTCCTGTACAACATGTGTCTCAATTTGTAATGATATCCGCCCTGCAGCTGGCTTGCTTTTCCAAGTGTTTCTGAAACATTGCTGCCTTAAATTCGAGCCAACCTTCAATAACAAATTATCTAAAGGCAAAGAGGCTGAACTGTGTTTGCTTAGAGGACACCCGTACTCCCTGCTGGGCTCCATCCTCCAGTCCCAGTTTTGGGACTTTCATGCTGTGTAATGTAATCATCTTCTATGAAGGCAGATATTTAAAAAAAAAAAAAAAAAGTAAAATTAAGAAATAGGTGGTTTAGGGATTGGGTAGTGTTGAGTGAAATAACTGTGGAGTTCTGACCTCTCTGGAAAGATCTGCATCCCATCATCAGGCGATTGATATTTAAACCTATGGTTAGAGCAATTTTCAGTCATTTATTTGGAGCCCACGTGGTTAAATGTAAAACTTTGTGTTGCCTGCTTATGCTCCAAGTATTTAGAAGGCTTCATGAACCACTTGTGCTGCCACTTCTAAGTTTCTTATCCAAAAAGAAGAGAAAAAAAGCCCTTTCCCACAGGAATTCTCCAACTGAGAGAATCTTGAAGACAACTAGAAAAGATACATGACAAAGTCACTGAAATTTTGAATTCTGACACTGAATTTCAAAGATCAGTTAAAAAGCCAATTCAGTTTTATTTGAAGCAGTTTACCAATTATTGCTGTAATGGTTATCTTGGTGATTAAAAATACTGTTTCTGTCTTCTTGAGGTGGGAAATAGAGAAAATCTAAAGCAATGCTTGGGCCCATTGCAGGTTTTTCAGTGCCCAGCAGTGCTGGGCATAAGGGAGATGCCCTAAGGTGCCTGGTACTGCACTGAGGTCTATGCCAGGTCTCACCCACTTGCTCCTTATGTGTTCTGGGTGGGTTTTTCCTCTTCCTTCTCCCACAATATAGTCCAAAGGACATTTTTGCCACCTGACCATGCTCATTTGCTTTTGGATGAGTCTGCATCTGCTCTTGCTTAGACTTGAAAAGAACAAGAACGAGGGCTGTGAAAACCAGGGAGAAACCCTGTAGGGACAGAATCAGGCATGCAGTCCTGGATGGTTATGGACTGTGGAGGTGTTCATGGGAAGATGAGAAAATGTTGATTGCTTCCTGACACAGGAGGCTGAAACTTTTCACTTAGAAGATTCGTTGCTGCTTTAGAAAGTTTTGTTACTACAATTGTTATAATTTTGTGGCCCACAATAACAATTCAGGTTAAAAAGGCAGGCCCAGGTGTAGCCCGAGTGAGGAGGAGGACTCTCCAAGGGAGGTACAGGCTGTGGCTCAGCAAGATACCCTCCCTCACCATCCTGCATACCACTACCAACAGTTAAACTGCCTTTCTCTGGCTATTTAACTGGTTTTGCTGGAGAGATCAGGTTGAATAAGAAAATTGAGAAGAACCTTGGAATAGCCAAAAGCGTAGTGGTTTAGGCCCACAGGACACAGCTGAAATGTAAGTTGAAGTTCCTATTCTGATTCAGACAAAATTGGAGGTTTAAAAAAGGGTTATCACATCACAGTGGTTGCCTGTTTTCAGGAAAGGAGAGTAGAAACTGTCTGGATTTGGTTTACCTTCTATTTCAGTTTTTCAGTTTTGGGAATTTTTTTGTTTGGTTCGGTTGATTTTTTTTCTGGTGTTGGGTTTTTTTTGGTTTTTTTTTGGGGGGGGGAGTGTGGTGTTGTTGTGGTTGGGTTTTTTTTGGGGGGGTTGTTTTACATTTTTGTTATTTTTTAAAAAATACCTTGCAAAATTCCAAGTTTATCCCAGCTTAGAATGGGAGAATTTGTTGAAAAGTTGGTTGGTTTTTTTTCAGAGGAAAAGCATATCTTCTGGCACGTCTGCACACCAGCAGGGCAAAGCACGGGCAAAGCTCTTCACGAGGCTGGCAAACACACTGGTGCTGCACTAGCTGGGGGACACTGGGCTGCCTTGTTGTTGTGGAGATATGCCCAGTTACCCCAGTGCAAATCAGGACTGGCCCTGGCAGGCTCTGTGGGCTGCCACAGGGGACACTTCCAGTGTAGAGATTAGAAGTCTGGAGCTGTGATGGCATTTTCCTCTTTGCATGATCCATGCACATACCTCAGAGTGCCCCAAAATATAAACCAGAGACCCCCTGTCGGTAATAGCCTGGAGAAAATGGTGCAACAATTCATAGAGTTGCCTTACTGCAAGGCAAATCCCAGGGCTCTTCCCCAGTGCATTCCCTGAAGTCACAATGTCTGCTCAGACTGCAGCTCACGTTTCAGTAGAAGGGAGAGCCTGAGTTCCACAGGTGACCTGAAGCAGAGGAGGATCTTTAGCTTACAAGGGCAGAGCAGAAGGAAATCACTATCTTTGAAATCCAGAGTTGGTGCTTGAGGACTCTGCTTGTTTTCCCATTTGTGCTGAAGGTCCTTCCTGTCTTTTGCAATGTGGCATCCTTTCAGTTAGCTCATGGAAAGATAAACCATAGAATATTCAAAGGGGAAGGTTTTAATGAAGAAGCTTGAACTGCTTTGAGAATTGTAAAAAAAAAAAATTACAGAACTATTACAAGTAACAGATGATTCCCGAGTGTTTCCAGGGCTGAGCTTGCTCCCATGCTGACTTTAGCTGCACTCTTGTGGTTTGTCTTCAGAGCAGTTTCCTTGAGAAAATAATTGCAGTGCCTTTACTCTAGGGCCATGCATGTCCCAGATGAACTAGGCCTCTTTTAGCACATCAGCATTCATTGTCTGGGTGAATTAAGTGCTGTGCTAAATTATGGAAACTCTGCCATGCCAGTCCACATCAATGGTTTTTTCAGCCTTCCCCACCCAGTCTCTAATTTTTCCTGAACAATAAGATGTGAATCTGGAGACAGAAATGTTCAATGGGGCATAAAATGACAGGGAAACAACCATGTTAAAAACTCTGTGTGTGTGTGTCTGGATGTGTGCATGAGTCCAAAGCCATGTCAATGACATGGCCCCTCTGAGGGGGCAGGACATGGCTGGGGAGGACACTGGGTAAAAGCAGCTATTTCTGGTGGCCATCACTGCCAGCAGGAGCATGCTGCCATGCTTGGCTCCTGGGGCAGTGCTGGGAACAGACACACAGGGATCAGTGCTTGGGTGTGGGGGAGCAGAAGAAGGACATGTCCCTGCAGCTGAGCCACCCAGCTCCTCAGCATGGAGGGGCAGGGAGGTGAGGAACACTTGTAGCATTTGGCTCTACCAAGCAGGACCAAGCTTCCCACCACGGGACAAAGGGCTGTAGCTCTGCAACAGCACCTGGAAAGAGCTGGATAACTGCAGAGAGAGAGCAGAGAGTGGGGAGGCTTTGCCTTAGGTGCCAAATTGACCTGCCATGCTCTAATTCTGTGCTGCTCTGAACAAGGACTTAAATCTTTAAATCCTCACGTGTCAGGCATCAGCCAAAGAGGAAGCTCTGAGTGGGTGGGTGCAGCCTGTGTCACAGCTGCCAATTGTTGAGGTTCTGACTAATAGCCACGCAGGGCACCAGTGCAGCTCTCACCTCTACTGCATGGAATCGCTGCATCGCTATCTGAGCCCACGCAGAGGAACCTCCAAGCACCTGCTTGAGCTGGGTCATCATCCAACTGATTTATTCTCCTTCCCCCCCATGTTGACAATAGGGCAGAAATGAGCCTTCATGTTCCCTTTCTCTCATCTTTTTCATGCTGTCTCCTGGGTTTGAACTACAGCCTGCCTCTAACTTCTAGGTGGTCTTCCAGCCCAGGATCAGCCCAGCCTTACTTGACTTTGGAAAGCAAGCAAAACCCAGTGTGCTTACCTCAGCACAACTCACATAAGCTCAACTCTATGGCTTTATCCTGATGAAAAATTCTTTTGAGGTTGATGCAATTTTTCTATCTGATCAGCAATATTTGATGTGTGTTGAAGGCAGGTTCAGCTAGGGTGAAGAGCATATGTCACTCTCCTAAAAAGTAATTTGGGGTTTTTTTGGGGGAGATATAAATAGCTGCCTTTATTGTGCTGGTCATGCACGCTAGTGCTGGCACGAGGTGCATAGCACTGAGCTCTGAAGCAGCAATGACTAGTGTGTTCTCATTTCTTTATAGAACTTTGCATGCTATGCCTGATACGGATTTTTATTTTGTAACTTGATTGCTACAAAGATGCATTCATCAAACTCGATTGCTGCCGCATGAGCCAGTCAACAGGGAAGGCCTTTCTCACCGTTCTGCACACCCTGTTGCACTGAGTCCATCTGCGGCAGGGGAAAATAGACGAAACTTACACAGCAAGATGACTGCTCCAGGCAGAAAGCATCCAGAGCCACTGAACTTCTTTATGCCTCCTGTCTATACCATGTACCATGAGACTGGTTAGTGAGGGATGGGAATTCATTTCCATCGACGTATGGAAAGAGAGACATAGAGTGAGGTTTCATACAGACATTACAGGTTTAATTTGCTCTGCTTCCCTTTTTACACAAAGACTTCAAGCCAAAAAAATGTGACAGAAAGCAGTTGTGTACTTCACCTTAGTAGGTGGATACATCCCGATTCTGTCTAGTTGTTGTTCCCAGCTCTCTGTAGACACAAAGAAGCTCATCTCACTGGGCACATTGCCTGAAAGCACAAACATTACTCCTTAACCTAGATATAGTGGCCTCCATGCCATGGAAGTTTATGCTGGTCGACATACTCAAAGTGCCTTCCAGTCTCTGCTTTGAGGAGGGTGGAGGTTTGGCAAGGGGATACAGGCACGTTGTTGAGAGGGATTGCAGAGGAGCCAGTGTGAATGGGAGATGGTGGAGCAGACTGAAAAGGAAAATGTGCCCCAGCACCAAAACAAAGCTGATAAGTACTGCAGAGTTTCAGTCCAAATCTGTAGGGGACAGCAGATCACATCCAAGGAGATAGAGCCCAAAGCTCACTCTGTAGGGAGAGAGAGGGGACAATCCCTGCTAGGTAGCTTACCTAGCCAGCTGGCAAGGGAAGCAGAAGCACATGAAGCAATGGTGTTATCTCCCAGTAGCCCCCAGAAAAACTAAGACTCAGGAGCTTGTAACTGCCAGGGTGTTGTTGGGAATGAACTATAATTATATAAGTTTCCACCTTTTTATCACAGGAATTCCTTCATCTTCCACTCCAGCAGCCTTGGAGGCTGCATGTCCCGATGGCCCTTGAGGCACAAGGGGCAGGCGAGGCCGAAGCGGTGAGCTTGTGCCTCAGCGTGGCTGCCTGCCCACCGTGAGGCTGTGTGGGAACTGAGCTCAGGCAGTGCCCAGCCTGCCTGCAATGAGCCTCCTGCTGCTCACCTTGACCCCCTCTGCTTGTCTGCTTTGCAGGAGCGCTCGCTGACAGGGTACCTTGCATGGAGAAAGGGAGCAGAGCAAACCACGTCACTCCACCGAATGACAGCAGCTGGTCCGCTCACCACCCCCTCTGGCTGAAAGTCCAGCAAAGAAAGCAGCTTCCTGTCATGAAGCCCCTCCGAGGAAGTCTCGGTCCCACGGGTGCCTTTGACCCAGAAGACAGCACATCATGGATCCACACAGTGTGCTCAGCATTCCTGCGACCACCCCTCTTCTCCTCTCGGAACGCTTTTTCCTCTTGGTTTCTTGCTGGGGGGGATTTTTCACCCGGGTTTCAAAAACCACACGGACCAACATAGGTACTTTTCCCTCACTGACTTCGAAGTTCAGATATTTGAGACTGGACAATGATACGGATTTTTTTAAATTTTTTTTTTCCTTTGAAAAACTGCTGTGGTTTTGCTGCTACACTAAGAATCGTGATTTGCATTGTATGGTTTTGGACCTATTCAAGTTTTGATGGGGGAAAGGGGTAATACTGGAGTAGCAACGCTTCAGAATCATCTCTGTCCTACCCATGATGCACTTTTAAATGAAGAGTTAGAATATTTTATTGGCTAATATACTTTCCTTGTTATTTTTACAAAGGCCACCTTTATCCTTTCTAATGCCATATTTTCAGTGTTACACTTTTATGGCTTTTAATTTTTGATTTGACAGATGTAAGAAGCAGCATGAATAGTTTATACTGTGGTTTTTCAGAGACTGAATGCCAAGAGAACTCAGTAAATGTTTATTCTTCTCAGCTTTCTCTTTAAATTCCCCTAAATAGCGCCCCATTTGGGAACAGAGCAAGAGTGTTGAACTAAAGACCAAAATTCCCTCAAGGTGTAAAATAATCTGAGGGGAATATTTGCTGGGCGTCACGAAAGACTTGGATGAAATTTCAACCCTGATGGTTTTCAGTGATCCAGGAAGGCAGTGAGACAATCTCTCCATATGCATAGCCCTTTCATGATAATTAGAATGGTATGGACAAACCAATGAAAACAAGGGTAAAGTGAGAAAGATCCCCCATGATTCTGTTTCACTGTTTGCTTTCTCCTGTCATGGTTAAGAGAAATGTGCAATTTGATCCTCAATCAGTGGGTGGAGGATAACAGGGTAGAATTTACTTGTGTGCACTTGTACAGTTGTAGCCAAGAGTCCAAAAGTACACTAGAGCATGTTATACTGGCACTGAATTGGTAAGAGAGTTGTGGAGTATCCCATTCTGACAAATAAAAAAGAAAAAAAAAAAAAAGAAAAGAAAAGAAAAAAAATACAAAAACCCATAAAAACCCCACAAAAAATCAAAAAGAAAGAAAAAAAACAAAAAAAAATATTCAGATCACCTTGTGATTCAGTGTAACTGTTTACTAACTCGAATAAAGCAATTGTTCACTCTTGAGTGTTCAGAGTACACCTTTTCTATAAGGCTGCTGCGGGGAAGACAGGACCAGTTTGCGGGAGCAGAGTTTCTGTGTCAGTGGTGTTGGGAGCAGGGCAGCAGGGTCAGCTGAACCAGAGCCTTGTAGTGATGGTGCACTATGAGCACTATGTATATACTGTATTTCTATATTTTCCTTTGTACAGATTCACTTAAGTCAAGCTACTGTTTTACAGGTGCTCCTTATTTATTAGAGCTGTGAAAGCTTGGAAATCACACCGGGCGAGTAAGCTCGCTTTTTAAAAAAACAAACAAACAAACAAACAAAAAAAACAACAAAAAAAAAAGGGGGTGGGTGGGGGGAATCCAGCAACTCCTGAGTCTAGGGAGAGAGCTCAAAGACATTTTGATGAAACATCTTCAAGAGAGCAAGAATCTGAAGCACCCTTAGCGTGCTCTGCTTTCCTTTTGGTCTTGCAACGCTTTTCTCTCTCCCTGACTGGTGTCAGATTTATTAAAACAAAATAAATCTCCAAGAAAAAAATGCACTTAAACGTGCTGTTGTTTTATTTTTCTTTCTTTTTTTCCTCCTTGTGCATGCAGTTATTAATTCCTCTACTTGCCTGGTCACAGACAAAAAGACCCCTGAGTCTGAAGCCACAGAAAAAGATGTGTAAGTTGTTCTTGAAAGCTGTATCTGTGTCCGTTCCATCTTCGTGCCTCCCTTGACACTTCTCAGTTTCTGCAGTGTTTAAGGCATGGGGAGAAAAAGACCCTGCCCTTAGCACAGTGCAGAATTAGGTCCTGATCTTGGAGAAGATCCCTGGATAGATTGAGTGGCTGCAGCTTCATTGATTTTGAGAGGATCTGTGCAAGCAGAGTTTCCTCATGCTGCCTCTGGGGCAGCGTACAGAGAGTATTCTGCCTGCCTTTTGTGAGGATGGGGCTTTTCTGTGCATGGACTGCCCCTGAAATCAGAGGTTCTTCAAAGGACCAAACTCCTCCCAAGTGCCTCCAGACCTCTGCAACAGCTATCTCACACAATAGCGTTCGCTTCCCAGCTCTTGGCCAGCACAGCCAGCGCTGCTGACGGAGGGCTTGGAAATGTCCGGTGAGCTCTGGAACTATTTGACTGATTTCATTAACCAGACATGTAAGGCAAACAACAGCCTAAGCGTGCCTGCTTGGAAGGGCACGTAGAGTAAAGCTTGTCTCCCTAGTAAACAGCTTGCTGCATCTCTATTTATTCATCTGAACTTGGCTGTAAAACGAAGGCCGTGTGTATTGATTTTGCTTTTGTCAGTGGTCCAGAATTGTTAGCACACATTTTCACTCTTCTGAAAAACAACAGACTCTTTAGAGAAATCTTTCTCTCTGGTGAACTGGTTTTCTTTTTCAGAAATGGAATCAGCTTGTCAAAAATCATCAGAACAGCAGAGGTAGAGAAAGTGATCTAGGCTAGAGCTGGCTTCACATGTTTCCAGTGTTCACAAACTTACCTTTGCTTTCCTGAGAAATTGCTCACCTTATACTTTCTTAACATCTTACCCCAAAATTCAGAATGTGAATAACTGCTTTGGACAGCTGAATCAGTTCATTGTTTGCTATTGAAAAAATATCTCCAGCTGCATATATGGGGAGAAATATCCAAGTATACATAAACCTTGAGGAAAATGCAGACCAAATGGTACAATACATTATTCAAGAGAAACCTGCTTTATTTCTGAGGCCAAATCCATCCCTTGTATGATGCCAACAAAATGAATGGAATTACACAAAGGATGTAAAGGTCCTTTGCAATTAACAGGAACCACCAAATGCTTGCAGAACGGTGCTCGCTTGCTGCTGACATTATTTATTAAGCACTGAGACCTAATAGCCAAGCCAAGCTCTTTCCTGGAGAACTCGCCATCAAGGAGCCAGACAAAGAAAATCCTGTGCACTGGGAGATACAGGGGAAGGTTCCTGCGTGCAAGAGCCATCACTCCAGCTCTTGCACGTGCACAGATTTGGGATGCAGAGGCTGTCTCTGTGAGCAGAGGGAGGCACTTTTGCCTCAGGTCTCGGAGCAGCCGGCCGTGCGTGCATCCCTTCACACTGCCGGGGCAGAGGGGGAGTTTGCTGTGATCGAGCTGCACGGGCCCTTCTGCTAGCACTGAATTCTTGCTGTCAGCAAGAATTTTGCCCTTGTGATAAAAGGGGGTCTGCTTGCTGCAAGCACTCTGCATTAATTTCCTCCTGTGTTGTCTTAGATGATTTTGAAAGCTTTATTTTATTCAGAACTACTACACATGACAGTTTTTTGAGTGGTCCAATTCCGTGAATAAGGATGTCCCTCAAAATGAAAACAATTCGTGCTTTTTCCGTGCTAAATGATAGAAATAAATTCGCTTTGTTCAAATAAGTGCTGTGAGCCAAATTTGCAAGGATGCTTATCCAAGTGAGATATCCCATTCTGAGGTCCATATTTGGACACTCAAATCAACACTCAGCCAAACACATGCATGAGGCATTTCAATGCCATTTGGAGTGTCCATATATAGAACTGGATGCCCAAACTTCATTGCCTTTGTTTTAAAAATAGACCTGGAATATAAAGACATCATTTAATAATAACTATGACAAACATTCTGTGTGCAAACTAAGAGCAAATTTGCTGATGCTTGTTCAGGTTGATTCCCCTGGAATTGCTCTGGATTTACAGAGGTGTAACTCAGAAAAGAAGCAGTCTCTTAAGTTGGTATGCCTTCCACTCTCACTGGAAGTTGACTTGATATTTGGGATCTGTGAATAAGGAAAGGTAGTACTCAGTATCCACGCGTGTGCAGCAGAGGGAGAGAGAATCACGAACTGAGTTGAACCTGCTTCATACTGAACATAATGGCTCAGATGTCTTGAAATGGGAAAGACTGCTTTACATAGATTTGCACACATTTTAGTGGTCATTTATGTGGTACTGGGCAAAGAAATGCATTGCTACCTTGAGCAACATTGGGACATTTTGCACAAAACACGGGAAGAACCAGCACAACACAGAGAGCTGTGAAAAACAGCGGAACAGCAGCTTCTGGCTGTTTGCTTCCAGCAATGGTGGGAGCACGGCTCCTCCGAGGTGCCATGGATGCTGACTGCAGGGCTGCCAAGTGGGACAGTATGTCTGATACAGGGGTGCCCCTCAGCCTGTCATGATGACCAGTCAAGACCTGTTGGGACTTGAAGTTCTGTGATACTGTGAGGAGCAGACTTGGCCACAAGGAAGAAGAAAAGAGTAGCTTAGGCCACTGACAGTCTCTTTTCTCCAAGCTGTTCCCTGATCTCTAAAGCATCACTTTTCTACTGAAACAGGTAAGTGTCCCAGCCACTTCAGACACTGCCCTACTGAAATAAGTTTTCCGAGGATACTCAAGACACAAAGAGGCCAACATTTGGCCAGTGCCAAATGCCCAGGACCTTTCTTTATAAATGATGCAAACATCTAATAGTTGTGTGTCCCTACATCAATAGTCCAGGCACATGACTATCACAGGAGAAAGGGCAGCCTCACCTGCTCCCTCCTGGGGCTCCCTGGCATCTGAGCAGCCCACACTGCAGGTGGGATCCTGCCCCAAATGGGAAGGAAAGCTTGGCTATTATTCACTGATAAGATAGCTGAAGACAGACATGTTCTGTGATTCCCAGCTCTCAGCAGGCCTACTTTTGAAGGACCTTGCTGGACCTATCTAGTAAAAGAAAAAGGCTTGAAGAGAAAAGGTTACTGCCTTCTTTTCCAGAAAAGTGTTGTACGCTGAGGGTTTGCTGAGGGAGCAGGAGACTCAACTTCACTCCCCTTCTTCAGCTGAGGGAATCAAGCCCACGCAGGCGCATGCATGATCTTTGCATGACAGGCATTATGTGAAACATAATGTTTGGGACACCCACACACAGAGACACGGACACACACACAGAGGACTGGGGAGCAGCCCGAGTATAATAAGTCCTATATAAGTCCCAGGTATCTCCCAAAACACAAGGCTGTGCAGGCACCTGGGCACTGAAGCACGGCTGGATGGTGGGGAAAGTTCCCTGCTGCCCACACACCCTCACGAGAGGTCCCACAGCATGATTTATGGGCAGGGTCGGGTAGAGGAGCTGACACAGAAGGGTCAGAGAGGATGGGTGCCAGCCCACAGGCTTATTGTCGGTTGACATCCAGGGAACGAGGTGGGAAGAGGGGGGAGCATGTGTCGAATTCCTTAATAACGTGAATTATAAAATCATTTC
Source organism: Vireo altiloquus (assembly GCA_013396875.1). NCBI lineage: Eukaryota > Metazoa > Chordata > Aves > Passeriformes > Vireonidae > Vireo > Vireo altiloquus. Next base: position 2,192,282 of record VZRF01002164.1, read on the forward strand.
CTGTGTTAGGGGTTAGGAAAGAGAGCGCAGGACCCGGAGATCTTCCAAACAGAAAACAGCTTTTGTTAAGGCTTTTGGCCTAAGGAGTTTGAGGAGGATTGGGGGGGCAGTGGGAAGGGAAAGTGCTGGCACATTTTTGGCTGGAAGCCTCAGACAACATATTTTTTATTCTAGTCTTTATTTTTCAAAATAAAATTATGGCAAAGCAGCAACAAAGAGGGGGAAGAGGGTGAAAGTAAGAGGAACAGCACCCAAGTATTTCCCAACCTTTTCTGTCCCTGCCATTAAACACACAGGGTCTCCTTTATTATATACAGCAGCGGGATTAAGTCAGCAGCCCAACGGCTAGGAATGCAACAAGATACTTTTATACTTATTGATCCTTTTTGGTTTTTTAGGGAGATTGTTTTCATGAAAGTTTAATTCACCTTTTTTAGCTTTTGAGTCTAACTGCTGCACATTTTATCCCGCTTCTTTGTGAAATGCTAAATCCATCGGTAGGTTTTAGTTTTCCTGGTGTAACTTTTCAGAAACTGTATATCTGCATAGCAACCCCACTGCAGGCAGCTTATGTCACGGTATCACATGTCAGAAAGATGAAAAGAACTCCAAATCTGAGCTGCTCCGCAAACTTATGTCCCCCATTCTCGGACATATATCTTCTGTACTTAATATAAGTGTCAGGAAGGCAACTTCAAGGCCAGAGAGGTGCGAAGTTTTATCTCAGAGATGGCAAAAAAACTCCCAAACTAAATTCAGCCTTGTGCGGATAGTCAAGTGAGAAACAAAGATTGTCTTTTTCCTCCTCTCCCCACTCCCCCTGACCCCCACCTCCCTGTGTCCCTGTTGTCTGCTTCCAACTGCAACCTGAGCCTGAATCCTGAGCCCAGTGTCCAGATTAGAGATTGTTGACTCAGATTTAGTGGTGAAACTTGAGCCAGGCCCTGTTGATGGCATAGCCTTGAAGGAGCAGGTTTACTTCAAGCCAAATGAGAGATTACATGTCAGACGAGAGCCTGCCTTTTCTTTATCACAAACTTCCTCATCTCCCTCTGTTCTAATTGTGTGTGTGTGTCCCCCCGCCTTGTGCCCATTTTCAATTCCTTCTATAAGGCGTCATAAATCAGGAAATTAGCAAGTGTGTAGCTGCCCTTTGCCACAGGCAGAGACAATGAGCTTGCTGTGTTTTTAACCAGTGGGTAGCACTTAACATAATCAATGGAGAGCTACGTGCAGAAAGGATGAAAAATTTGGTCTCGTTCTGACCACTTACAGGGTATTTCTCATCACCCAGGCAAGCTGCTTTTATGGGAATATGACATGCCCTGGAAGCTTGCTCTCCATTTTGCAGGAGAGTCATTAAAAGAAATCATTACATGTTTTTTTTTGTTCCTTGGCACACACGCTGCTTTTCCTTGGCTTCTGATTTCATCCATCTTTCAGGCGCTTCGTGCCTTTAGTAATTTATGTGCAAGATTTTTCCAAACCTCCAAATGTTTTTCCATTTGGCAAACTGTGGAAGCCTCCACAGAATGTAACTGTAGAGTTTTCTTGTACTTCAAAACATGAGCCCTGTTAGCACAAAGATGCATCTAATACTTGTAATCCTGTACATAAAAGCTATAAATTCATCTAAGACAATCAAAGACATCGTTCCTTCTTGTGAGTCTTTACCAGCCTTGTTGCTGTAACCCCTTCCTTGATCTACGAAAGGAGAATTTCTCTATGAGCATTGTTGTTTTCTTTAACTATAGTTTTTGGAAGCTTTATAGTACCATATGGAGAACAATTTTATTCTGCTGCTGGTAGCTTTCTCAGTGCAGGCTATAAATTAGATAATTTTCCTTGTGTCTGATAGCCGCACACTATCAGTCAGACACATTTGCTCTCACAGGAAAATCCAGTAGAATTCAAAAGAAAGAGATAATCTTCCCACCATACAGAATCTAATTCTATATGGTGGAAATCTTTATTCCCTACTCTAATACTTACAACAGTTGATTAAAAAAAAGTATCATATATTTTACCATCCATTAAGCTCACAGGTTTGTGGACTGCTTTTTACAGAAGTCTCCTCACATTGCTCCTGTCCAGCCCCTGTCTTCTGACAGGGATACATGCTGGCAGATACTCTGGCTGGGCTTTTTAAGGGCTCCTAAGGGGATCAAGCACTCCTATGCATTTTGGGGAAGCTTAAGGAGGTTGCCCAGCAGGGTAAGCATGGCCTCAAGAAGCAGTTAGGCTGCCATAAGTTGCAATCTGGGCTGCTGTGGCTTTCTTCGGGAATGCAAACCCAAGGGGAGATTCATTAAATGGTTTTGATAACGCAGTCCAGTGAGTGACATCCCTGAAATAGCAGGGTATGTAACCACGAGAAAAGAGATCTTTTTTCAGCTATCCATGCTCCTGGGAAATTGTCAGACACTGAGGCACAGGAACAGTATCTTTGTTTTTATTTGTTTATTTTCAAAATCCCTAAGTAGTTTACAAGGTTGCGCTATAAAATACTTTCATTTGTTGGAAGTCCCAACTGGACCAAGTTCCTGCAAAAAGGAGTCTGTTTTGCCAGCAGGAATTGGTTCAGTTTAGGCCTAAGGTATTATTTACACAGAGTTGTGCTCCATCCTTGCCTTCTCAGCATGTACTTCCCTTCTTGACCTGGAAATAAATTCTCAGTGAGACTATAGAATAACTGGTGGGATAAGTCCCTTCAACAGTTCTTCACCCAAGCTCCTGCATCTAAACTGAATTTACATGGGAAGAACTTTATATATTTCATTTAAGAAAGGACATCTCTGTTGTCTGCCAGTGCAAATCCTCCAGAATTATTCTGGATCTATCCTGGCACAGAAGAGAGGTGAATCAGAGCAGTGGCAGGGACTTCTTTTTTAAAGAAATGAGGCTGAACACTGAGAGCCTTGACAGTCCATTCCTGTCTTAGTGTCTATCTGTGTCAATCCAAATAAAGCAGAGGGAAGGATTGGTGAAATTCTTCCAGCCAGCCCTACTGTGATGGAGAGCAGAGTTAGTCTCTTATACGTCATTCCTCAGACTGCCAAACTATGATGACATTTCTCTGAGACACACATGACATCCGCATTAACAGCTGACCATGTCGTTGTGATCTGAGCTATTACGGTGAATTTATCACTGTTATACCACTTTAAAATAATCTATTCCCTGGCTAAATCAAATTAAGTGTACTTTATCAGTGTGGGCGTGAGGCACATTTTCTTCTTGTAATTTCCTTCCTCTTAAGTGACTCTAGACTTTTGCTTACCTTATTGGGTTGATAAACTAGCATGCTCTATTGTCAACATGCATTAAAAAATAATATTTAGCTGTTGAGGGAGAGAATGTGTGCAAAACACCAAGGACACCTGGGCACAAGTATGTGCTTTGCCCAGGCTATTAAGCTGCAGCATTTTACCATTTGCACAGCTCTTTTTTTTAACTTAGTTTTTGTTTTTGACTGGCTGAGTGCTTTTCCTGCTCTCTCAAACTCCTCCGCATTGCATCCAGTTTGCTCTTCCAGGGCTGATTGACTAGTACAGCAGGTCACCACCCCTGCTGAAATCAGCCAACAAGCCGACCATAACCCCAGCAGATGTTTGTGGTTTATAGGCCAAGTGAGAGCCCCGCAGACCAGTGAAATACCAGCACCACAGATGTGGAACCTGGCTGCTCGACGCGAGCAACACAAAGCCCTGTCCTGCCCAGCCGGGCTGGGAGTTCCAGAGGAGCAGAAGGTCTGAGAGACTAATTAGCCTGCAGAGCCAACACGCTGGCCTATGCTCCATCATTCTGATCGGCACAAAGTCCTTTAATGAAATGCCACATGAGTGAAGTCAGATGAGGCCCCTCTGTAACTTCACCTCGGAGTCTGGCAATCACCTGAGCTCATGATGTTCCCAGAACATGCCAGCCGGCTCTGCCAGGCTCTGCCACTCACCCCAGCTGGGCTGGGGATGGCTAGCCAGCCTCATTACCACAGTCTGCACTGCTCCTGTACTCCGAATGCAAAGTGGGGACATAAAACCATGACACCTCCAAGAAAAAATGTATGTCTTTTTTTTTTTCTTTTTTAGTTACAGATGCTGCTGGTAATTACTGAGGAAAAGAAAGACCAGCAGGTCTCAGCAGGACTCCAAAGAGATGGAGGATGGCACAGCCCATATTCAAGCGGCCTCTTTTGTCCACAGCACGTGCTATTTCTCTGATGAAAAAGCCAAGTCACATTCTTGTGCTTTCTGACAAGACAGACACAAATGATGTTTATGGTTAATATTGGCTCCCGAAATCTCCAGGGCGCCTTGCGGTGCAGATTGCCGCTGGAGCATCTGGAAGGTGTGGTTCAAAGAAAAGGTAGGGGAACAGGAGCAGCGTTGAGAACCCACTCCAGGCAGGGAGACCCCGAGCCCGCGTCTTGCTGCCGCAAGGGGCCTTTTCCCACGTCTCAGTTCTGGCGCCGGACGATGTGAGGCACCGCGGGGCCGGGCGGCGGGGCCGGGGGGGCGGCAGGGCAGGGATGCTCCGCGGGGAACGCGCGGGGTCCGAGCGAGCGCCGCTCAGCCACCGCCCCCGCCNCGCCACGGCCCCCCGGCCCTGAGCAAGCCGCGGCCGCCGCCTGAGGGTGCCCGATGCCCGGGGCAGACGTGCGGGCTGGCAGCCACCAGGTGTCAGCCGCGCTCCGGGCAGGTGGCCCCGCGCTGGCTGCGCCCGACGGCGGCTCCGCGGGGTGCGCGACCGGCACCCGAGCGGGGTCGGAGCCCGCCACCCCCTCCGCCGCTTCTCCCCGTGGAGTGATGGATGGAGAGCGACGCCTCTTGCAGCCGCTGCGCGCAGGATGGCTTGCAAGCCGTCCGATGTCGGCCGTGGGTGATGCCCGGGGCTCTGCGGGGTCCTGCGGATGTGAAAAGCTCAGTGTTTAGGGTGGATCCTTCGAAGCTGCGGACGAACCTACTCGCGTCAAAGGCGCTGAAATCTGAGAGGTTTCAAGGAAGCTAAACACTTCAGTAGGAATTAGGGACCCTAATGTCATCAGTGTGTGGTTTAGGGGCAGAAGTGCCACCGCAGATCTCTGGGATCACATTGCCATGTTTTGAACTGGCAGCACAGGTCCACTGGCCCTGAAACGTGATCAGGGCTGCGGGGTTTTCCACCCGCTGCAGGCAGGTGCTGGGCTTGCAGGGCTGCTCTAATGCCACACTTGGTCTCCAAAAGAATGACATTGCCAAAGTCACTGCCATGGGATACCTCTCGTTCCTGTAGGCAGTCCTGCAGGCTTCTGTTCTCCAGGCCTTGATTCCCTGCTGAGAAGCCAACACACAGGATCTGGCAGCTCCAGTAAACCTGGAGTCAGTGAGCTGGTGGATTTTGCCAACACGATCCAACAGTTCTTTGTAAAAATTGAGTGGCTCTGTTGGAGACCAGTATGCACCATACTTAAAATAAGTCTCCTTTTATGGGTAGGAGACAGGAAACAACAGTGTGATTAACTTATTCCTAAAGTATGTGCTTAACTCATGGAAATAAAGAAGCTTTTCCCCCCTCCCCTCCTTTGTGTGTAGTTATTTATGATGTCTACTGAGGAGCCAGGTCCCAAAACAGTGTTCCTTGTCCCCCAGGTAAAGAGCAGGAAACTGATTTCTCACCTGTTCTTCATTATGAACTCTAGAGCTCATTGCAGATTGACATTGGCCTCTGCTGTGCATAAAACTACAGCTACCCCTTTGCAGGACTGTGAGTGGTTAAATGGTGTCTCTGAAAATGCTTTGTCTGCACCTGGAAATGCAGACCCTGGAAGGGAAAGCAGAGCACATTTAAAAGGAAATGATCCCATTCCGTGAATGTATCTGATCCAAAGAATCCTTTACATGTGATGATTTCTTGGATTAGCTCTGTTAATCCCACATGATGTAAGAATGATCTCTCCATGGCTCTCCTTTTGAGTTATGCTTTTAGGGCAGAGGGTGAAAGCTGCTTCCCCCATGTATGGTCTGCTACATCTAGAGAGCTGAGATGGTGTTTTTGGCAGGGGATAACTCTGGATTGTGCTTCCATATAACTGCTTTTATACTCTGCTCTCTAAATTTAAGCACAGAGAATGCGTCACTGAAGAAGTTTCCTCTTCTCAAACAAAAAGGCATATGCAGATTTCCTGTATATTATATTCCATAGAAACAAAAACAAAACCAAAGAAGATACATATAAATAAGCTTCCTTGTAGGATGCCCTGAGTCAGGCGGGGTGTGCAAAGCACCACAACCTTAAAGAGAGAAACTAATAGAAGGAATTTCGCTTTAGGACCAGAATTATCCTAAACTGGATGTAGAAAGCAACTTGAAAGATAAACTACCAGCTGATATTTCTTAATGTCGAAAGAGTTATTATTGTAAATGTGAACCGAGAGAAACAGTTATTTCCACAGCTTTAATAAAATTACAAAGGGAGTGTAGATCTTCAAACAGCAGTCCCTGCATACTTCTTTGGGATTTTATCTTTAAGAAGTTCTGTAAAGTTTCTGTATCTTTAGCTGTACGGTTAATCCCCATCATTAAAATTAATTAACAAAGTACCAACAACCACTATTTTTAAAAGAAAAGAAAAAAGTAATTAATGAATTTGGACTCCCAGGACAAATGGAATACTTCTGTGCACCTTTTTTTTTTTCCTCCAGGAATCCTTTTTGAAAAAGCACAAGAAATATCTGGGGTGAAGTGCAGTGATGATGTTTCTTTGAAATACTTCTCTGCCCCTGCCCTGCCCTGCCCATGCCCTTGACAATCCCTTTATTTTTATGGCTTTCCCCACCTTTTTCTGAGAAGAGGAAATGGACCTGGTCTTGTTCAGCAAGCAATACTGGGGAAAATAATGCTGTGACTCCCAAACCACCTACTTAAAGGTGCGTGCATCTTTATGGCTGTTTTTAGGGCAGGCTCCATCCCCTGCAAAAGAAACCCTTCCTCAGCAGCTGTGGATAGCTCAGAGTGTTGGAACAGAGCACAGCTAATGAATTGCCTGTTAATGCCCCATCCATGCTTATGACAGTTAGTAAAGGCACCGGTGACAATGTAATATTTAATAGGATGAGCAGCATGTCAGAATACTAATAAGGCACTAAAAGAAGTGATTTCCAGGGCAGTCACCTCATTGCTCAAGTGAAAGAGGGGACTATTCCCTCCGGCCCTTTCCTCAGAGCTCCCAAGGACTGTCACCTATAACGATCCAAATTCCACAGCCTCTTCTGAACTACTGCTTAATTGGGAAAGTACTTCAGAGAAAAAAAGAGACAATCCTGCAAGCCACCGAGCTTCCCAAACCTCACTGAGCTTCACTTAAGCCTTGCTTAAGGGTTCGGCTAGTTAAGGTAGTTTGGAGGTTTCAGCTAGTTAAGGGTTAATTATTTGTGTTGTCTGAATAGTCCCTGCCAGTGACTGAGCCCCTCGGGGTCACAGACTGTCTAGAGAATAGGAACAAACAATCCAAAGATCTCGTTGGCATGGAATAAGATGAATGCCAGCCCCTACATATAGACTGGCACAGGAATACTAGAAAATAATCCATGCTGCGGTTGAGCTGGACCTGCTCACCTGGACAGAACTGTGGGGGAAATAAATGGGTACTAAGGATGGACAGCAAAAACCATTGGAAGTGTGAAAATGTTTACATGCAAAGGAGTGGTAGATGGATACAACTATCCTTGCAAGGAGAGAATAATGGCAAAGGAGGGGTAGGTTAAATAGTGCTACTTACCCTTCGTGGTGTGGAAAGAAATTAAAAAGTCAGTATGAGGATTTCTTAGCATTACATAATAATCTGAGGATACCACTGCCACAGTACTTTGGAGGCAAAGGAATTTTTAAAAGGATAACATGTTTACAGAAAAAAACACAGGTTTTTCAGAGCACAAGCCAGCTGTTAGCTGACAGGGACTGGCAAAACACCTGGGTATATCTGTGGTCTTTGCATCTTCTTCTGATGCTTCCACTGAGTTCCAGTCAGAGAGATGCTACAGTCTGAAATGGACTCGGAGCTTCTAGGCAATTCTGCCATGGCTAAAGCAAACCACCTGCACATGCAAAAACCAGATCAAGTAAATCCTTTGACTACACAGTGGTAAACCCACAATGGTTTTATGGATACACACACTCAGTTGTTGGCATTTTGTGAGCCTTGTTGCCCTTATTTTTCACCCATTGGTGCAGTAAAAGCAGGGTGCAAGAAAGAGTAGTATTGGCATGGATATTTCCTTGTGTGATAGGAAAACTATCACGTCTTACCTGCTGGCAGGAAATGTATCAAGGAATACTCTGTAGAAAAATGATGTCTGTTGTAGGTCACTGGCTTAATAACGAAAAAGAAACACACTGGCCCCTCAATTTGGAAAAGTTACTACATTTTACTGCAAATGTTTCTGAAATACATTGCAAAAAATGTGTCCCAGTCAGATTTATTTGGAAGAAACATTACAATCCTCACTTCTGCAAGGAACCCCACCAAAATCAATGAAACTATTCACTTTAAAAGCTTATTAATGTGAGAGCACGTTTACTTTACAGGAATCAGCAGCAAGAGTCCTCTCTTCCCAACCAAAGATTTATCTACCTCGCAAGGATTTATTGCTCTGAAGCTAAGGTTGAAATATGCATATCTGTATATCCCTGTAATTACAGTATGTGTCCTCTCAATTGCTTCATATATCTTAGAGACTCTGAGTGGCCTGATAGCTGTATGTCAGTGGGATGTGAACGGATCCTCTAAGAGCCTTTGTGCTTAAATGTGATATTTTCCAAGCACTTGCCATCACCAATACCCCTGGTTTTAATATTAGTATCATCCTGGTCACAGGTAGGGTTGTTAAACAGTAGCCAGTCAGCCTTCTACAAATGATAACTGCTTTTTATTATTATTTTACATTTTCCTCTAACCTCTGCCAGCAGTCCTAGCTGTTTGTTCCAAATCTCCCCTGGAAGCTTTTAGCCCTGACTTGGATTAACTCTGCAAAAATTGCTCTTGCTGTTTGGTTCATCCTGGGGGAGGAAGGGATTTGGAGGAGGAGGAGGAGGAGGAGGAGGAGGAGGGGAGGCAGAAATGAGCAGTGGAGCGGGGGAAGCAGAAGCTTTGTGTCAAGCAGCTTCTGATACAACAGAAACTTTCTCCACCCATGGTAGATTTGCTGTTAGAGGATCCTTTACCCGTTCTTTCCCATACCTCAGTTATGCTAAATCAACTGTTTTTCTGACAATCCTCAAACTGTGGGGCCAGAAACTTCCCTCTTTTAGGGGCACAGGAGGAACAACACATAAGCTATCATTATTTTTTACTATATTCTCCCAAATGAATGATCAATTGCATTTACAGAGCAAAACTGGCAGCTGTCACCACAAGCCTGACTCACTCCTGATTGACAGACATAAAAAGTTTGCATGTATCAATATAAACCAATACTCTGTGTGTAGAGATTCAAGAGTCATACAAGTAATGTGCAGCACATGCGTGTATGAAAACACAACCAAACATCCTTGGGCCTCAGCGATGCTCAGGAGCCCAGGGGTTAGGAGAACAGTATTTCCTTCTGCTCTGCCTTTCATTAACAGGATTAGGACTGCATACATGGTTATCAGTCCAGTGACAAAATGGTAGTTGACCAAGTACACCTGCACTTACTTTGGTCTCGATGGCTGCCCCCAGGCTGTGATGTTTTTAGAGTTTGCTCTGTGCCTGTGCTGCAGCCCTTCTGCCCCAGAAAGCTGGAACACTATTTCATGTTATGATGGTGGGAAGACAAGAAATCAGTCATTGGTCATGACTGCTCAGCCCTCACTCAGCTCGGGACTGTGCCTACTTACCCTGACTTTGCAATGACACCTCCTCTAGCTGTGGGTCTCCTGCAGTGGTCCCTGCAGTCCAACACTGGGGCTCTGTGGGTAAAGACCCCAAAAGAGTGAAGGGTACTCACTCAATGCATTCGTGGAGCAGCCACCTAAAAGATCCCAAAAGAGTGAAGGCTACTCACTCAATGCATTCATGGGGCAGCCACTTAAGCCCATCAAGTGGGTGTGTTTGCAACAGAGGTATTTCTCCTCTTGGGCATTTCAGCAGCAGGAAAGTGTGCTTTTTCTCTTCAGAATCAGCCCTCAGGCCACTTTTGAAATTAGGTATATTATAATACAATTAGACACATAATAAGAAAGTAATCACAGAATCACAGAATAGTTTTGGCTGGAAGGGACCTTTAAAGGTCACCCAGTCCAATTGCTCTGCAGTGAGCAGGTGTTACTTAGCTGCCCTGCTGGTTTTGCCCGGGAAGATAGACCCCCAGCAAGGGCTAAGTAACTAACTCGAAGGTGGCTTCTCCAGCAAGATTGAGGCAGTGGCTTAAAAAGAGAGATGGGCAACGATCGACTTCTTCCAAAAGAAAAAATTTAATAACGTGAAAATAACAAACAAAAAGCACCTGGGCTGAGTACTGGCACCAGTGCTCACCCCAGGGGGTAGAAGAGGAAAAAGCACATGGCTCTGGAAACTGGTTTTTATCAGGTTAGATGGGTGGGATTACATGGGGTATTGTCCAGTGAGGATACAGATAAGGAAAACCTACAGGTCAGGGGTCCAATAGGTCAGATAGTAGGGGTCTCGTGGGCGGGCTAAGCCACCCACAACCTAGGGAACACGGGAAACTCTGCCTACATGCCCAACTTGGAGCCTTAGCTGTAACAGAAACCTCTGCTTTTAGGGGGCACATCTTCAATGACACCAATTTGCTCAGGGCCCCACCCAACCTGGCCTTGTATGTTTGCGGGGATGGGGCATCTACTACGTCTTTGAGCAGCCTGTTCCAGTGTTTCACCACCCTCATTGCGAAATATTTTTTCCGTATATCTCATCTAAATGTATCCCCTTTTTGTTAAAAACCATTATTCCTTGCCTTATTGCTACAGGCCCTGCTAAACCTGCTAACAAAGTTTGTCCCTATATCTTTCTTGTAAACCTTTTAGGTACTGGAAGGTGCTCTAAAGTGTCCCTGCAGCCTTTTCTTCTCCAGGCTGAGCAAACCCCAACTATCTCAGCCCATCTTTATAGGGGAGGTGCTCAAGCATTCTTATGATTTTTGTGGTCCTCCCCTGGACTTGCTCCAACAATTCTATGTCCTTTCTTTGCAGACCTGGATGCAGTACTCCAGGTGGGGTCTCACAAGAACAGAATAGAGGAGACAAATTCCCTCCCTCCACCTGCTGGTCACGCCTCTTTTGATGCAGCCCAGGACACAACTGGGTTTCTGGGCTGTGAGTGCACACTGTTGGCTCATGCCCAGCTTCTCAGCCACCAGAAACCCCAAGTCTTTCACCACAGGGCTGCTCTCAGCCCCTTCATCCCCCAGCCTGTATTGATACTGGGAGTTTCCCCAGCCCAGGTGCAGGACCTTGCAAAGTAATGAGGAAAACTCTTTTATTTGGATTCTTGAAGTTCAGCAGGCAGCACTCTAAAAGTCTACAAAAATTTAATTATTTTAAGTGACAGCTACTAAATCAACATCTTCATTTTATCTGAATGAGATTCTCAGGCAACAGGGTAACAAGTGATGATGAGTGAGGTGCTTGGTTGGGTTTTGCTCTCCCTAGAAGCCACAGGGATAGTGGAGTTTCAAGACCATTCAGTTGGTGTGGATTGCCAGTGGGGTATGAGTTGGACTTTGATAATCCTTGTGGGTCATCAACTCTTCTAACTCAGGATGTTCTATGATTCTATAACTCACAGCACATTTTTGCTTCTAAATGTTGCAAACCAGCCAACAATGCAGAACATACCACAAACCTTTCTCAGAAATGCCAGCTGGTCATCTAGAGCAAATGCAGGGCTTTTGGGGGCCAAGTCTGCCGACTCCCTGAACTGGAGTTCCAGTTCCATCAGCTGGACATGGTGGAGCTCTGGTTCCTTGTCTGGGACTGCTGTGGATGGAGCTGTGCTGGGAGAAGCCTTGGTGCACCCTTTCCTTCTTGGCTGGGACACTGCACTGTGGCTCACGCTCTTGACCTTGCAGGGTGCAGGGGTGCGAGTGAAGGCGAGCCAGGAGCCAAGGTCTGCTCATCTGAGTCTGCTGGGAGCCCAGCAGTTTAGCACACAACATTTCTGTCTCCTGTCAGGCCGGGCTGAGTGTCCTTTCCATGGAAACTTGGCGGGCGGTGGGATGGCAGGTCCAGGGAAGCTGGCCAGGACTGCGCTGCTGGTGCTCAGGGATTACCAGACAGGATTTTCTGTAAACCAGGAATGCAGAAAGCTCTGGTCGTGGGCAAGTCATCGTGGCCTCTCACCCCAAGGTGAAGGGAATTAAATCCTGGGCAGAAATAACATTTTGATTTACAGATGCAAACCTCTTCCAAGATGGAACATGGCTGCTTGAGCAGCTCTCTGTCTCGGGGGCTCAGCCTGCCTGCAAACCGCAGCGAGGTCAGGAAAGGCCCTCTTTGGGTTAATGCTTCTACCCCAGCCTTACTTCAGGAAAGTTTTCATTAAGGCTGGAACGTTGGTGACAGCTATAACTAAGGCTGCCAAAGTGTTTCCATTATGTTATATCTCCCTGTTTTCACTTTCTTGCAACTGTCCAAAAGTTTCACCTAGAAGGCTGAAATTTTCCAGGCCTCCTCTCTAGCTGGAGGTGAAGGGTTTTGTGGAAAGTTGGAAAAAAATAAAAAGAGAGGGAAAAAATTGTTCTGCTCTTTTTGAAATGGCAACATCCAGGCAGTGGTCATAATTTAAGAGAACAAAATATATAAAAGCAAGCAGTGCTATTGTGCACTCAGAAATGACTGACACTTTGAATTTTGGTTGAATCTCTGAATAATTTTTTTAATATTAAAAGATGTAACTAATTTTTACTTGCCTTTTTTTCTGCATCCTTCCCTTTTAACTCAAGGCATCTTTAAGCAATGCTGCTCAGCCTCCAGCTCCCTCTTCTCTCTGTCCACAGTTCCAGGCTTGACACAGACTCTACGACTTGAAGCTCCTCTCAAACCCCTGAGCCAGAGCCTGGATGGTTCCTGTGACCAGCAGGGCTGTTCCCTCAGTGCACATTTGCTTGAGGATAGGTCTGGCAAATTTGGGAAACCTATGTTGTGCTGAACTTTGTGTTGTGGTGGGTCTTGAAGTTGCAGTGTTCTCGTGTTTAATACAGGCATCCATTCTGAGCCAGAGGTGGGCTGCAGACTGTTAAACCATCCTAGCATGAAACTTTAGGTAATAAATTCACAATATAAAAATCAATTCATACAAATAGTGTTTTTATTTGCAGCATATGTAGGTGCTGTGGTTTCTTGGGTAAGCATGCAAAGAAATGAAATCTGAAGCCAAGCTGTAGCAATTAATCATGCTTTCTAATTCAGTTTACTTCTTAAACTGGAGAGCCTCTTACCCAGATTGCTCATTTGAAATTGGTTCTGAGCTAAACAAGGGTTGCAGTTCTAGGTCCTTGCGGCAGGTGGATGGAACTATACGGTTGGCTTAAAAGGAACTGGTTCACATTTGAAAACCCCTGCTTCACAGCTCTCTGCAAAAGAAGCAGCCACTCACCTCATTAATATTGCTAGTAACCCCCCAAAGTAAACCCAGAGTACTCCAATTGTTCTAACTGAGGGTTTTTTCTTCTGATGTAACAGATTACCTTGGAGGTTTGCATATTCTCTTGGGTAGTTTTTCTCTGGAGAAGGCAGAAGACCATTGCTGCCCATGGCTACTGTTGATGCTTCTTGTTCCCAGGCAGTATAGGACACAGGTTTGGCTGTGGGGGACCTGTTCTCAGTCCCTGCTGATGAGGGATGGTAGAGCCAACAAAAATACCCACGTCAATAAAATCAAAACCAGGTTGAAATACTTCAAACTGGATAAATAAAACACAGGAGACAGCTTCATGTGTGGAAATGGAAAATCAAGACCTGGAAATTTAGAGAAAAAACACCCCCTTTCTGCCTCCCCCATCCCTGCAGTGAACTGTGAGTTTGCTGCTTTCAGATGAGGGCTTTCTCCCAACTCAGCTGGGCTAGCTGACTCTGTTTAATGCCCAGGAGGAGATTTGTAAACCATCCCTTTCATAACAGTACTCAAAACTCTATCTTCTGACTTTTATGTTCCTGCCACTGCACAAGATGCCCTTTCATTTGTGAGTGTGTGAAGGCTGAGATCTCATGAAGCTTGCTGAGAAGAAGCATTACAGACAAGGGCTCATCTTAAATTTTATGTCCTCATCCCAGAGTGGATGAACTCCATTTGCTGAAAGAGGTGCTTTATTTCAATTAGGATTCATAGCCTTAAACCTTGTCAGACTAGAGGTCAAAGCCCTTTCGTTCAGAAGCTCAGAGGAGCCCAGTCCTTCCAAAAGACAACCTAGTGATGTGATGGGAGATCTTTTATTTGGAAGGCTGGTGGCTAGATGGCTTGTTGAGGTGTGGAACATGCCATCATAAATTTACAGCCCCAGTGAGGGGTGTAATGATTTCTCTGGTTTGCATGCTAACCACTGAGGCGATTAGAGGCTGCATCTCCCAGGAGAAAGCTTAAAAAAACCCTGCCAGATGACATAAGGCAGAAGGATGTTTATTTTGTGTACCTTGAAAGAATAAGTGAGGTGGAGATTCTTATTCTGTTTCAGACCTAGAAACCACTGCCCATGCTCAAAATTAAGTTGTTAGGGTCTCCAGGACACTTTCCTGTTGAAAGATGCAGTCCTTACTGACATTTTGGTGGAGGTGACATTAAAAAACAGCACCGAGGATCACAATTTAGGACATTTGCCCTTGAAGTAAAAGTAGCTGCTCGTGGCAACGGAGACACCAGTCACAGTAACAGTGAGGCTAGCTGCTTCACAGAGAAGTCAGTGCAGGGTCTTCATGGGTAAAACTTGAAGGATCTCAGCATTCCTGAGCCTCTGCCCTCTGGTTGAGCTGTGCAAACTGATCAAAGGGCTAGCAGGTAGAAGGTCAAAAGGAGATGGGGAAATGCTCAGGAAGATAAGCTGGAAAGAATTTCACTGGCACGGGTCCAATGGAAGCTCTTTCAGTGCATCACACGGAGGGAGGCACCAGTTTAGGAAAGCAGAACACCTCATCAATCAGGGTGCTTCGGAGAGACTTCAAATAGAAACCAGGTTCATCTCCTATCTGGGATGTGCAGTTTGCTGTACATGGTGATCACTGCTCAGGGTTGGGGTGCAGATAGGCATTCATGTGTATGCCTCTGTCTGTGTGTGTGTGTGTGTCTGTATGTGTCTGTGTGTGTGTCTCTATAGAAGACAATTTATCCTACTTCACTGGGCCTAATTTTAAGCTTGTGGCAGCTAAAACTTCAGGTGGATGTCAGCACCTGAGAAATACTATCTAACATTAATAATTCAGAGAAGAATTGTTTTTACGTGCCCTGTGTAGGTAGGTGCACTGAGGTAAAGCTGAGGTAACTTGACAGAGGTAACAACATTGAGCATCTTGGCAATAGGAAGAGAAAAATTGAGAACTGCAGTGGAGGTCACTGGCCTGCTCTGAGGCCTTCATATTGTACAGCTGCAACAGAAAATGAGTTCCCAGATTTCCAGACCTGTTCCCTGGAACTTGAATTTCATGGCTGTCAGCATTTCCTAGTTGGAGGCAGAAAACTCCTAGCTGACATTTTGTTTCCTAGACAGTGATCTTGAAGGAGGGATCCACCTGCAAGTGGATTTTCTGGAGTAAGATACAAAGTTATAAGACAAGAACCAAGCTGTTCTAAGTGAGGAGAGTAAGGGACAGGGAAGCAACAATTAATACAAGGTTAGCTGCTAAGGGAAGGAATGATATAGGGGTGCAAGCAAAAGTGGGAAAATACATGCAGAAAATGTAGAAAGTAGAGCACAGTCAAAAAATACAGAATTCCACCCAAAAGGAAGCTGTACATAGCTCTAAGATAAAGCAGAAGATGTGTTAACAGAAATGAAAGTGAAGAAGAAAACACCAGACATCACCAGCCGGCGTCATCTTGACTGAGAAATTCACAGGCGAGTTTTTCGGTGCCAAGAAAACACGGCGCCAGGGATTTTAATGGCACTTTGGTACCAGGATCTGACCCTCTGGTCTTGACCCCTGCCTGACCTCTGACAGGCACTGCTTGCTCCAGTGAGGATACCATGGAGTGCACAACCTATTTTGTATTCTCCTGGGCCACATATGCTTCTCCTTCAAAACAACTGTCTTGCAGCTTTTTCTCTGTGAGGGAGAAACTTCCCTTGAACCAAAGCACAATATTTCCTGTCTGCTGCCTGTACTCTACTACACCAAGCCTACTTCATGGCTTTTTTGCCTGCTCCAGAAAGTGGCTGCCCAGCAGCATTGGAAAAAAGGGGGGTTTGGTTCTAAAGGCAACACTGGTAGGGAAAGAGAGGAGAATAAGGAAGCACCCCCATCAGCACCAATGGTGAGGGCATCCTGCCTGCACCCACCCGAGCAGCTGAACTATGTGCCCCACAGGCCAACCAACATCCACCAACACTGAGCGGGACCATGGTCACTGCTGTGGGGTCGGCATGTGTCTGCCTCTGCGTGTGCACCTGGTCCTGTGCAGAATGAAGCGTGTAGGGCAAAATCCCACTCTTCCCAACAGCTCAGTAAGTCTGAAGTTGCTGCTGAAGGTCATGGAGGGGTGTCAGGCATGTAGACACTTTCTTATGAAATAGGAGGGCAGCAGAAGTGAGGCAGCCGTGTCCCTGCAAACCTCATTTGGCACTGGAGGGAGGAGTTTTTGCCTAAAGCAGCTGACTTTTGTATGACTGTCTCTGGAAATGTAGATAAAGAACATTTCATACTGGAAAAAAGCCCTGCTGTCAAGTTAGCTATTGGCACTTTTCATCTTCCATTTCCAAGCAACTGGATGGATTCTGAATTTGGCTGTGTCTGGGATGGGGAAAGCAGTACAAAAGGGACTGGTAATCAAGGAGTGCCTCCAGCTCTCTAACCATAATAAAACACATTTTTGTACTCTTCTTTGGACACTGATGGCAAAAATCCTACTCTCTAGTAAGAGAATTGAAATCTGGAATGATGATTGCATCAGTGGAAGGAAGCCAGACTTGCAATGCTGTAAGCGAGCAAAAGATCTGGATGACAATCAAGATGCAGCATTATAATGAAACTTTTCAGGTTGTTTTTTTTTTTTTAATTTGTCTTGTGACAGGAGCCAGTTCTGATTTCACTTATATCAGGCTGCGTCTGACTTTAGGATGCCTCTCATGCAGCAGCAGCATGCCTGAGATCAAAACTCAGCACCCATGGTTTCTATTTCCCGCCTAAATATAAATTTCAAGGTGGCAATAAATACCAAAACAAAAAAGATATGTAATTTTAGTGACAGAGAAGCAAATTGATGCAGAATGTGTGTGACATTTTTTCAATTTTCCTCTTGTTTTTCCTGATGGTGTTTTGTGCTAAACATTACATTTGCAGATGCAAAATTTAAAGAACACTTTATCTTCAGCACCGAGAAACATAACATGTAATTTGCAGCTTCAGCCAAGAGTGATGGCCTTATTAGTAATGGGAATTTGCTGATTAACTGCTGTTAGCAAAACATCATCTTCAAACCTGTTAGTCTGAAACTGGCAGCCACTCTGTCGGCAGGAGTTTTTTATTTCATCTCGGGGGAGTTCTGTAGAAATATTTCTCATTTAAACAGCTTTAGCCTTGGCCTTTCAGTAATTTTTATGGTCTCCACTAATAGGTTAACAATTGGTTAAGAGCAACTATCAGCTTAATGTCAAGTTATTCACAGGGAAAAGTTCAAGGAGAGAAGTAACACTATTTCAAAAGAGAGCTTATTTTTGAACAAAGAGCTCTCATCAGTTTAAAAAGCCAGAGGGATAAAAATGAGTGCAAGAGAGAAGTGAGGAGGAAAAGCCAGGGATCTGAGCTGGACCAGGAGAGGGCTGCCAGGGTTCCTGGGTGGGGTGTAGAAGCGCACCAGAGTGCTCTGTGCTCCTCAGTGGCTGGCAGGGTGTCATGGGGAGAGTGTTTGTGGGCTGGCAAGGCTTCAACCCGTGCTGCAGCCACTCCTGAAATGATAGTGGGGGAGCCTAAGCAGTTTCAGTCGCTGCTGCTTGCAGTTCTTCACAGGTGCTCCAGGTCCTTGCAGTGATTCTCAGGTTCAGAGAACCCTAGAACTAGCATTTTGTCTTCTTACAGGCTATCACAATATCTTCTCTCTTTGTCCATAGTTCCTTCACCAACTTGTCCCACTTTTTTTGTTTGTTTGTTTCAGCATATTCCCATTTGCTTACAATTCCTGTCTTTCCTATTTTCTCCCAGTCTCTCATTTATCTCCAGGCTTTTACCCATTCTCCTACTACCCCGTCCCTCAGACCCAGCTCTGCAACCCTGCTCAGGATATGTCTTTCTCCTTCATGTTCTCTAGGCACTGACAGGGCCCTGAGCAAGTCTGCAAAGGACATGTGTGCTCTTGCTCTTTGCTTCTGTGCCAGATATCAGAGTGGCTTACACACAGCTGGGAAGTCCTGCTCAGCTGTCAGTGGCATGGGTGTGTTATAAATACAAATTGTATTATTGGCTTTTTGCAAATATTTAAATGAATGTCATATCTGTAATATTAGAAAACTTGGTTGCATGGATATAGTTTCTTAGAAATAGTAGTGTGATTTCTTAGGGTTATAGCATGATATGTAGAATACTCCTTTTTGTTCACATAACTAACTCAGAGAATAGCAAAGGTAAGCAAGGAAGTTCCCCACATTCCTGGATTGTCTGAATGAAGATAACGATGACAGGCCTCAGACCCTGGAAGGAAGAATTTATTGATCAGGAAGTGGAACACAGGATAACCAGAGGATTTGGTCAGCAGAACTGGACCACAACGGATTGCCAAATTTTAAGCAAACCTACAAAGGCAGGATGGGGGAGGCTTGAAACTGAAAGAACACCAAAAAAAGAGTATTTGAATTATGCATAGAAATCTATGAATATGTATCAGACTCGGGCATTTAACTGAAGAGGTCTGTTAGCTAAGGTGTGCCCCTGGCATCATGCCAAGCATCCGGCTGTACTAACCCTTTGCTTTACTTCTGTCTCCTATTGTCCTTTTTATTAAACCCCTTATTAAACCTTTTAAAATTTTACCAGGAGTGAACCTCATTTTTCACAAGTGCAATCAAGAAGGCATTGGCAGATAAATGCATTCATAGAATGAGTCTTATTGCTTATGAACAGGGGTTGTTTTTTTCCTCCCAGAGCTCTCATACAGACAGATCTTGGAATTATTTACGGTGTTGCAAAAGTGCACAACATTGCCTCCAGAGTAAATCTCTGCTGAACTGGAGTTCTCTGATCCTTCTCCAGGATGTGCGGAGTGAGACAAGGGCATGGGAAGCAACTCCCATCTCCCTACAGATTTTTCCATCCTAATAACTCTTCTTTTCTGGACATAATTTTAAACCAGGAGTTTTCCTCAAAATACCAGTGTATGAAAATCCTTCCCAGATGTGTTCAGTGTAAATTACCATGGCAAAGGTGGGCAGGCATTCCTTCCAGAGATCTGAAAAACCTGCAACCACCCTGGCATATTACACTCCTGCTTTGCCTGGTAATGCCAGATAAACAGTCTGTGCAGAGGGCTGCGTGAAACATCATCATCTTCCATATCCCAGCTCTTGGACCACAGGTTCCTGACAGATGTACAAGAGGCATACAGCTGCATGAGCAGCTGTGACTCATATGGTCTTGTATGGGACGAGTTCTTATATGGGGAAGGACAGGCAGGTCCCTGTTGCCATCACACCAGGTAATTAGGGGAAGAAAAACAAAATAATAATTTATATAATAGTTATAGAAGGCATCCAGATCTTTTGTTTCTTTTGCACTACCAGTTTTGTCAAATGGTGTTTCGCTCTCTCCATATATGTGCATGTATATGTTTTTATAAACACCTCTCTATATGTGTATACACACACACACATATATACACATATATATTCATCCATTGCCCAAAATCTAAATCATGGTCTGTTGGCCGTGCTAGGCAGGAATGCTGATGTCTTATTTCCTTGTGGAGCTGGGACGTGAGGCCCAGCTGGGATGTTTAGACAGAATAGTAAATGAAAGTGCCTCATGGCCTGTGTTATTCAGTGATCTTCAAGATCAATGCTGGCTTCCTGAAGTCCAGTCTGCTCTATACACTTCTTATAATCAAAGGACAGAGCTTTCTCCCTCCCCCCACTATTTATTACAGACAGTGTCTGAGCTTCAAACTGAGGCGACGGAGGCCTTTGCAGACACATAAACCAGCAGTGAAGTTAAATTGCTTCACCTCAGAAACCAGGCTCTAAATGACTTCAGACAGCTTCTAAATATATTCAGTCTGAAAACTTTCTTCTGGCTTTAAAGCCTGGAGATAAAAGAACTGTCTGGTGAAAAAAAGGCAAATTTCTCCTCGTCAGAAGAGCCAAAATTATGCACTTCATTGTTTAAGGGCACAAGGGAAATGCATGGCTTAAGTCAAGACTTTTTGTGTGGACTGGGACCTAATTCTGTGACCCACTTGGAATATGAGCATCCATACCAGGCAGAGGAACCTCTGGCCATCAGCAGGAGTTGGCCCAGGGTAATTGTCAGCTCTGCCAAGGCCTTTGGCCTCTCAGCACAGGAATATGTACTTTCCTGCTCTTTCTCCTGTCCCTGGAATAGAAGCACGGTGACAAACCACAGCTGGGGAGGAGCAGCAGCTGGGTTGCTGTATGTCTCACAAGCCTTCATTTTTGGTCTTAGTATGCAAAGGCATAGCATAAGAAGAAACAACTTTAAAACATTTTTTTTTAAGTCTACGTTAAATTCAGGATTCATAAAGAGAGTCCAGAATCAAATCTAGGGGTGTCCTGATTCATCTGCTTTTTCTATAACAGTAGTTTTTGCACCTGACTTCTGTCTGATTACAGAGAGCAATAAGAAGATAGGACCCAAAGACTATTATCCAGCATCTGCTCTCGCTTTCACTGACATGGATGGCAAATTGACTTCAAGGGAAACTTCATCATGCTGTAGAGTTGATAGCATCATGGAGGAAAGTGTAATTAAAGGGCAAAAAAGAGGAGAATCATCCAATGCAATGTATTTCTTGGATAGCAAGAGCTGACTCTACATAACAGGGAAAGCATTTCGTATTTTCTAAGGGAAGTTTTTTAATGGTATTTGAGCTGAGATTTTTGGCTCTTTTTCAGGCTTTTTATTGAGACGTTGCTAGAGTATTCCACTAGCTGCCAGTGTATAAAGGGGGCAGATCAACCTTGAAATATTATGGTCTTGGGACAACTTTTACTCTTGTTTTCTCCCCAGTGTAAATCCAGAATAACAGTAATGACTTCAGCTGAGCCACCTCAGATTTACATCAGCACAAATGAGAGCAGGGCCAGCCCATGCAGAGGCAGCCTGAGGGATTAGGCGTCTGCCTGTGTGTTGTGCCCTTGCCTCAAATTGACACCCCAGCCTTAATTCAGTGGGGAGCCAAAGAAACTGCTTGCCCTGCAAATGAGCGTTGATGCTAATGTATCGCAGTGGGGATTTATCAAGAGGCTGACACCTCGGTATCCATCTCTTATTTGCATAGCAGAGAAAGGTGAATAAATACATGAGATTAGTTCTGCACTGGTCAGGATAGGAGGTAATTCTGGCATTAGGAGGGCTGCAGGCTCAGCCTCAGGGAGTGTGGTAGGTAAAAGTGCTTTGTATGTTGAACACAATGAACATTGCCGATGCATAAAGACTGAGCTCAGATCCTTATTTAAAAAATAAGGTTTATTAGAGAAAGCATACATAGAACCAAGTAAATCCAATTCTTTATTAAAAAATACAGAAATAAGTTTGCAATAGTAAAAGAAAGTACTGGCTTTTTCTATGAAACATAAATCTGAAGATTTAGGAACTTTTTATTTTATCACAGCTGGTCCCCTCCCATACCACATTCTTAAACATACTCCATCAAATTATGAAACCCAAGCAAAAGTCTGTTGTACAAATTTAAGAACATTTAGACCAGTATTACTCAGCTTATTTAAGATGCAAACAGTATCATATAACACACGGAACAGGCAATATACAGCTATACATTAAAACATGCCTCTAAATAGTGACAGAGAATCCACTGGAAGGAAGAAGTTGCAGTTAATAAAGAACAATGTCAGAAGAAACAGAAAAAGAATCACAGTTTGACACTATATTTGGTAAATGGTTGCACATGTATTAAAACATTGTACATATGAAGCATGAATATATTGAACCCACCCATACAAAACATGCTAAATTGAGTTACTATTTGGCTCAGATGCATGAATATGTATGTGGTGTACATATGGTGGGCAGGTGTATATCTATGTACATACATCAGACCAGTGCATACATACACGTAGAAAGGCACACACCTCCACAGCTGAAGACAAATCACTTCAATAAAATCCTTTGGGGCAGGGTGAGAGTAATTCTAATACACTGTTTGTCATTATTGAGCCACTCCTGGGACTCTGGACATTTTATTTGCATGTTATCCCCACTCGTAAGTTCCACATTCGTTTTACCTCAGCTCTCCCTTGTTTGCTTATTGGCAAAGTTAATACAAAATTATTCAATATAATGCAATGTTCACTGTTAGAGATGATTTACTGAGGGAGGAGTTGATAGCTGAGAAACAACAAAGTATCAAAGGGTTTGCATTGTTTTTCCGGTAAGTGGAACTAAGGGGCAGATGTCTTTTTCCTGACTATTGTTAGCATCATATGGTAATCCTGGCATAATTAATAATATATCCTGTATGTCATCTTTAGTAAGACATACTTTTTGACTTTTTGGTCAAAAATGGAGAAGGCTTCTATTAAGAAGAGTTGTAGGCATTTAAATCTGTGAAGGCATCTAAGCAACCCAAATTGTTTATTACCTCCTGAAAATAAGAGAAAAATAATGTTAAAATATGGTGCTAAGTAAAATGAGCGGACAGCAGAATGAACGTTAGGCTTTCCAGAATCAGAAATCACTTATATCCAGCATGTCGAGCGTTCAGCTTGAGACAAAGCTCAAGACTCATGGCAATGATACAAGTGTGCAGGCTTGGCATGGACTGGCACAGAACTGCATTGCTGCGTGGGGGCCTTGAAACTGCTCACGGGCTAGGATGCTTTCTTGTTCCTCTATCATTGGGAGAAACAAAACAGCGCTAAGGCAAAGATGTGTAAAAGATAAATACAGAAACCCTGACTGTTCTCTTGTCAGCAAACATGCCATTGGTAGCCTCGCACTGATGCTGGTGGGGATGATCTAGATTTATACCAGCATCGGGAAAGAAGCAGCAAGGAAGATTTATACAGCAGGACATGCTCAAACACCCTGTAAAGCTGTGTGGTGCTGTGGATTTGGGATAGGGGTGGGAGAGCACTGAGAAGAGTCGATGTGGTCTTTTCTTTCCAAGGGGGCACTCAGGCAGCACCACTCCTGTCACAGCCCATGGGGCTGCTGCTAGCAATGCTGTACTGCCAGTATAAATAAATAAATAAATAAACAAATAAACAAATTAATACATTAAAAAATAAACCCTGCTGCTTTTTGCCAGCAAGAATAGAGTAGGAGCCTGGTGACACCAGCGTGGTATTGCCCAGTAAAACCACACAGGACAATGAAAGGAGGACTGAGCCGAGGACTGAGCCAAGGACTTTCAAAAATCATCAGCCTTATGTATACCTCACATTGAGTCATAGAATCATAGAACAGAATCATGAAATAGTTTGATCGAGTGCTCAGCATCACTCAAGCCCATAATCTTATCATGACAGCACATTTTTATTAAATAGGAAATCTAATTATTTACATTCTATTTTTAATATACAGGCTGGCAGGTGAAGGAAGCCTGGTGAGCTATGGTATGTGAAGTGATTTCTCTGTTTTGAGAGCAGTCATCGAGGAGAAGCCTGTGCCGTGTGCTGGACAAGCTCTTGTTATCTCCTACAGGATTTGGATGAGAGCAGTCACAAATGAGTTTTTCTAATGATATGAGATGTGGAGATATTGTGTCTATCAACAGTAAGAGGTATAGGCTGCAATCAATTTGGGAGTGTCAGAATCCAAGACTGTGAGTTTGAACTCTTGATTGTAACCAAATTGCTTGTCCAGTCAGGTTTTACTCTCTCTAGCAGTTGTTGTCTATGCTCGAAAAAATTAAAATAATTATATCATCCCTTGATATCTGATGCCTGTTACAAAATATCTACTCCTAAGGTTGCACAGTACCAGGAAAGAGTTGTCATTCACCTTTCAAGGTTAGTAGATATATAAAATATTCCAACATTACGAAATATCTGCAAGCTGTGATGAAAGCTGCCCTACCTATATAGCTGCTGCAGAAACAGAGGCTTATCTAGCAAATTACAGAACATTAAAAATCAAGGCTAACACACTTTGAGCCCAATTAGCAATACAAAAACTGATAGCTATGCACACATCCAAAAGCCCTGTACATGCTTCACTAGCCCTGGAAGCTAATGCTGAGGAGTTGGAAGAGAGCTCAGAGCAGCATTTAAAGAAAAAAATAAAAAAGTGTGAGCAGGAGTTGCTCTGTTTTGTGGCCTGATTTAAGGCTGCCACTTTCCAGCTGGATAGAAACTGTTCTGCTCTCATCCTTTGCACTGTTTGGAAACAGAGACCCAGAGCCAAGGTCTGATCTCATTCCTACTGGTAGAAGTATGCAGTAGCCCCACAGAAGCTACAGTCATTATTCTAAACCCACACTTGTGCACTAATGTATGAATCTGCCCAGCATTATTGTACGTATTTCAGTATGAACGATGATGCTGTAAATATTGAAATGCCAGTTGCCACACAGATTTTTTTTTCCCATTCTCAATATAGGCTTACAAGTGTGGCCTTCCCTCACTGCTGATTTTGTCTATCCCACCACCACCACCTTCCAGCTGGCCAATGTCACTTCTCTTCTTCCTCTGACTGGATGGCTCTTTCCTACCTTCTGTTGCCCTTATCATTGGCAAGGGGCACCTCTTCTTTCCAACCAACTTTCTGATGCTGGCTGAAAGCAAGCTGGACCTTCTCCAAGCCCGGAGAAGCAATGCTGGTGGTTCTGTACACATCAGCGCTCACACCTGCCTAATGGTGTGCCATTCACAAGTCCAAGCCTGGTCCATGTGGCCATCAGCAACAGGGTGGAAGCCAAGGATTCATCCCAGTGAGCAGTGTAACTGGGACTCTTCAGAACAAGGAGAATTTAAACAGCTTGAATATCAGCAGGCAGCATAGGAAAAGATGGAAGCTAGAGGGGGAAACTGCACTTACCCTGCATAAAAGTGCTGAGCCTTTAATGAGATATTTATTGCAAATAGTCATCAGCCAACTAGTTAAAAACCATCCTCAAGAAGTGCCTTTCATGCTGCTGAATGAAAGCAGTGGAAGAGGTTTTGTGAGAGATAAAGAGTGCGTCAAAAAACTTACAGACAACCTAATTCAAAGATTTCAGGGCATGGTAGCCTTTGTCACAGTAGAACAGGTAAAAGATTATCCTGTGAAGGGCACTTGATTGAAAGGAAAGAAAGGGTTGCAGAAAATTAACAAAGAGAAAGGGGAAATGGAAGAACAGGGAAGAGTCAAAAGGTAGAGAAGGAGTTGCGGCAGGGATGAAGGAGACACATTCATGGTTACTGAAAGAGAGAAAGGAAAGAAAAAAAGAAGTGCTGCAAGAATGGAACTAGGGAGAAAAAATGAAATTAACTACAGTGGGAGGATAGGAATGGAAACGTGTGGGAAGCTCCAGGGGAAAAGACTAGATAACAGAGGAAGACTGAGGTGGAGAAGAATGAGCACAGGGTGAAGGACTAACTGATCTTTAAAGGCCCGTTTGGGTGCTATTTTTCAGGTGCATAAGGAAAATGTAGGTAAGGTCTGTGTGAAGACACAGATGTGGACAGTGCTGGGAGAAAAGCCAGAATACAGTGAGAGTAGAGGGTCTCCTGTGCAAGGCACTAGATTCAACCAGGAGGCTTGGGTTCAGACCCCTGGCTTCACCAAAGACCAGGTTTAACAGCGTTGGGAAGGAGGAAATGCTGTTCACCATCATGGAAATTTTGCTTCATTTTTCTCAGTGCTGTTATTTTCTGCTCACATCACTGTGGGAAATTAATGCCGTTGACTTCTATTTGTTTTCAGCATTTATCTGCAACAGTAAAGGAAAACTGTCTCTGGGAAACCCTTCTCCTTGGGTAGTCCCTTTTGCCTTACGAAGCTGTCAGCTCTTAAGGCAGGCTGTGCATCTCACAGTATCCCTGCACAGCAATGGACACAATCCCTTCATGCTTTTGTGACACATACACTGATAGTTAATTTTGATAACAGGAGCCAAACAAGCTTGCATTCAAGCTTCAATATTGTCAGAGGAGAGGTCTATCAAATGAGATACTGATTTTGTTTACGTCAATAAAAATATGTAGTAACTCTACTAAATTTACAGTGTCGATAACTCTACCATATTTAACACTTCCATTTACAGGGTTAATGGAAGACTGGAATTCAGGTTGGCTTCTTGTATATATATAGACTGGTTAAGCAAAAGATTTTTTACTACTAGGTTTCTGAGAGGCATAAAAGGAAAAGCTAGGTATGTCAACCTGCTAAGCAGCTGTGGCTATAGCTGCTTTCTGAAGTTTTTGTGCCACAAGATTAAAAAAAAAAAAAGAAAAAAATGACATGTTTTTCTTTAAATACTGACTCTTACCAAGCAGATCAGAAGCTTTCTGGATGCACCAGCATATTAGAAAAGCCATGAAGAAGACGGATAGTTTTTAGAGACAGTCATTTGGTTTGAGTGGAACCTGGACACGCAGATCAATTCACCACACTGCCACTACAGCAAATGCTCAGGGCCATAAAACACACTACAGATCAGGAAACCATCAAAGTGAGGGATAAAATTAATCACTTGTCTTTCACTGGCTTGCACTCACTGCAATTCAGAAGTTCTCTTTCTCTCCTTCCATGTTTTAGCTGAAAGACATTGAAACCTATGAAACTGCTCCACCCTGAAATGTCCTCATTCCTGTACCACTTGGACTTCAGGTTTTTCCAATTCTCCACCCTTTTAGAGAAGTTTGACAAAATGAAGTTGGTTGCATGCATTTTATGTTCACAAAGGGCAGCATGATCCCAGTTTTATACAGCACTAAAGGAAGACTCCAGGTAATGAGGACATACTGTGCTATGCAGGGCAAGTCCACTACAGACCTGGAGACAGGGCACAAACTCCATGGGAACCCCAGTGAAGCCTGGGACTTTCCTGTTTTAGAAGTCCATCCTTCCTAGGTGCTCTGTCCTGCTATTATTTCACTCACTTCACAGCCTGTCTGTGCAGCCAGTCAAGCCTCTCTGAGCAACATGCAGACACTCACACATTCTCCCCAAATGCTGCTTTTTGGCAGCTGCCCATAGACCCAGAGGAGCAAGACTGTAGTCAGAGACGGAGTCTCTTCTGAAGTCCTGTGAGCTATTCCTGTCCGATTATGACACTACCAAGAGACTCGACCATTTGAAGTATGATGAAGTGTGGTGGATACCGAAGGAGCCAAAATTTGTGGGTCACTGAGACTCATTTTGAAAAGTTTTATTTTTAAATTCCACCTCAGCCCTTGCCTCAGGAACATGTGGAAATCTCCCAGTAGAGTCATGTTCAAATCAGTGCGAGTTTCTGCCTAGTGGCACGGCTGAAATCCTCAGGGCATGGGCTTTGGTTTGCTCCAAAGTGGAAAACCCAAACCAACTTCCATGAAACTCATAGCTAAAATGCAAAGCTAACAGGAGAAGGTGTTGGGATCAGGTAGAGGTGCAGCTGGAAGAACTCTCTTCCAGTAAGCCAGCAGCTCTCCTGGGAGCAGGGGAGAGGGGCTGGCCAGCAGCGGCTGTCTCCGCTCTTTGTAAGAGAGGATGGAATGGCTTGTTAGGCTCTGCTTACTATGGGACATGGCTGAAGCTTGACCTAGTTTATGAGCCAAGCCCCAGTCTTACGAATTCAATACAAAAACTTACGCAGACCTCAGTGGGACCTGGGTTTGGCCTAACATGCTTTATTTAGAGTCTTGAGTGAGGGAAACATTTTTCTTTAGATTACAGTTGAAGGATTCTTGGGTTTCAGCTTAAGTCTTATGGTGGCAGTGTATTGCACACACATATTTCTTTCTTTTTCTTTAATAAATCACTTTTCTCCTGTACTTAGCCTCTGACCAAAACCTGTCTGCTTGAACTCCAATAAACCTGGCTGGTCAGTGATATCTTTGCTGAAAGCAATCTACTCCAACTACACCATGCGTGCACTGGCTGACCCCCAGGCTGCCACAGCCCCCCCAGCTCCAATCCCTCTTGCTCCAGGTACCTGGTGGAGAGCAGAGGCTTTGGGAATGAAGAGAAACAGAGACTGTAAATACAGTTTCTGCAGCCATACTTCTGAGGCAAAGGGATTTGCTGGAGCTGGAGCCAGAACGAGCGAGCTGTGCTCGAGTCTATCAGATGTGGGAAGTACAGATGTGATAATTCCACTGCAACCACAAAAGAATTTACAACAGGAAGTCTTGCAGCTGTTGCTTATTAGCATTAGTACAAATTACATGAAGCAAATTGTAGCAGTCGTGTTTCCATAATATTTAACTCATGGCAGTGAATAAAAGTGATTCTTTTTCAAGCAAAATTTTAGATTTCCAAGGGAATCAATTTCCAATTGTCCATGAAGGGAGCATGGATTGGAGAACAGCATGCAACTACTTCAAGGCACCAGAGGCAGTGTGTGCAGCTATTTGCCCGCCTTCTCTGGTAAAGGTGTGTGAATTTGGGACCATATTTCTTGGAGAGAGAAGGAAAATCCCTATGGCTCCAGTTGCCAGCAGCGGGGCGTAATGGAGTGTGGGTGTGGTGTTTTAACTCTACCTCAGCCAAAAATCAGCACATTCTGCCCTGTTATGGAGCTGCTGCAGTAAAGTTCTGCACACAGAACTGGTTGGAAAGGGAAGGAGGATATTGCTGACCTGCCATTTCCCCGAGTTTTTACCCTCAATGTGCTTGTAATGACTTACTTCCATAGCAACCCCAAGTCTGTTGATCTGGAAGCAGCCTGCACCAGCAGGGCAGTCCCATAACACAAGCTCAGGAAGATGGATTTGGAGACAAAATCCACGCTGCAGCAGAATGAGCGTGCAACTGACTGAAGGTGCAGACTGAAGCGCTGGGGTGCAACATGCATACATCTGACAGGAAAATCCCCCAGACTGAGTCCAGGGGCACGTTTGGCACCTCTCTCCAGCCAAACCATTTTCAAACCAGGGGAGTGTCTGGTTTTGGTCCTTCCATAGCTGCTGCCTTGCTGGATCAGCCAGCAGCAGGCAGGCCTGTCAGGCACCTCCTCTGTCTCCCTCCTTGCTGGGAAGCAGCAAGCAACTGGCCCTGTGGAGGGAGGCTGTAGTTTGGAGAGGGGAAGGGCCTGAAAAGCATTTAATTATAATTAATAAAAAGGGAGCATTTAATTCTTGCCTGTCTTTCTGGTGCTGAGGGAGGACCAATTGTATCTGGGCAAATGTCTGACCGTGGAGATGCTTCTCTGTGGGGTGAGCTGAGGGGTTATTCACAGGTTGCTTGAAGGGGATCTCCCTCATGGTGACCTTTTTTCAAACAGAAGCTATTCAAGTGAAAAGAGAGAGTAGGGAGGCAAATAAAGAAGGCATTAACTAACTGACTGAGGGGGTTGGGTATGCTTTGGGGAAGTAGGAGCTGACAGATTCCTCCCCAAGCTTGTGAAGCCCCCAAACAGTGCAGCCAGAGATGGGGGGGTGCTGCACCCCATGGGCAGGAGTGAACCCTGGGATGGCACAGCCACGGTGAGAGGAATGGCCACCCAGGGCTGCTGCAGTCAGGACCAGGCTTTGGAGGATGGTGTGTTCTCCTCCTGCTGAGCCAACAGAGGCATTCTTTCCACACAAAAACTTTATCAGCCATTTTCTTGTTGTTTTACTAATTATTGCTGGTTTTGCTAATAATGCTCATTTAATCTCTCACAGCCATCCGTTCCTTACAAAGAAGGGAGTGTATCTCATGGAGACTGCTGACAACCTATAGAAATTCAGCCATCAGTTTAAGGGCAGTAACAGCCCAGAGTGATGCTTTACATGCCAGTCCCAAGGGTGCCTGGCTGCATTAATCACATTGAGCAAAGCTGCCAACGCTGCAGAGGCTGCTGCACTCCTCAGACTGCCAAGCAAGACAGTGGGCTCAGAGAGGTGAAGGCATTCCCAGAGGCATTTCCTGAAAGCATTTAGGTCGGGCTGGGGAAGGAGGCATTTGCTGGTGCCAGAAAAGAGGCTGTGGTGGCAGGTGGATGGGAAGGCAGCGAGGCTGGACTGTGTTGGCAGCTGAGGCTGAGCTGGTCAGCCATGCGAGACCCAAGAAGATGGTCAGCCAGAGAGCACTGGCTCTGTGCTCCCAATACCCTGTAACCACCACTCAAGCCAGGGAGGAGTGGTCCCCAAATCCTTGGACTTTGACTACTTGCTTTTAAAAAAAAAAGAAAGTGAAAGCTCACAAAGAATTGAAACTGCCTGGAGCAACCAAAGTGCCTTTTGATCCAACTATGAGTGCTCAGAAGGAGAAAAGAGGCACATGTGTTGCTTTTAAAGGTATCTCACATCCACCCACCTGTTGGGAACAGTTAAAATATACAGCTTGGTTGGCTACAGTCTGAAGGGAGAGCTGTGAAAGGAATAGCAAACGAAGTAGTAATTTGTACAGGTGCTGTCTGAAGCAGCAGCCAATGGAGAAGCAGCTGACAGGCATATTCGGGTTCTTTCATGCCTGTTCCGAGGAAATGGCCTGATACCCTCAGCAGAGCAGAGCTGCTTAACTACCCTCACTGACAAGACTTGAAAGATAAAAATTAGGTACAATTTCTATATTACAGCAATCACAATAATGTTTGTCTCCTAATTGCCTCTCAAGTGAAATAAAACATAACAACACCATGCAATAAGGAATTTTGTCATAAGCATTACTTACATGTAAAATGAATCCACTAACTGCCTCCCCAGTGAGAAACAGAACATTAAATATGGTGACCTGGACAGTCCTGATGTACCTACAAGTCTGATAACAACTGAGATGGCAGCACTGACTGCATACATCAGATACACACATGAAAACCATTTCAGCATGTTAATTCATGTGTATGAACATCATTACCACCATGGAGTCTGTTCATACTGTGTTGGTATGATCAGCCCCCTTGGCTGTAACATCCTCAGTAGGGGCAGGGAGTGAAAGGAAGGGGCAAGACAGAGCAGAGTGGGAAGGATTCTTGCTTGGGAAAGTCTAGTTCTGGGTTGTGTTTTTTTCCCCCACTCTCAGAACAAAATGTGAAGCTACAGATCCTCCAGGAAAATACAATAAAATGCAAAAATATTCTTGGAACAAAAATATTCCACTTCCAAAATGTCAAAATGATGTTTTGACACTACTGAAAGCTGTAGTTTCAGTTAAATAGAATTTAATGTTAGAAAGTGACATGCTTTTATGAAGAGTTTTGATTTTGACAAAGTGGGATTTTCCAGCATTGAAGCCATCTGATGAAGTCTTACCAGCTCTGATTACTGATATATTACAGCAAGGTGGGGTTTTAAGTGAAGGAATTAAAATCTCGTTTTGAAAAAGGAAGAGAGGTTAACTAAGTTCATAATTATGAGGGAAAAAAAAGGTTGTTTGAGGACTCTTTGAAGGTGATATTACTAATACGGCAACATTTTTACCTATTTTGGGAATGTAAGATTCCTTATTGAAAAATGAACTGTACAGTTTTGCTGTTGATGGAAAGTCACCTCTGCCTCACCCATATAGCTGACTGAAGAGATTTCCATTCTTTACACCACAGACACAAAGTGATGTAGATGGGTGTTGTGTTACAAGCATTGGCATGTTTAGGGTTCCCTATATTATGTCACTCAATGACATATATGACTTTTCATTTAATACATTTGTTCAGCTATTCTTATTTAGGGTGTTTCAGCATGCAGACAGGATTTGCTGAAAGCTGGTAAGTCCTGTAAAGATCCAATTCTCCAACTTTATGACAAGTTTTTTAAATTAGGAGAGTAGTCCCCAGGAGTTTTGTGAAAGTCTTGTAGGATATGGTTTCTCCTATTTTTAAGGATTTCCAGGAGTAGGCCCTTGAATGGATATCTTTTTGTAGGAGTTCTAGTCTAGCAACATGCATCAAGTTGAATTTTATTTCATGAGGTATTTTTGGCAACATTCTTTTCTACGTAAACAGGGTTGAACAATCTTGCATATTATCAGGACCCTGTTTCTCAATTCAGTTGAGCTAACTGGCTCTAAAATCACCTGTGTGACTTACGAACACTTGCTACCTCTCCTTGTCATGCACTAAGGGCTTGAATTATACGGTTGTATCCCTTCAGTCACCCTTTGTGGATGAAAACAAGGACATCCCATTCCACAGATTCCTTTCTCAGCCTGAGAACTGTTTTCTCCCTCTCAGTTACATGGAGTGTCAATAAGCACCTTTTAGATTTGTGTAAGAGGCAGAAATGAGTTTTTAATTTACTGGAGACAGAAAGTCCAGCACATCTGTCTGTGTGGTGAAAGCCACAACGCCATCAGGAACCAACCCTAGAGCATCTGTCCTGGACCTGACCGTCATTGCAAAGCACAGAGATGTGCCCAGGTCCTTGTGAGGAACCATCCCACCCGGCTTCCTCGTTCTTTAAAGATGCAAACAAAAACAAACCCAGAAATTCAAATTTTTCGTGGAGTGCCACAAAGTGTACGCCAGACTGAGGCGGCTCAGGGAAGGGAGCTGACAGCTGTGCGCGCCAGACACCGTGGGAGCCATCCGCCCCCTCTTTGGTGTGACGGGAAACATCCTGGCAGAAACACTCGCTGCATTTGGGCTTTTCTTGAATTAATTGTCTGTACACGGTGGCGGGCGCATCCTGCTGGGAGCCTGTGATTCCTTGGCCGTGTTTACGGACGTGTTCAATAGGAGAGTCATGACGGTCAAAGCTCATCTGGGGGAAAGCGCCGCAGCATCAGAGCTCCAGCCGCAAGTCTGCTAGGGCTGCTCCCTCTAGCGAGAAAAAGTACTTCAGATGCGGAAAAAAACCCTCCCCTCCCTCTTTTGGTTTTGGTTTTTCTTTTTTTTTTTTTTTTCCTTTCCTTTTCTTTTCTTTGTTCCTTTTTTTTGTTTGATTTTTGTTTGTTTTTTTGTTTGTTTAAGTGAATAATTCAAGTTTTCCGGATAGTACAAGACACGGGGCAGTTCCCATCAGACAAAGGTGACCAAACTGCACTTTTGCAACCCCTGAGCATGGAGAGTGGAGCAGGTGCCCAGGCAATGCAGGTCAGCGATTACTCCTCCGAGGCGGACCCGTGGCAAAGTGAGGGACTCTTGGTTTGTCTTCTAGCAGTCCTCAGCATGTGCTGTAGCTGTGTTTGGTTTTGATTTCCCACTTCTGATTACAAAAATAGGACTTACTATAATCATAATAATATTAATGATACAAAATAATTATTGTAATTATATACTTTTTGGCAAATTATTAACATAAAGCAGCCCAAAAGATCCCATTGGATTAAAAAAAGCTGACAATGCACAAATGTTAAAAAAGACAAAGTCTTTGATAAAAAAGAAGGAAAAGCAATCTGCAAATGAATGCATTTCTGTAAGGCAACATGTTACCTTTAGTCTTCCATCTAGATTTAGCTCAGATTCTGTTGTTCAAGAAATTGTTAGAACTTGGCTTGCTTGAGCTTATCAATGTGGTAACACAGTTTCAGTGCCGGTCCCAATTTCAGCCCCAGGTATTTCATGATCATGTCGCTTTTCAGCAGTAACAAAGCATTGCCATCAATTTCCTGGTTTCAAAAGAGAGGAAGAGAATCGAAATGTGTCAACCCCCCTTTAAGTGCTGTGTCCTGACACATTAAACAAGGTGAATTAGAAACAGTGTGTCATTTAGGGTAGAGCTACCTGAAATGTCATGCATTTTGAAATTTCATTAAAACAATTGAAATCTGAGGTGTGATAAAGGAAGGTTTAATTAAATACTACTTTTTATTCTTCGAGGAACTATAAGATTAGTCCAGGTTTTCAATTTATTTTGCAATTAAAAGTAGAATTTTTAAAAAATCAAGGTTGCTCTAAGCGCAATTCTGAGAAAAGCCAGTCAGCCTTGAGAGAAAGGTATGAGTGATGGAGACAGCGAAGGATGTAGCCACATTAAACTGCTAATAGAACACCTCTGCATCTCAATTTCAGCTTTGTCCCCAGCTATCTGCATGTTTCACATATCTCCAGTACACTCATATGCAGTGATGCAAGTATATGGTATATGGGTATACATATATATATACATAGAGTTTTTTCTCAAATTGAAGACAGTAGTAACTTGCTTATTTAATTGCATTTATTAATAAAATTAGCTAAATTTTAATTTAACCCTCATGTAAGTGGAGGAAATTGCCACCAAGCCCAGCTGTTTATCCCAGAACTGTTGTCTTGAAAACCTTTTGAAATTATGAAGTGATACTGCGAAAGCAGTCTGAGCCCACAGAGAAACAGACTCTCCTTTACTATGGGCTGTGGAACTCAGAAGCTTTCAGCTTTACTGTCCTTCCTTGCACCTAAATTTTTTCTGTTTTTTCCTGACTATATTAGTGGATCTGCCAAAAAATATTACCCATCCTCACAGTTTCCAGCACATCTGACACTTGGACTGTCAGAGCTAAAACATCACAAGCACTATGTATATGTGGATATACATACAGAGACATGCACACACCAGTGCTGTCTGTATTGTGTTCAATGGTTTTGATGGTCAGATCTTTCTGCTGTGATCCATTGCCTACTTATTAAGCCACGCTATGGATCCTAATTTGCCCTGATCATTATTATTCCATTCACTAGGTGATTTATCTGATGAGCAGTTAAGGTCACTTTCTGATTAACTCAATCAATTAATGCTCTTCATTTTGCAACCCCCACTCTATCCATAATAGAAACCCTCTTCACCTCCTCTCTACTCTCCCTGCTATTATTTTAAGGAAGCTAAAGTAAAGTAAGAATAACTGTTACGTATAATTACTATTTGCATAAGAAATAAAATAAGAACTCCTTTAACTGTGGTGTCATGGGGTAAAAATACCATCAAGGGTCAGGTGTGGAGGCAGCTGTTTCTAAATGTTGAGTTCAGCATTTTATTATTTCCATTATTATTACTGTGTAGGGGTCAAAACTAAACTCCATGACAATAGTAGGCCAGAGGGAGCATTCATATCCAATTAAATATTCCATATTAGCGATTTCCCTGGGCAGATTCTTGGCTTGACTTCTTTACAGTATTACTGTGTCAGCCCTTTTAAAAATAATTTTAAAAAAGATGACTTTGATAACGTGGTTCCCACATCTGCAATAGCCCCAGCAGAAGATCTTGAACCAGTTCTGGAACTGGTAATATTCAGCGCCAGCAGTGCCACCTTTCCTTTCCTCCATTTCTCTTCCCCCAGTCTTTCTACCAAGCCTTTCCTGTTGATAGAGTCTGCATGGGCTCTGACAGAGCGCTGCTACAGGGTCCCTGGCCAGGACAATGGCTCATTTCCGTGAGCCCAAAAGCTCTATCAGCGACAAGTTCAGCTGTCCTTGGCACACAGACACGCTGAGGGAGCAGGGAACAGCCAAGGGGAGCTAGTAGGAAGTTTCTCTGTCTTAGGTGGACACTCTTAGGAGATACTGTTTGAGAGAGCTCCTTGGGTAATTTGGCAAGAAGCAAAGCTTCTGCTCCTGGTGAGAAGAGCAGACAGAGCCAGGGCATCCGTGAAGGATGTGGGCTGCATGCTGGAAGAGCTGCCTGATAGTGCTGAAGGAAAGCACACTGTCCACATGCAGGATATATCCTCCAGCTGTTTTCTTCCTACTGGTCCCAGCAGCCTCTCTCTTCCAGCTCGGATGAGCTGACTGCCAGTGCAACTATTTCGGGCAATAACTGGGCCTTGTCAATGACAGTAAGTGCTTCTAAGTAAATTATGCACCTGCTTCACAGAAAGATTGAACATACAGGAAGATATGGCTGAGGTTAATGGACTAATCACTTGTCTCTCACCCCTGGGGTCTTTGTGCTAATCCAGATGAGGTTTGAAGGCTGAAAAATTGCAGGGACATATATAACTCAAAGGTGTAATTGAATTGAGTTGTGTGGCAATCATACCCAGGTTCTCACACCTATGGCATATTTTACAAGGAAACCAATGATAAGTAGAGCCCATGGGTGCTGGGTGTGCAACAAAGGATGACAGGGACAGTCTTTAGTGGCAATTCAGCTTGATCTCTGTGGTCGCAGAGCAGCTGCAGTATCATGGCATTCCCCAGTGCAGCTGGCCCATGATGCCTGGAGTGTTCCCATACCCTGCTGCTACACAAAAGCATACTTTGCTACAAATGGAAACTAGACAAAATTAGTGCTTTTGCACTCTCCATATTTACAAGACAAACTTTAAAAGTTGGGGTTTTTTCCTTTGGGATATACATGTATGCCTCAGACCATGTCAATTCTCGCTCCCTTGCATGAAGGCTTTCTTTTGTCCACCTTTTGATATTCTCAGAAACTCATTCTACAGCAAGTTCCTTCAAATCTGAAGGTGGCTTTTTTCTCTGCCTGGTTGCCCACATGACCATGTATAGGCCATGCTTTCATTATCAGCTGATAAGGCAGAAGGCAGGAAAAGTAGGCCAGCGTCTGACCTGTACTTGCAGATTTGGCCCTACACTGCTGTGCCTGCTCTTGTTCTCATCCCACAGACCTGTCTACAGAATGGCAGATGGCCTCAATACCTTCCTAGGCTGAGCAGACACCAAGGCCTGTGTTCATCTTCATTTTCAGCTGCTCCTCAGCCACCTCCTCTCCTGTATCTGGAAACCCTGGATGCAGAGAGTAACTAGAAGTCCATTTACCTCCCTCAGCTCTTGTCTGCAGCCCCACAGCCCCACTTGTATCTGCGAGCACTGGGGCAAGGAGTGATCAAGCCCACTTATTGTCTCTGCAGCACTAGGGGTGCTGATCAGGAGCAATTCTCATTTAGACCTAGGTCCAGGCGCTTAGATGAGAAGTTATGACCTCTAGCTGAACACAAACAAGTCACTTCCAGGGTAAAATCCATTTTTCATAGCCAGACTGAACTGATTAAGGAGAGATGAAGGCCAAAAATTCTAATAGATACATTGGTGTCAACTCCATATACATCAGCAGAACAAAAAACTCCAGATCACACAAGTTTACTGTCTTCCCCTTTACTAATTAAGGGTAATATAATTTCCATCACTGGAGGCTGCCTCACAAAAACTACTATCATATCCTCTAGTCAGCATGTCTTTTATATTTGGTTATGTAGTTACATAATATCAAGGGGAAAAAGATTAAAATATTGGCTGTTTTGGGTTTCTCCCACTAAATATCTAGAGACACATAAAAAATGCTCTTCAGAGAAGAATCATATGTACCCTGTGAAAAAAATTGTCATTGAAACGAGGGTTTTTTGTGCAAATCTGACAATGAAAAATGAGCACCAGATCCTCAGTACTTTCTCTTAGGCTTGACACAGAGACAATTTATGCTGGAGTAGCTGGAAACAAGCACTGAGCATTTTCTAAAGACACTGTTAGGGTTTCCCCATTGAAGTATAAATTAATAGAGTAGCACAGCATAGCATAGCACAAAATAGTGTAAGGTAGGACAGGATAGAATAGAATAGAATAGAATAGAATAGAATAGAATAGAATAGAATAGAATAGAATAGAATAGAATAGAATAGAATAGAATAGAATAGAATAGAATTATTTCAGTTGGAAGGCACCTGCAATGATCTAGTCCAACTGCCAGGGCAATTCAGGGCTGACCAAATTACACTATGTTATGAGGGGCACTTTCCAAAACCCTCTTTAACACTGATAGGCTTGGGGCATCATCCATCTCTTAAGAAAGCTCGTCCCGGTGTTTAACCCCTATCTCAAGGGATAAGTGAAATTTCTTTAGCCCAAATGCCCCAGAGGTGCTGAACCCCTTGCCAGGCCCTGCATTCAACCTGGCTGAGCACAAACACTGCCCATGGCATCCCAAAGGCAGCTGAGGGGTTGTGTGTGTGACGTGTCCTGGCTATCTCTTGTGACTTAGATAACCCAGAAGTGGTAAGGGCAGCCTTCTACATACGTGTTTTCTGAAGAGGTCCACGTGAGGGCCTAAAGCTTGAGGGTCTGCATCCTTCACAAACCAAACCACATCATCCACTGTCCAGGTCAAAGGATTCTTGCTTGATGGCCGAGCTGCATCTTGTTGTTCAGGTGAAGGACTTGAAGCTATCGGTACAAAAAAGCCCACAACAGTGCATTACAATGGCAGGCAGAAATTTTCTTGGTTTGTGGTTGTGAGTGTGCTGGGCTTTGGCAGCCTCACTGCAGCACTGGACATTGGATCTATATGTGCAAGTATCAGCCTGAGATGGTGGCGTAGGGAGAAAAGGGGAGTTGCAGCAGTTTCCAATCTGACTGCTTATTGGAAGACATAATCCCAGCTGGCAAATTGTGTTAAAAAACATGAAACCCTCAAGTCCCCGCTGGGGAAGGAAAAATGTGCCAGCTGCCAGGCTCTTGAACCGAGCTGCCCCTGCTGTCTGATCTGCAGCGGCAGGGATCTTGGCTAAAGAAGACACTACTCTCACACCTGGAGAGAAAGTTCTTCAGCACTAAACAAAGGACTTTGCCATTGAATTGGAAGGTTAGAGGATAAAATCAGGATTTAGAAAGTAGGGTTTTTTAATTTGCATTCAGATATTCATACATGCTTTAGAGCTTAGCAGAAGGTTTTTAGTCTGTATCTTCCTAATCTTAGTCTCTCACAAAGCTGATGGTCCCCAGTGAATGCCAATTTAGAAAGTTACTAAAACATGTGAAGATGAACACTGCACATGTGACTTTTTAATGGTGCAAGCCCTTGATGATTTAAAGTGACTTCAGCTTCCTGTAGCTTTAAATCAAGTGAATAAAGGCACATTGGAATGAAAGTGCATTTATGTTTTTATTCTTAGTCTCTGCAGAATTATAAATCTCAATCTCCACCTGAATATAATTTGTAACTCCACTTATGCTGCTTCTTTATGACGAGAACTATATTATGCTAGGTTACAGGAAAGCTGTTTCCATTTGTTTATATCCACACCAAGCAAATTTTGCGTTAGCAGGCAGCAGCACACAGATGTATTAAATGTTACCTGCTCACATTTG
The DNA here is from genome assembly GCA_013396875.1 of Vireo altiloquus. NCBI lineage: Eukaryota > Metazoa > Chordata > Aves > Passeriformes > Vireonidae > Vireo > Vireo altiloquus. The sequence goes on from VZRF01002164.1 coordinate 2,231,648, forward strand.
CTCATCTCTTTCTGTCAAGGCCCAATTTTTAATGAGAGATGTGCAAATGGCAAGCAAGTATACACCACAGAAGACCAGAAATCAATGTGTGTAGAGAGAGACCACAGACATGTAAACTAGAGCCTGGAAATACCCCAAGTAGCCAAGAGGCAATCAGAACTGTTGAGGAGTGAAGGGATGAGCTCTCCAGAGAAATACTGGGCTTATAAAGGCAGATGAGATGTGTGAGAATCCCCATGCATGACTCAAAACAGGATCCTAATGCACATGAGTAAATGTGCTGGGTGGGTTTGGGGCTTACGTAGGCTGTCATTCCATTGACTTCAATAGAGATCTGCCGATTTATATTAGCTGAGACTCTGCTCATATATGCCCAATAATGGTTTTATATTGGTGCATATTGGTCCTTTTTTCCTTTCCACCATGCTCATCTTATAGTATAGTGCAACGAGGTGTGTTTGCAGTTACCCAAAATGAACTTCAGAAAGCAGCAGTGCTATGAATGTGCAAATCTGGTTGATGGTTTTTATAATGAGATGAGATGTAAATATCATGACAATTGCACTCTCATTTGCTAAGTCACTGTTCTGGATACAAAGGACAAGGAACAGCCGCAGGTCCTTTTAATTAGACAGCGAGGATCGGTGTTCGTATGGACTCAGGTGACCCTGGTCTCCGCTCACAGAATAAATGCAATACACAACGGTACAGACACCATCTGGAGCCTTTGGCATGAAGAAATGAAGACAGAGAGTGCAAAACAAACAGGGTAATCTTGGCCAATCCCTACATCATCTGTAATATTGAGGAACTTTGTCAGGGACAAGTGAGAGAACTGAGATTGGTCTTGGAGACAGAGAGGTATTTCTCCTCTTCACGATCTGTCAGTGGTTTGGATGAGAGCTGATGTGTGGACGTATGGGGAACTACACCACCTCAAACCAAAGGTCAGGAAAAAGACCAGGTTTGCAAACTAGTCAGAAAACAGAGGGAGGAGAGAAAGGTTTGGCTGTGTCCAAAAGATTGCAGAAGTTTCTATGCTACTACCATGACATGGTCAATGGAGATGTTGTGCCACTACCAAGGAAGAGGCTTTTTCCCTTAAATTTTTATAAATGTAAGGAAAGCCCAGAGGACTTAGCCTGGGATTTACACTGGGAACAGAAAGGGCAGCCTGCAGCCCAGTGACTCCTGCCCGCAACCTGCCCAGGAAAGGGCAAAGGGGAGCAGAGAGCCCTGAGTGCAGCTGGGAGCCTTCACAAGTATTGGAAGTATCTGTAATAAAAGGAAGGGGGGATGAGAAGAAAAGGTTGAAATGACAGGGGGAATCTATTCACCCCTTTGCAATCTAGCAATCAATAGCATAAATGTGATTTCTGAAAGACAAATATATAAATGACCTTTCTAAAGAGACTGCGTGGCTAGAACTCTTCCAGACCCCAGCAGGTGAAGATAACCCTTTCAAATCCATGCCTGAGGTATAGTATAATATCATAATATAAATCAAGAATTATGTGTTGATACTAATTCTTCAATACCTCCAGTTTGCAGCAAAATATCAGGTTTTAGCTGGTGAGTCTGGAAACAATCTGGTTTTCAATACATTTTATAATTTATTTTGTTGATTGGTTTTTTAACATTGTAGTTTACACATCTGAGTGTAATTTCTCTATTTACAAAAAAAAAAAAATAGATCATTTCATGTCTACAGAAAGGCATGGGGCTTCTTTCAATAGCATCACTTCGGTGAAAGATTATATCGAGCACAAAAGTGTTTGATGGCAGCAGGGCAAGTACTATACATTTTTTTCATATCTGAAGGTATTCACACTTAACCTAAGAATTAGATAAATGAGGAAGTCTCATGTCTCCTGGGTATCCTATGCCAACCTGTCATCAGAATTAATCAAGATGATAATGAATAGTCAGATTACAAAGAGATGGGAGTGCTTGCGACCAATAATTATTTTTAGAGATCATAATCTAGGTCAAATCCAATTTCCTGTTTTTGACAGGTGGCAAAAATTTGTCAAATTAATGGAATGAGATATGGAAATTTAGGTAATCAGAGGGAAGCACTTTTCCCTCTTGCCTCAAACTATATTGGGGAAGGACAGTGAAGAGCTTTCTCTGCAGGGGAAAGTCTCCAGGGATCCCAGTCAAGACCATTGCCCACACAAAAACAGCTGGAATTACCAGGTCAGTGCCAAAAGCTAAGTGAATCTGAGGGAAAGAGGTGGCCTGGCTCAGCCTGAGCTTCCACCTCACACAGGCTTTTCTCTGCAACTCATCTCTAACCTCTGGACCTTCCTGAGAAGGAGAATGGCAACAGAGCCAACAGCCACATGGCTGCAGAGGCATGACAAGGAAATAAAATGCTAAAATTGAGTTAAACCTGCAAAAGAAGGAAAGACAAATAACAGACTCCCTAAATATGTTCTTGGCAAACAAACAGAACCCAGAGGGAGTACAGTCATTGATAGAGAAGAGTGGAAAGGGAGTGACAGATGAACTTTAATATTGCTGCAGGCCTAAATGATTTCTTTGCCTCAGGGGAAGGGGGTGGGAATGAAATTTTAAAAGGTTCTCTCTGACTGCACTGGAGCAGATAATAAGGAGCAGCAGATCTACTGAAACTAAGCAGAAGTAGCAGAGGTGCAGAGAAATGGGAATTATTTTAAAAAACAAACCACCCCTCACTATCAACAAGGAAAGGAGAAAGGCTTTAAGATACTTTTCTAAAAATCTAAGGCACACCGAGCAGCAGAAGAAGAGACGCATCAGAAAAGCATCGTCTGGGAGAACACAATTACAGGATATTCGGGGCGGGGTGTTGACAGGCCACGATCAGCAGAGAGCTCTGCGGAGTAGGTCAGGCTCAGCACATCTGATTGCACTGACCGGCACTGGCAGGACATGCCGGGCACCACCTTGGCTGGTGTCCCCCTGCAAGGCGTCACAGAAGGGTCCCTGTCCCACGAGCGGAGCAGCTGCTCCCGCCGGCAGCACGGCACGCCCTGTGCGGGGATGCCGCACCGCAGCTGCTCCTCCGCCCGCGGCAAGGGCAGCACCGCATCCAGCTGCATGAGACGTGGCCACAGACATCAAATAGTTACCTGGGCTTTCCTTGCCTCGCCTCTCTTTTGTAGGGGAAACAAAAAGGCAGCTCACTGAAAGCACTGAAACTTTGGGACTGAAATGTCCTCAAAAATTTAGCAGGCAGGCTTTATTTGCTGAATACACTGCTGAGGCTCACAGTGCCGTCAGCAGCTCCTTTGCCTTGGGGAGGTGCTGGATCTGTCCCCCATGAGCCGCCTGCAGCACTATTCTGGAAAAAGAGAAATTTCAACCCCCATGCCCCCAAATGTTTTCAGGAAATATATGTAATAATAAGCAGGACTGCCTCTTTAACAAAGACCCTCAGGTGATAATAATTAACTGCTAATACTGGATAATAAAATCTCCATAAAAATAACAAGCTACAGGGCAAGGTTAAGGTTATTATATTGTGGTTGAATACACAATTCTTCATACTTGGGATAAAGGCTTTGTCTGTTATGTAAGCAGGCTTGGAAAGGTTTATGATGTCCTTGACTATTCCTTCTCTAATTTAAAAGCTTCAATTTGGCAAATGATGACAGGAAAGTGCATGTTTATCTGTTTGCAGCCCCAACTGGCTTTCTGAAATGAGATTTTTTTACTTTTTTTTTTTTTTCAGAATTTTTTAGCATAATCAAGGAGAATTAGGCATCAAGCTTCCGATCGCATTAATGAGAGCTTTGAGGTTTAATCTCATCCATTCCGCTTGAAAGACATGTTCTGCTATGCACTGAGATATGTTTTATGATTATGGCTTTTTCCATGATATTTGCCCACCGTGATAAATAAGGCAAGCTATTTTTCAAAACTACCCATAAATAAATGGGATTGGTTTGAGGTTTCAGAGATAAATTCTTCCTCCTTTTAATGAGCCCATGTCTGCCTCATAAGTATACAAACTGAAGAGGATAAGAACAGAGACTGACATGCACCACTTACTCATCTTTGCTTACTTATGATTCAGCAACATATAATTTATGCCTAGAAAGGAGAAAAACACATCCACAGACTCCAAAGATCTTTGCAAGAGAGACTTTGTGAAGACAGTAATCAAACTCCAGTGTGGCTGCACCAAGACAATTTCAGAAAGGTATATTTTTAAAGTCTGGGATTGCCAGTAGAAGTGGAAGCAACATGGTGGGTGAAAATATGATTTCTTTCTGTGAAGTAATGCAGTCTTTAATTTTAAGGTGAAGTGGGTAATGCTTTCTGGGACTCTGATGAGAATTCCAGTGTTACAGAGCTGACACTATGGCAAATAGTGAGAGATGAGGCCAGGCTGTGACTGGAAACATCACAGTGTCTTAATGCTCAAAGTGATACTCTAATGAATGCGTGGGCACCTTGACTTCATGGATGTCACTGTGTTGCTCACCACAGCCACGGAAAACTGCCTGGTCATGTCTGAGAGAAAATGTCTCTCCTCTGCCTTGAAGGACCCAGCTTCTGCTGTGGACTGCGGGAGACTGCTGGAGTCTCCAGACAGCATCTGAGAGGTTTAGAGGAGCTGTGATGGATGGCAGTGGCACAAACATGCAGAGGCTGTCTGTGCTGCCACACGCTGGTGGAGCACATTCGCTGCTGCCATACACTGGTGGGATTGCTGCAGGGGATTGCTACAGGGCATTGTTAGGGACCTTGGCAGCAAACCCTGTATGGGTTTGTGTGTGCCTCTGTGGTAGACCCCAAATGACAACGGGTGATACCAGGACTAGGAAAGATTAGGAAAATCCCAAAAATATCGATGAATCCATAGCCATTTTAATGATGTTCACTGCATACCTTTCCATTTTAGAAAGAGTTGAGCTGGCCAAATGGCCCAGAGACTCCAGAGGAACTAGGCTATGTAAGTGTCAAATGATTATCACATAGAAATTAATGAGATGTTTTGGGATGAGTCCTGTTAACCCCAGGTATTATATGTAGCTGTTTCAAGAGACATTCTGCTTCAGAGACATTCATGTCGTGGATTCCTGGTTCAAAAGCAATCTTTTCCTCTTTGCTCCTCAAAGTGCTTCAATAAGTTTTAAGGTAGAGAAATACAGGAACCTGTAAAGCCTATTGCATGACCACTTGATGACTTTTTGTTGATTCAGTTGTGGGAAAAAACACATGCCGTATTTCAGCCTTTCATTTTGTAAAATCTGCGTGTTTTGTGGGAAGACATGAAAAGAGAGACAGAGGTGTCTCCTGAAGCTTAGCTTCCTGCTCAGGACTACATGGAGGTTTTACAAGACATTGGCAGAGACTGGGAAAGAGTGACATTCAAAGACAAAAAAAAAAAGGAAAATAATGCAGCTGAACAAGCTTAAGAAGCTCTGATTTTAAGCTTCGGTCCCTTGAAAATAGTTTCCATCCCATGATACCAAGGGTTTTCTCCACAGAACACATTCTTATGCATGGAAGTTTTGTGTGTTCTGAAAATGCACAAAGTATTCAGTAAGCTACCAAGTGATTTGGGGAAAAAAATTCTGTGAAGGGTTACTAAGTGTGACTCTACCACCTCGGGTTGAGGAAGCCTGTGAGACACAAATTTCTGAAGGCAGAGAGGGTAGTGGGGATGCACCACCAGCTCTGCATTTATCCCTTTCCTTGGGGCGTGCTGTGGCTTCATGCTGGAGACAAGATGTGAGGCTAGACAGACCTTTGCTCTGAACTGCCCTGGCTCTTCATACGTGCTACAAAGAGATAACGATAATTCAAGCAGAATGACAAAGATTTTTAAGGCAAGTAAGTAACAACCTTGTTAAATCTTGGCTCCTTGCAGCTGCCAGCTATAAAGCTTGATGGAAGGGTCCCAGTTCTGCTAGGAGGCTGTAAGGAAGTGGTGGGAGAGGAGTAAATGAATCCTCGGCACAGTGAGCCTCTTGTCCTCCCAGCACCTGATTATGCCAGCCTGAGAGACACTGAACAAGATCTGAAAGAAAATGGCTCTTCATTTCCTTTTCTTTGCAACTAAGGCCACCAGTTCCTAGTGACAACCTTTTACAAGTTGTTTGTAGTGTATTTCTATATTATCCACTTTGCTTTGAGTAAAATTGTCTCTGTAAGTGAAGAATGAGATAATTATGAGAACCAGTCTCTATAATAGAGTAACACAGGGCTAAACAAGAGAAACAAGTGTGTGAAAATAATAGCAAAGTCAGTGATGGTTTTGGGAGGGTATTGAATATTAAAGAAGGCAAACTTAGATAAACAAATACACAGATAAATACTTGTAATACATGTTTTGGAAGAATACTGTCCTAAAATATTAAATAGTGAAAGTTCAGGATCAAGAAAAAATACAGCTGTTGGGGAGGTGAAGGACGTGAAGTAATTATGCAAAGACTAAGCAAAGGGTAGTAGAAAGACGCTCTGGAATGGCTTCCAAGCAAGAATATCCAGAATCACTTGAAGCTTCCAAGGGAAATGCAAGGGCAAAAAGACAGTGTAATGAGCTAATGGTAGACAAAGGGGCTAGGGAAACCAGCAATCTTCTGCAAATATATCAAGATTTAAAAAAAATAATACTAGAGTGGCAGTAGATTACATTAATAAATGAGGAAGGGAAAAAAATTAATGACTTTAAAATGGCTGAGACATTCAACTCCTTTGTTAGATCTATCGTCAGAATGAAAAATGCATACATGAAGTGTGAATAATTAGTAAGAGGTGAAGACACTCACCTCTTAAGAGGTTGGCATCAGTACTGATAAAGATCTGTTGACTGAGAATTTGGAAAATGCAAACAAAGTTAACTGAAGTTCAGTGAAGCAGCTAACCCATCTGATAAACTTGGTGATTTCTAGAGGAAAAAATATAGTGGACAACAGGAACTGTAGCTGATGGATAGAGCAACTGCCCTAGCAAATGTAAATTTTAGCATGGTAACTGGACAAAAATACAAAGAAAGGTAAGAAGAATCATTGAATGCAGTGGTTCCCATGGCATTTCTTGAATTTGCAGACAAACTTCTTGTGACTTTGCTTTCTGAAGAATGAAAGAACCTTCTCTTTCAGAGCTCAGAGTAGTGAGCTGAATGATTTCAAAAAACATAAGTTTTCCTGGGGAGTCTTTTTCAAGCAAAATCTGGGTTGGTTTGTGATTACTGGGGCAGGATGGGCCACACAGCTAGGAAGCAAAACCTTTTGCTAAAATGCTCTGAGGTAGGCACTGTAATTTGGGTTTGCTCTGCATCATGTCTTGTACACAGCTGGTGTCACACAAATAACAGGTAGGTAGTAGTAGCAGTGTAGGCAGTATCAATCTTTGGGAGGAATGCCTTATTATTAATATCTATATGTCTAAGCTGATAATAACAGTTGTGATTGCCACACGATTATAGATAATGCATATGTTTACATAACAACAGCAATAGAAAACCTTCACCTTTTTACTTAATGGTGAACAGATTGATTTTGTGTTTACACAGGTTATTATTTCCCCTTCTAAATGGAAGCATGAGCGGCCTGGATGGATTCCATCACAGAACCACCTTACTGATTTTCTTGGGAATTTGGGAATGAGTTAGGACTCCAGCACAGCACCAGCATAGCAGCATGCACTGTTAAATGGAAAATATTGCATTACCACTTCTGTTTCCTTCAAGATAGGCCCCGTTCCTTGTTGGGCTGGAGGTCTGATGCCGCAGGCCAGTGGATGAGGACCCCCCTGAGGAGACCTGGGCAGGACGATGGCTACAGGAGGAGGAGGAGGAGCCTCCAGCAGGATGTCCATCTGCAGGACTCTGGCGCACAGCATACACAGAGCCCACGGAGCCCAGGGCAGCATCGGCAGGATCCACGCTGTACTGCTTCCTGTTCGGAGGATCAGCCGGGTAGTCCTCAGGTATAACTGTCTCTGCCCAGGAAACCCAGACACAAAATAAACATCAGTAAAACAGAAACTATTTTAATCAAGCCTTGAATTTTCTTTTTTTTGCCAAAATTCCCATTTTTTTAGTCGGAAAGTGTAACTCCATTTTCAACCTCCTGTACAGACACCTGGCCCCAGCCAGGAGAGATCCTTGCTGAGAATTAATAAACAACGAAGGGAAACACAACCACTCAAAGTCAGTAGAGTCACAAGAGGGAAACTGTGCCTTGATACGTGTCATTTGTGTCATCTTACAACATTATTCTCCGTAAAGTCCTGGGCCAGTGGCTGGCAGGTCCAATTTGCCTCATGGTGCTCCTCAAATACACTGAGACTAGGGGATTGGAAGGAAGGAGGCAGAGGAGGACAACAGGACAGTCGGTTTGTTGGGTTCATAATGCCTGACAGCCAGTAGGAAGGAGTGAAGGTAATAAATCAAAGCATTCTGGCTGCAATTATCAAAATTAATCAGAAGCATCCTCAGCTGCAGACATCTATCAGGCTCGGCATCCCGCAAGGATATAGGCTTGATGACTGATGAGCACACCCAAGGTTTATCATGGACAGTCATGTGTTATGTGTGAGTCACTTGGACCTGACTCAGGTTCTGGTAATCATGCCAGCATCACAGACAATTCCAAACAATGCTATGGTTCCTCTCTCTGCATTGCACTTTTCATGCTATGTAGGAGCGAAATACCTTGCTTTTCATTCATTTCATTCATGAGATTCCTCACAATAAACAAAATTTTGCACTTTAAGACTTGTTTTAGAGACTGATAGTTGTCTTTGCTTGTGAGTCTAACACAGAGGCATGAGGCAGGTCTAGCCCCAGATTTTGCAATATGAAGATTTTTTTCTGCCATTTCCCCTCAGACTTAGGCTCAGGTCTGTCACTGTCTGGACTAACACTTCCATGCCTGTATCACTATCCTCCTCCTCCAGTCTCCTCATATCCAAGTCTTTCCCATTTGCCTTTTTCTGTCTTCACAAAAGATAGCCACATGCCTTCCCCCGACCTCTTTCCCACTGCCATTCTCCCTGTAAAACCAGCCCTCCTGTCACCCAGCCCCAGTATCACTCTGGGATACCAGATCCCAACCTTCACAGATCCCTGCTGGCAGCCTGCGTTTTAGCGATTCCCACTCCCACTGGGTGTTAACACCCAGCAGGTAGGGAGCCCCTAGTTTAGGGAAGTGCCTTCCATTGCCCCATGACATTTCTCTGAGCTGTTGAAAAGCTCCTCATCATGTGCTCTCCCTCCAGAGACATCTGAGCAGGGTGAAATTTCCCCCATGGTGCTGCACATCAACTTCCTGGCTTGAGCAACGCTCTCCTCCTGATGTATTATGGAGCCTTATCGAGTAATAAGAAGAATTTATGCTGTAATTTATGCCATGAGACAAAAACTCCATTGCTAATAGATGTTGAGGCTGTATATTACAGAGTTTTCCTTTTAATTTACATTTTCACTCTTTTCCTTAAAAAAACCCAAACAAACAAACCATGACTTGGCAGCTGTGTACAGAAGTTGATGTTAAACGAGCATGATTTAGTTCAACAACTCAAATACTCAAGAGCCGTGCCATGCCAGCTTCTTGGCTTGTGTGTCAGGCCACAGCACAGATTTTTGTTACATTGTTTTATTTTGTTGCTTCTGACTTTTAAAATTTTGTCCCATTCTGGACCAAGGCTGGGCTCGCCCTAAGGCAAACATCAGATTGGAAGGAAAGCTGCAAATGTGAAGTGTCCTCACTTTTGGGCATTTGCCTTTGCAACTGCAAGTAACTTTCCTTTAGCAAGGCTTTTTTTCCCTTAGATGATTTGGATTCTAACAGCATGCATTCAGGTGTCCTGCTGCTTTCTGCCAGGGATTTCTGAACTTGATTCTCATACAAATACAGATAGGTTGTAATTCAATTGAAGTCAAGGGAGTCCAGATAATGTAACACATAAGAGAAATGGGAATCAGACACTCTGAACCTTTCTCTCTAACCTCCGACAGATGCCAAAATTATATAGCAATTGAGCTAAATACCTTGCTTTTCAAACTCCTCCCAATAAACCAAAGAAAATCCAATCAAGCCGCCTCATTCAAAGGAATTTAATTACTGTGTAGAACACTTGCAATAAAAGCCTCTTATGCATGAAGAAGATGGCTCTTTCTGCAGCATCCTGCCTGCACTGCATGGAATAATTATGCCTCTTGTGAATCATTACCTTTTTATTCCAGGAAAAGAATGCTCTTTTAATATGATTACAATATGAAGAAGACGTAGACTATCAAAACAACAAACAGCACACTAAAAGAGCCCTGCTAAATAAACAGCATACAGCTTTTATTGCTATGGATGTAAATTACTCCAAAATTTTTGAGCAGACACCAGGGATTTTTTGATGGATGTCAAGACTATCTCAACAGTCTGTGTGAAATAAGACATGTGCAGATATAATCTCCCTGTGGAAGGACACCCTTGAATTGTGTACAAGACTATAATAAGGAGCCAATCTCCGTCAGTTCTGTTCCTAACCTTGCCTAAGACTCTTTTCTTGATCTAGATCAATTTATTCCACATCTCTGCTTTGGGCTCCAAAATGGGAATAATGATGCCTATTGCCATGGAACAAGACAGAGCCTCCGCTCATTACTGTATAAAACATTCCCCAGTGGAAGGTGCTCTGGGAATTTGAAAAGTCATATTAATGGCTTCGTTGGACCAGGGGGGAGCAGGGATCATCTCAAGAGGCCCACTGCCCAAAAACTAAAAAACCCTGTGGAAGCTCTTTGTGTTCCTATTTTTCCAGCTCTTTGTTAGCTTGTACCACAGAGCAGCTGCACGATTTGAGGTTGCACTGACGATGTGCATGAAAACATCTGCATTTTGTAAGCTCCCAGAAGGCTTTGTAGAGTGTACGGCCATCACAGCTTCTAATCCCACTTTGGCCAATTAGGAAAAAGCTCATATTTTCTAAGACAATAGAAGAAAATATAAGTCTCTTTTGGGGTTGAAAATGCAACAGTTCATAAATCTGTAGCTTAGTCCTTCTGTATTCTGTCACACTTTCATATTTTATTTTGTAGGTAGTCAGTTCCACATATTAGTGAGAAACTAGTACAAAATGCTTTAAAGCAGGATTTATGGGAAACCTGCTTCAAGCTTTTGCTCTGAGTACAGTAGTCTCTGTTACAACTGCTCACCATCCTGAGATACTTAAGCCATTTTGGCATAGTTTTCCTTTCCATGAATGGTTCACACGCAGCTGGATTGAAAAGCCCAAGGCTGTTACTTCCAGCACATCTTAAAATGCAACAAAGAAGGAGAGAAATAAGCCACAGTTGCCTTCTCAATTTAAAGTTGTGCATTTCTTTAGCTGAGATTCTTAAAAGTAGCTGTCTGTAAGATTCCTAGCTAAATTCCTGAAGATGGGTCAGCTGAGAGTTAAAAGAGCCTGAGAATCTGCAGCTAACATCCCAGTTCTGCTGCAAACCTCTGGAGTGACCTTGGTCAGGTTATCTGTCAAATCTGGACCTCAGTTCTCCATTAGGATGAAGAAAAATACTTGTTTTGTCTCTCACTTCTGTAACATATTGAGTTCTTTGCCCCAGCAGCATCCATTTGCCACTGTGGAGTGCCACATGGATGCATACTGCTCATGTGAATGCAGAACACAAACACTGGGCCTTTGGTAGCATCTGGGAGTAGAGACACTGCAGAAAGACAAAAGAATTGACTCTCCTTGTACCTCACAAAAGCAAATGAAATCAATTTCAAGTCAAGCAGGAAATGAAGAAGAGTATATACACAGGAAAGATGATCCCGAGCTGACCTCCTCCTGAGCAGATCTAATCTCTTACTTTTTCTTCTACATCTTAAAAAAAGCCCAAACTCAGTTTGTTAGAATCTCTCCTATAAGCAAAAGCTCCTTCTGCACTGCAGAGACACTCTATTCTGCCTTCTCTCCTCCCAGGCCAAACTGTCTTGCGCCTCTTGCCTCACCTGCTGCTGCTCCCACATCACTGCTCACGTTACATCTTTCTCTCCCTTTACCTCTCTCAGGCTCCATTCCCTTATACCTCCCATCCGCTCCTCCTTCTGTTCTTCCCCATCACCTTTTCCTACTACTTCTGTCATATTATCGCTATCTTGACTTTGTTCTAACACTGCTTTCCTGCACCTACAACGTCCCCCTTTTCCCATTTTGCCAGTTATTTCCTTATCTCTTTTTTCTATTTTTCCTCTTCCCACATATATGATTTTCATAGTCATTTTCTCCCCAGGCTATTCCCTTTCCACCCGTCTCACACTTTAATTGATCCAGCTTGCCCTTTCCTAATATTCCCATGCCTTTTCCTGGGTTCATCCTCAGATTGCAGCTTGGACAGCAGAGCCCAAGGTCAGGGCAGTGAATTGGGACCAGAGTCCCTTTTCCCAGTTAACAGGCCATATCCTGCACAGCCATCTGGGTGAAGCAGCTGCATCTGGGTGAAGCTTTCATGGGGCACTGCTGGAAACCCACACCCCCTGCTCTGAGCATGCTGTACACTGATCCCCAAGCCAGGGAGGTCCTCTTTTACACACCAGTAGCTTCCCAGGACAACTGCCCTTCCTTCTAGGGCAATACTTTAATGTCATTTCATAACCTTTTACTTTACCACCTGCAATGCTCAGTCATTTGTATTTGCTTTAATTAAATTCCCCATTAACTTCTTTTTCTCACAGTCAATACAGATTTATTTCCATCTTTCTTTTCTCTGCCCCCACTACTCCTTTTTTGTGTCATCTCCTATTCCTCATATCATTTAGTGATGGGCTTTGCCCTCTGACCCTTCCCTGTACCTTTTAAAGTGCCACCATATATTGTCTATAATGGGTTGACCAGATGTGAACTCCATATTTTAAGCAGCATGATATCATAGCTTCCTCAGACCTCTCCTTTCTCCCAGCCAGGGACAGCCTTTTTTCATCTCCACTCATTTTGAGATGAGCCAGCCACAGTGTCAAAATCCTATCGAGAGGCTCGTTCTTTGTATGGTTTTTATCTTTGCCTGTATTTTATAGTTCCTGAGCCTGCCTCTGGCTCCCTGAACAAGGATGGCATTTTCTCTACCTGGGAGGTGGGAGGGGTGTATGAGGGGGGAAGCGGAGGGGAGAGTTTTAAGCAGCAGCTTAGAAACTCTGCATCTCAGCCTTCATGAAAGGAAAAATAAAAGAGGGGAAACACAAAAAAGCAAATGCTGAAATGCAGAAGGAAATCCTTCAGATGAGTTTAACCATCAGTTTAATCTTAGTGTAAGCCAGAGAGGGAGAGGGCAGAAAGATATAAACAGAATTTAAGATTGGGAAAGATATGCCTTGGCTCTTAAACTGCTATCTTCTATTTTAAACATCAACTCTTAAAAGATTTTAAAAGACATTTTTCTGTGCCTTCCAAAGAGCCTCACACATTTCTGTCCAGTCAGGAATGTACCATGGCCCTTATCTTCCCTGTATTTTGAACCTGCATGCGTTTATCTAAAGATAAGTCTCCTGTGATAGATTAAGACTTTCCAGCTCTTCCTGCTGTGATTTACACTGGGATTAGAACACCAGCCCATTCCTTTTAGCTCCGTTACCCATCCAGACACGCAGCACAACAAAAATATGATGTCACCCCTTAGAAGATGTTTCTGTTCCGTGTCAACACCACTCTCTGGTGCATGCTTCTTTACCCTACACAGCTGGGCAAGGACCAGACCTTTTCCACACCAACCCGTGGCTGCCACAGTTTGCCTGGACAAGGAAAACATTACAGGCAGTGACATCTGGTTTGTGGCAGCAGAGCCGAGCTGCTCTGCTCACTGCTTGCCAAGGTGGAGTGGCATGGAGACGCCTCCCCATGGAGTCACAGCATCCCTGAGGCTGCTGCAGAGAGGCAGCGAGTGAGCAGGCAGCCCAGGGCATCCACCAGCAGCAGGTCAGGGCTGTCACGCCGGTGGTTTTCAGTTTACAGCAGAACTTTTGCATGGGTTATAGGAACACACAATTGCATCCACAGCGGGAAAAAAAGGGGGGCTTAGTAGTCAGTCAGAACAGGAAAATGTAAATATGCCTCATTCACTTGTGAATGCAGATATTATGAGCACTGAAACTATGGTCACACTGTGGAGATAAAACCTGCAATGAATTCTCCGGGGTTTAGTCTGAGGCTTTACTGCACCATGTATCATCTAGCTGTGTCCTAGCTGCTAAAAAATATTTTGCAGTAACTGAAATGCTGAGTCCCCCAAGGAGGAGCTGCCAGTCAGTTAACATCAAGAATCTAAATTTTTTAGAGAATTTTCCAAAATCCAATGTTGTCCTGATTAGGTCCTCAGCAAAAGCAATTTTTTTTCATTATTTAAACAATTTCCCTTGAGTGTTTGCTGCCCAGACAACAGCCACATTGTGTTTAATGCAGTAGAACCAGGGAATGAAACCAGCTGGGAACAGATCAACATGGTTTTATTGTCCAAAATGAATAAAAAGGTAGAGTAAATTCAAAAGCTAGCTGCTGACAAATAGATTAGATTTAATAATAAAAGGTGCTCTTGTGAATAAATAACCCATTGAGGAATTTTTTCCATTTTTAAAGTGCTTGGGGAGGACTGAGTAAATGTATTTTGTTACAATGGAGAGGTTTTTGTCCTATGTTACAGCACAAGCAAATTGTTTAGGCACAGCCACGAGTGAAGGTAAAGGGATTTCAATGACACCGAGATTTGAGCTGTAGAAAAGGTCTTGCTTTGGTCTCTTCCACCTGATTTCAGACCTGCTCCTCCTTTCTCTTCCTTTTCCCCTTGCCTTTATGTTATACCAAAGTGTATATCATGAAAAGAAGATTTATCAGGGTTGTATAGTTTTGTGTCTTAGCACAGCAATGGATCTGCAATGGCAGTGGGAGATGGGAGAGGCTGAGATCGATCTTTTCAGTTCCCAGCTTCTAGCAGTAGCTAGAGGGGTTTTTCTATCAAGGTAGTTTATAATGCACTCTGTATCCCTATAAATCAGCATTGATAGAAGTCACAAAAAGCTGTATATAGAATAGACTAGATGAAAATGACTGTGTTATTTGAAAATTTCAAGGCATTATATACTGTGATTCTTTGCAGATGAAGTATTTAGTGCATTTCTGTTTTGCTACCACCATGATGAATGTCCCTGAATCATATTGCTTAGCACTGGCTTAAAATATTTAACAGCAATTTTTTTATTGTTTGATAAACAAATCATTTGAGATACAAGAAGTGAAATGTCTACAGCAAAACGCAGTAACAGCAAAATAAGCTTCATTTGCTCATTAATAAATATAATAATCCCAGCCAGAAATTAGGTAGAATAGTACATAGAAAGCATTGTCACTGTTGTATTAGGGATGGAGAGATGAGATATACAAGACTCCAATAGTTTCAGAAGGTAATACAATCAAAAGGCCTCTTTATTAGACACGCACAGCTTTTTATAAACAGCTTCATACAGATGTTACATGATTAGTTATTAGATTGACACCCTCCAACACCACTGGTTAATTACTAACAACACCTATTTCTAAACATCTTACAGAAGAAAACACCAAGTGCAGGATAATTTACATTCTTCATGAATGAGATAGTTCACTTTCTCACAAGCTCTGGCTGCAGTCTGATGCCTGAAAACTCCTCTCTGACCTGGCAGTCAACATCCACAGAGCATGAGCCTGTGCATGTGTTTGTATGCAGCTACAAGATCTTTTATAAAGTCTTTCCTTCATTTCTCCCTGCCTAGCGCTGCTGCTCTAAACTTTCTGATATTTCTTCTGCCATGTAAGTACAATATATATGGGCCCTAAAGTCTTAGTTCCCCTTCACAAAACTGTTCTTTTCCTGTCTTCTCTGCTGCTGCTTCTGAGACATCCCTAGTTGACCTTAATCCCAGCAGCTAGGAACTCACTTATTCCCCTTTGTCGAGCCTTTTTATCCCCTCCTCTTTCCATGATCCTGCAGAGCCAGTTTCCCTCCACATCACTGTGCCGCACTGTGCCATGCTGCTGGGAAGCTGGGCTTGCTCTGGCACTCCATCCTAGGACTCATCGCCAGCCTCACTGTGTTTTCCTTAAATCTGGCTTCTTTGATGAAGACCATAAAGCCACTGCCACCTTTTTGTTTCAGTCATTTCTGTAACCTTATCTCTTCCATGAGGAAACCCACCATAAAGTACCTGATTCCTCAAGCCACCATTTGCAGCTTATTTCCAGTCAGAGGATGTACTTCTCTTGCCCAGCTGCTGGTGGTGCAACTCCTCACCTTGCACCCTTACCTTGCTCACTGCCGCCCATGGCCAGCCCTGTCCCAGCACAAAAACCAAACTGCACATCACCACCAACCATTTGCTTCTGGCACTCTCTTAATTGCTTTAATCTCCTGCTTTGCACTCATTTTGCCAGCAGATTAATGTTCTTCAGGCAGATGCTGTGTGTTACTACTTTCCGAAAGGCATTTTGATGTACTCTGTATAATTACTGCAAACAAATAAATCCTAAGGAGCTGGGGAGCACTGTTGATTAAACAGTGGCCAAGACTTTTCAAGAAAAAACAATGAATGTTTTATTTCCATGGAAATGAAAATGCCACTGTGTGTAGGTTTCCATTTATTTTGTAGTGAACTGGGAAAAGATAGAAAGAAACAGAAGGTAGATAAAGACAGATAAGGGAGAGATGATGATGAAAGGTTAAAAAAAGAGCAACATGAGGAAGGGGAAAAACTGAGCTGAAAAACTGAAGAACGTCCACACAAAAATCAGCAATGTCCCGTGAAAAAAATTCTGACTCTTGTTTGAAACCTGTCAAATCGAAACAGCCTCAATTCCAGACCTCCTTTCCCCACTCTCAGCTCTCTGTTCTTCCTGCCACGGAGGTGCAAGCCCAGGTCCTGCCATAGGCATCATGTACCAGGCAGTCCCAGAAGCAAGGACTCTCTAATCCAGATTCACAAGCAAAAGCTCCCCTTTCTTCCAAAACCTTTCTTGTTTTATCTTTTACTTGATTAGCGCTGGATCCTGAGGTTCACCTTTTTTTCCCACCCACGTCTTTGAAAAACCAGGTGCCATGCTGGATTATGCTTGCAGCACTTGCATAGGTTTCTCATCACCAGTTCTGGCTTGTGGCCTGCTCGTCTGACTGCTTGAAACACTGGTGTATTGGAACACAGGTATTTGGATCAATATTTTAGGAGTTTAGGAATGGAAATTCATGTTTCAACTTCAATTTAAGCTATTTAAAATAAAAGCCTGGGCTAATAACTTCAGATTCCTCCTAAAGGAACCTTATAGCCCTAGGGAAAAGACTTAAGCAGCTAAAACAAAGTTAAAGCTAAACCTGGAGCTAAAACAGAGTAACAATCATATGATTTAACTGACTGGGGCTCTGAAAGTGTCCATGCTTCCTCCACACGACTCTGCTTGTAAAGCTTGAATTAAATGCTTATACCCAGGGGTATTCTTTACTGTAGTGGATATGATCTCATCCATCATGCTTCATGCATTTATGGCCATCATTTCATCCACTTGCCTTATGCATACCCTTTGATATAGAGAAATAAAGCATCCTTAAATTCTATTTCATAGTCTGGCTCTCTTTTCTAGCCTCCGTGGCTGCAGCCCAGGCACTATCCAGCACTGCTGGTGCCTGTGCCATGGCACTGAGCACATCTTGGGATGTAGGATGAAAGGGCCTTTCAGCTTTTCCTTATTCACCACTGAGAGCAGGGTGCCTACCCCCCCAAGGGATAACTTTTCAAAAGGGATGAACTTTCTTGCACCCCCTCAAGTCAGTGAAGGTAAAACAGCCCAGCAGAATGCGAGAAGGAGGAGTTCCCTTGGGCTGGCTGCTGCAGTGACATCTGCTTACAGCTTCATTGCTTAGCACCCACAAGAACATCCAATTTCATAAATTTAAAGAAACAGAAAGGGAGTCTTTCTTCATTTGTGAGTTAGCAAACAGTAATCCCACAATTTAAAGGTCAGAAAGTTCAATTTAGCCAATTCTGCCAATTCTATAGAGTCCGGGCAAAATACATCACAGCTGAATTTCCTCTCTTCCATTCATCTCTTATTTTTGTTTCTGCTACGATTTCCTCCTTACTGTACATTTTATAAGTTTCTTCAAATCTAGGTTTAAAGGCTCTGTTACCATCCTCATGAAATCCACATGAGGATTTCATCCGCATCATCATCCACATTCTCTCTTTTCTTTACACCCCTTGCCTTTACTTTCTATCCCTTGGACCATCCTAAACTGTTCCTGTCCCTCCCCAGGTTTCTGGGCTACAACATGCAGCTCCAGCTGCAGTTGTCTCTCCTTCAGCTCTTCCACAGAGTTACCACCCTGGACACCTTGTTCCAGGAAGCCAGTCCTCAGGATGGTGCTCCAGCTGCAAGCAGAACCTCAGCATGAGGGTGCTCGGTGGGATGCCTTGCCCTGTGGCCAGTTGTGTCAGGTGGGGAGGGAGAAAGCACCTGGTCTGCTGATGGATGCACGGAAGGAAGGAAGGAAGGTATCCCAGCCTTTCTCAAATGTATTGCAGGCCCTGCCATCAATCCAAAAGCCCCAAAGAGTGTATAAACTTTTTATATTACACTTTGTTGTGGCTGGATGGCTCTACTCCCTCTTTAAGAGTGACCTTAATGTTTTATTTATTGTTTAAAGGATAATGATCATGGTAGAGGAATATATGAGGCAATAAATGGCCTTTGCAGGTAATTAAATGCTGAGGAGTACTGAAGCTATTGATAGCCATAAAAGCCATTTATTCCAAGTGTGCTGAGAAGCCAGGAGCACTGTTCCTCATAGCATGCAACAAGACAAGATTAAACAAGCCATGGTACTAGAAAGGGGAAAAACAACATTTTTCTTACCCTCTCAGGGCTTGAAACTTCTGAGCTGCTGTTTATTTGCTTCTTGCAACAGAAAATATTGATTGTAATAATATGTGGTTTTCTATCATATTATTCTTTTATTCCTAGCTGTTTTAGAAGGGCTTTGCACATGTTGGCAAGAATTATTGCCCTCGTTCGACAAATACTCAAAAAAGGCACAGCAGGGAAGAGTGGCTTGCCCTCATTGTCAATGAGAAAGTCTCTTATAAAAATCCAGTTCCCAGGCCAGTGTCTAGCCTACTTAGTCACGCTCCCTTGTGCATTGCTATTGTGCTTGTCCTACCAGCTTTTCAAGGGCTCGTGGATAGGAAGAGCCCACCTTCCTAAAGACAGAGGCACTAGAGTCCTGCTGTGCTTCTGCTCCATATAGATCCCTAGTTATAGCCAGTACCATGAGAAGAGATGCTGTTTTCTCATGGACAGTGAGAAGGAACTTCATATGGTATCTTTGTATCCAAATTTGACTTGGCCATGGGGAGAACAGCAAGGCTGGGGATCTTATTCACAGACCTTCCCATCTTCCTCTGTGATAAGAACAACACAGGGTGGCCACAGAAGTTCTTACATAAAGAAAGTTTTGCTGCAGCCACATGAAGCCATTCTCTATGTGGAGACATCAATTGTCTAACAGCACGAAATAGCCAAAAGCCAAGGTTTGGGACAGAAAGAGCAAGGAAAGGATTGACTGAAAGGGAAAGTAGATGTTTATCAAAGTTCCTGCTTCCCATATAAGAGAAACTTCTTCCATTTCTGTGCCCACCATCACATTAGCCAGAAGTCTTTTTAGCAAACATGGCTTCCTCTGAAAAATAATCTAATATCTCATAGGTGCATGTCAACAGTTTGTAGGTGTCCTAGAAATGTCCCTTTTGCATGCTCCCATCCAAACCTCCGTTAGCTGAGCATGAGGCAAATGATGAAATCTGAACTCAGAGTGGAAGCACTTCACAGGATCTCTGTTGGCTTCCCATCACATAGCCCCTGCCACACTTCATGGAATTTTCTGCACAGGTCATCTAGATCTTGCCATCATTTTAGCTCAAACTGCTCTACCATGCCCATGGAAAATTCTGGGGTGCAGGTCCAGAGGTGCTTTGAACCCAGGTGCTGTGGGGACAGGTAACATCTCAGGATTTGCTGTAATGTAGACCTGAAGCTGGACATTTCCCAGATGAAGACCAGGGAGTCACCCCACAACTACGCCCCACTAATCACTCTCATGAGCCAGAAAGTCCCTTCACAGCTGAGAAAGAGCCCTGGGAAATGTTCCATGTGAGACATGACAGGTGTGAGGGGCACTAGCAAGGCAGGCAGAGCGTGGGGCTCAGGTGCAGGGAGGGCAATACACAGCCAGCAAGGCTCATTGCAGAGGCCAGCTTTAGGCACAGCCTGATGAGTGTGCTCTTCCTAGGCATGTAAAACATAGTTGTAAGTGATATATGCATATGTCAACAAATCCCACCTGGCCTGTACACAGACATTAGCATCTGGCAGCTTGCTGGGAGCACAGGTGAATTATGGCTTAGGGGCATGTGCTTTGGGACAAGGTTAAAAGGTGACTCCTGCACGGTGTAAGTGGATTAATATGGCTGGACACGATGCCGGCTTCTCCTCTCACTTCTGACGGTGTAAATCAAGAGTTACTGCACCAAAGTCAATACATGGATTAGATTCATTGGTGCAAAGGGGCTGAAAAGCACATGATTTTAAAAGAAAGGACATCTCGATTACAAGGTGGAGAACAGAAACAATGAAAAATGTGGCTGCTTTGCATGGCTTCCTGTGGTGCTTTATTATGGCCCTGCTCCTTCCATGCGAGCTTTATCCCAACAGGTGACCCCTCAGACCCATCTGCTGCAGAGCTCCTACAGGGACCGCAAGAGCTTATCACTGCACTACAGGAAACCCTGTCTCTGCTCTGTGCAGCAGAGGAACCCCTGTGCTGACCTTGCTGCAGAGAAATGCTGGCTCCTGCTGGGATGGAAGGAGATTCAGGCAATGCAGCATTAAACATAAACTCAGAACCTGGCCTTGGACACTTCCGTGGAGGGAGCATCCACAGCTTTTCTGGGCAACCTGTTTCAATCCCTCACCACTCTCACAGTAAAGAATTTCTTCCTTATATCTAATCCAAACCTACCTGACTAGCCCAGGCTGCCCAGCTCATGCTGCTTCTGGGGGCTATTAATTGCACCAACACCCACCCCACAGTGGGAGACCCAGGAAAGAGAAGCCTTGCCTACATCCACATCTCCTGTCTAGTCTGAGAGAAAAATAATGTTTTGCCTCTCCTTTGTGTCTGGGGAAATCCAGCAAGCATGGTGTCAGGGACATCTGCATTGGAATTTTGTGGGGAGGGAGACATTCAGAGTGTAACAGCCACTGAAAAAATTCCGGTTGTGGAATTGCCTTCTCTCACACACAGCTCTGCTGTGCAAAAGTAAATGCAAATGTACATGCAAATTAAAATGCAAATGAAAACGCAAATGCCAGGCCTCCTGGGCTGTACTCGCTCAGTGCTACAGAAATCCCTTGACCTCTCAGAAACATTCAGCTTGCTGCAAATGTCCTAGCGGAAAGGAAAGTACTGCCTTCTAGTCTGGGCTCCTGCCTTTCCTCCCCTATGTGTAAGACTGGCAGCTCCATTTCTTTGTACAAAAAGATGATTTCTGCACCGTGTGCACAGCCCTCTCACAGCTTTGGTGTGCAAAGCACACACCTAGGGTATTCTTGGTGAACAAGTGATTCAAAAATCATAATAGTGGACACTAAAACACCTTTCTCTCATCTGCCATCATGTGTCTGCTGTTAAACGGAATGTGTGAGAGACAGTGTGCTCCCCAAATACCCACAGCATTGTTAATAAAAGGAAAGGAAAAATAATTTAAGTCAGGAGGAAGCCCGAACGTGAAATGAAGACTCATGCCCATAATTTACATCTTTCTTTTTTTCTAAACTAGCTTTGCAATGCCGTAGTAAGGCCCCAGGGCAGCTTTCCAGCTGCTGATTGCAGATGGGGCTGCAGGCATGTCCCAGCTCCATGGGAGCGGTGTGGGGCCAGCACCCTGTCCCAGAATGGGAGCAAGAAGGAAGCTCAGGGGTGCCATCCATCTGGGAGCCCAGTGCTGCTCTGGGCAGGTGCCCCCCAGGACCACCAGCCTCCTTGGATGCATCTGCCCCATGCTACAGCCCCTCCAGGCTTTGCCCCACACAGTCAAGCACTGACACACGGACCTTGCTTGTTCCAGAGGGTTTTAAGCTGGGAGAAAAATTCCTGCAAGTAGCAAAGCAAACCACTTGGTAGCCACAACTCATTTAGGTTTATACTCACGGATGGAGGTGGTAGATCAGGATCCAGGCTGACTGTGCTACAGCTGGTAATATGTACCTTAGGTTTATGCTAACACAACATGCTGGCCCAAAATTTCTCTGCTGGGGCACCTCAGCACAATGGTTCTCACCCAAACACCTCCTCTATAGCCACTGGGAAAACATGCAAGTAAGCTCATTGCCTCCCTCTGGAATGGTCCCACAGAGGCCTGCAGTTCCCTTTCCACACCGTCTTGGGGTGACTTTATGATGTTGTATCCCCTATCGACGCTGTATGCCCAGAAATTAATCTTGTGCCTTCCTGTGCCTTTAAACTGAGCCTGAGAGCCAGGAGAGAAAAAAACTGAGCGAACTTTTCAAAACAGTTTGTGCCTCAAGGTCACTCCACTCCTCTGCACTCTGCTGCTGTGGGGCAGGAGTGGAGGAAGCACCCTCCCTGCTTTTCAGTCAGCTTTTGGCTCTGTTTCTCCAGAGGGAGACAGAGAGTTGAACTTTTTTTCCTTGGACTTCAGCTTTTCCCTTCTTCTCTTCCAGACTGTTTCAACACCAGAACTCACTGGGAGAACTCTCCACCAAGATCTGGAGGGGGCCCATGCTGAACTACAGCTCCGGAAGGAGAGAGACCACACCCACAGAAGGACTTTAAATCTTCCCAGGTTTCTCTCTACAGGAAGAACTTTTATTATTTAGCAGCATTATTATTTTACCGTGTGTTTTTTAGTAAACAGTTTTTTCCCTATTCACTTTCCTCCAAGAAAATATTTCTTTCCTGAATCTGGTTGTGAAGGGGCAGCTGTAACCTGCCTTCTATCAGAGGATATTTTCCTCCAAACTTGCCTCAAACCAGCACACATACGCAGCACCAAAACAAAAAGGACAGGCAGTTCTTCAGCTCTATTAAATCTTGAGCCCAGGGTGATCAAGCAGCCTACCTGCCTCCATCCGTCTGTTCTCGTACCCCTCCGGGCTCTCCGTCACGGCGCTGTACTGCTGGAAAGGCTGGTTGCTGAAGAGATTGTCACACAGGAGGCTGCGACAGAGCTTCTTCAGGAAGCGCAGGACATACCCAATGCTGTTCACTACCAGCAGGCTCTGGAGATGCTGCTTCCCCTCAAAAGAAGCTGAAACTGGAAAGCAAAACAGGAGCAATTCAATACCTGTGGATGCACGGCAGGAGGAAGAATGAGAGCAGGCAAATATTTACTCAAGTATTTGTATGTCTTAAAGTATTTTGCAAAATTACCCTACCTGAGGCACACAACAAACTGGAGGAATTTAAGGAGCTGAGCTTGTGTGACCCAGATCACCTTCCCTCTGGAGAGCTGAAAGATGCTGACTGGCATGGCCAGCAGTGCAAGGTTTTCTAATATATGCATCCAACTGGAAACTGTATTGTGTAGTTAGAAGGAGGCAATTATGATACCCTGGTCTAAGGAAGGGGAGAGAAAGTGATCTGCAGTGATCACCAATAGTGATGGGCTATTAGGCTGACTTCAGCAGTACCCAAGGTTTAAAAGATAATGGGGAGATAAGAATTAAAGGCATGTCTGTGAATGAATGAAAGGTACCAGGGTTGTACTGAAGAGGGGGGTAACAACTTCATCATTGATCTTTATTTACTGAGTTAATTGCATTTATAGGCAAGGGAATGTTGGCAGTTGTGATCTATCCAGAATTCAGTAAAGTATGAGAAATCTTTCATTAAATTGGAAATGATTGCATACAAAAGGTGGGTCAAGAAATGACAACAGGATCTGCTGGCAGGAGACCCCAAGTCCCAGAGAGAAACCAGCAGCTGTCTGTGCTGCCACAAAAAGATTTTGTGGATGCTGTTAGCTGGCACACATCAATGGAGAAGAGGACTGGGATATTGCACAGAAAGGATCGACTGATTTTGACTTCTTTAATAGTAAAAATGAGCAAAAATATCTGGAAAGTAAACAGAAATTCATAACTCTTTGAGGAGGCTGAAAAAAACCTGATGGTATAAGAAATGACAATACAAGCTAACCAGATGCCCATAAAATGGCAAGGTGACACAGTCATGAAAAACTCAGATATATTTCCAGAAAGTGTGGGACAAAACATTTCCAGGAGAGAAAATGGAGTGTTAAAACTACTATACAAATTTCTGAAGAAACCTGAGATGGATTGATGGTATTCATTCTGGTCATCCAGGCTGAAGAAAGGTGAATTCACACTTGCAGAAATGCACAAGCAGACCACATGGATGTCTGGGGAACAGAAATTTTCCCTGTGGCCCTGCAGCCATCACCATCCTGCTATGTGGGATCACTGATCCAGTGATCTTCCTCACCTGAAAGAAACTGTGTATTTCAGCTTAGCAGGATGAGGGTGGCTCTCTTAGAAATACATCTAAGGGTAAGAACAGAGCAATTAAAATTCCTGGGTAAACCTGTCAGGGGACATATTTAGCCAGGAATCAAAAAGAGCATAGGGTCCCAGCCATGGGAGAGGTGGAGGGGTCAAAACCAGACCCACCAGGATCAGTTGTAGCAGGACACATTCAGTTTCAGGTTTGCAGGGAGGACTACATGATATGGCTGCCTGGACTCTTCCACTAGGAAGGTTTCTTCCCAATCCTGCAGTCTCCCATCACTACTTAAAAGTGAAAATTGCAACATTAGACTTAAAATTTTGGGGATAATTTCAGGGATTTCCTGTTGGCCCAAGCTGCTGTGAGGGATCATGCTCCACAGCTGGTTGAGCATCTGTGAGCCAAGCCATGGGATGATTGGAAAGCCCCTGACAAAACTCATCTGTGCTGCTGGGAGTGAGGTGCAATTGCAGAGCCATGCCATGACTAGGAGGCCATTCACCTCTCTTTGATGACTAGAAGAAGCATGAAATTGGGAGAAATGTTGACCAGGTGCTTTCAGTTCAGGTAAAGCTGAAGCTGAGACAGCTCAGAGGAACAGAGACCAAGGAACTTGGCAGGCTTGGTGCATAATATGACTCTCCTGATTGTAATGAAAATCATACATGCCGCACAGAACTAGGAAAAAATGAAGCTTTGCACTGAATTGCTTCAGTCTTGTGTTTCTGTGAACAAGTCTGGATCATTCTCAGAGTATTTCTGATGTCCCTTAGGGAAGGCACACCTGTGATTACAAAGAACTCGAGGAAAGGGAAGAAGCATGATTTATATGCTGCACAGAGGGCCAGAGCTTGTGCTCCCACACAAGAAGGTCCCAGTGGCACAGCTGAGCATCTGCAGTCCCTGTGAAACTGATTGGACTTGCAATCCTTGGCTTTGTGTTTGTGCCTGACTCGTCTGCAGCAGCTCATTGGAGAGTGCTGTTCCCATATTCCCACCATTGTTTCATTCCCACTGCATCCCCATATGCCAAAACAATGTTGTGACACAAAACTCTTACTGCAATAGAAGGAAAGTTCATGTGCACACTGAGAACCAGGCCACGGGATTCATCATGGGACATGGGAGGCTCATCAGGACACAGCAAGAAGTGCCACTGTGGGAAGATGAGGAGCTCCTGGGAAGCTCCCCTTGGTCTCTGATTGTCTCTGATATATTTGGGTAGACTGTGCGCAGTCCTGCTGCATGGGGAATTGCCGTGGGACTTTTGCAACTCCTGCAGCATAGAGCAGATTTGGCTCACGAACTGCAGGCAGAGGAACACACCAGCATCTAAACTCCATAAAAATTGCCCTTTCGAGAAACATAGAATCATAGAGTCATAGAAAGATTTTGGCTGGAAGGGACTCTCACAAGTCTCTTAGTCCAACCCTCCTGCAATGACCAGGGACATCTTCAGCTAGCTGAGGTTGCTCCAAGGCCCATCCAACCTGACCTTGAATGTATCTGAGGATGGGGCATTCACCACCTCTCTGAGCAACCCGTTCCGGAGTTTTGCCATCCTCACCCTCATCACATGCATGTGTATGGAGGTATGCATGTGTACTTGTGTTGGCAATGTGGGTCACGAATTCGGCTGGAATTGCTGCTCATCCTTGAATGGCTGCATGAAAATAGCTCTAAACCCTGGCCTCAGCACTGCTCCAAAGACTGGTAAGAGGCACACTCTGGAGTGCATGTTCCTCCCCTGAATCATCACTTCAATATCGCTTACCAACATTCTTTCATCTGACACCGAGGTGATTCCTGCAGCAGCTCATTTTACAAAGGCATAACTGATAATCCAAAGCTCATTACCATCCCGCTGATGGGAACAGGACATCCAGGGCAGTCAGGACTGGAGAACACATTAAGACTTCAAGCACTTCCCAACTGACCACAAACCCCTTACAGAGATGCGTTACCTGACACCATCTCGCCTCCGTAGCCCTGCCTGATGAGGGAGAAGACCACCTTTTGCTGGAGGGCACAGTCGATGCAGGCCTGCACTGCTTGCTGCAGGGCCGCCGATGGCCGCTCTGGGCCAAAGTGCTCCGGCAGCTGCTGCACCTTTTTTCTGTCAAGGTACGGCCCCAGGTTTGCTTGTTTGTTGACATAGATGCAGACTGTAGACATAAAATCCCAACAAGGTTATTACAAAACAGTCCTGAGAGCATCCTAGCAAATTCTAGCATTCTACATTTCTATTCATTTCCCCGTTCTTCCTTCACTGGTGAATTGTTGTCATTTGCGATGGCAGAGCCAGACTTCCTTGTGCTGATGACCCATTACCAAAGCAAAGCCAGCTGAGTTTAGGTCTAGCTCAGTGCCACAGGCTAGGATAAACTACATGCATCTAAAAAAGCTCCTGTGTATGCCTGGGGTTTGCACTCATGGGTCTGCCTTGTCCATGAAACTCGTGACCAGAAAAATGCCCTGGGAGTGCAGAACAGTGACTACCAGTGGTGACTTCACAGCAAGGAGGGAATGCCAGCCTAATGTGTGTTTTCAGGTTGTTTTGGTTTTTTTCCTCTATGTGTTTTTAGACTGGTTCACTGGGAACCACTCTGAGAAGCACTGCTCTGAGATGAATTTTGGAAAAACTTTGGATACTTGCTTCTTCTGACCTTAATGCCACAAGGAGAAGTAATTTTTGGAGGGCTGTGCTGCACTGAGCTGCGCAGCAGCACGACAGAGACTCTGGTCTTTGGGAGCTTTCTAACCCTCCATGTCCAACCTAACACTCTACAAACTGCATCAAGTTGAGAGAAACCATACATGGTGTGTAGTGATACATTTTGGGACCACAAAAAAGTGACTGCTGCAAAGGGGTCTGCGAGGGGGTCTGCCCCAGCCTCTCCACAGCCAAGCCCTGACTCCTCTCATAAGCTGCAAAAGCAGTTTTTCTGCATGCCATCAGGGCTGCCAGCAACAGCCAAAAAAACCCGAGTGTTCTCCTCACTACCATGAATTTATTTTAAGCTTGGCTGAGGCCAACTGCATCTCGGGGGAAGCAGGGATAGCACTGCTGTAACTAAGGGCGACTAAGACACAGCCTAAAGTCAGGCTAAAGTGAGACATATTATAATAGCTGGCTGAGTGTGCTCGAGCTGTCATCTCTCAAACAATATAACATTATCTTCTGACAGAAATCAGATACATGACAAAAAAACCCCATCAAGTAGAGTGGAGGACATGATGACAGCTGTATAAAGTTGGAAATAATTTACAGTTTGCCTCACCATAATGAAAATCTAGTGCAACTGTCACAGTGCACTCTCCTCCCCCATCTCACAGGGACCAGCAGAAGGGGCTCAAGCAGTACATCCTGGGTAAACAGGAGGATAATAGCAATCACACTTATCATGATACCACTTTACGCCTTCCAAGTGCCAAACAAACAAAGGGGTTGTGTGCTGAAAATACAGCAGCAGCATGCAGGAATTGCAGGGGGATGTCAGAGTGCAGCTTTCCCAGAGTGCCACACCTCGACAAATCTGCAGAATGTGGCTTCTGCGTGACAATCCACTGGTTTTGTTGGGGCTCAGCAGTGGAAGGGACTCTGCAGCTTGCAGGCAATGTGCTGAATCCCCCACTGCAGAGCCAGGGTCCCTGCAGCCCTTTCAAAGAAGAGAGGGAGGTAAAAGCTGGCTTGAGGTTTCCTTCCTCCTGCCAACCCTGCTCTGGTGGGAACCTGCCTGAACTGTTGGGAATATGCTGGGAGGAAAGGTGCCAGCGGCACGAGGATGGGCAGACAGAGGTGTGGGGCACTGCATCCACTGAGCCTGAAATGATACACGAAGCCTCTGCCTTTGCAGCCACCCTGGTGATCTGGCAGGGCTGGTGGACTGTGCCTCCCTGTCCCATTCCAAAAGCAGCCCTGGGCAACCTCTCAGGGCACTTCCATCTACTCAGCTGGTGTCCGCCAAGTGCTTTGCAGACTTTGTGTGTGAAGGGATAAACGAGAATAAAACATATTATTGCCATTGTTGCTTGGTTTAGTATCATTCTGCTACCAGAGCAGATGGAAAACTTCTCCTCTGTGCATCCCAGATAAGAAATAATGGGATTTATGTGCTGTGTTTAGATTCTAATGTTATCTAATCCATTTCTCCACTGAAATCTCAGGGTAAATCTGCTGTCTTGTTAATTTTCTTCTCATTTACACCAGTTTAAAAGCCTTGACCTATGTTACTTCTGGTGATATAAACAAAAAGATGGAGTAAGGCTGTTTTCCGACTACATTTGGAAACGACCATGCCTGCTGCTGTGATAAGGCTTTGGGGTTTTTGGTCTGGTAGTCCTGCCTACAGTTAGACCATGGCTCCTCCATTCTTCTCCCCACAGCTGTAACAGATGCTTCATGTTCACACAGGGATTTAGTTTGGTCATTGCAACATATTAGATGGGGTGAAAATGTTAGGCACAAAATGGAGCATTCATGGGTTTTTGATGTTCACATTTCAAGAGGAACGGAACTGACATCTCCCCTAAACTCGACACACAGCAGTCAAAATACAGCCTTGCAGGACATCTCTGCTCCTTGTCTCCGGTCACCAGACTAATCTGCAAGCACCTCATTTTCATGAGCTCCCCCTGTTCTGGAAAGCACAGCATCTGGCTGTGACATCTGGTTGTCAGCCCGTGGCTCCTGCTCACCCCTTGGTCAAGGAGCACTTGAGGCTGAGTACCTGTGAGAGCCTGTGGGGTGTCCGATTTGGGTACCATAGCTGCATCCTGGGGGATTGAACTAATATCCGGCTCCGGCGTGCTTCTCGGCGGGGAGATTGCTAAAGGAGTCATCAGGACACGAGATTTCAGCTGCAAAAAATAATGAAAGTATACACAAGATATTCCAATTTTATTCTATGTATGTCACGCCCCATGAACTCCCACTCATTAGCAATCTGCTATTGCATCACTTTCTCCAGGCCAGAAGATCCATCCTGCTCCCAGGAGGATCCTGGAGCCTGAAGCCTGACTGATTTGCAGCAGACAGCAACGCCTTAAGCTACAGGATGCAAATATTATGCCACCCACCGGGTAGTTATTTACACCTGAGCAAATTGAGTCTAACACTCCAACAAAGCAGCGCAATGGCATTTTACAACCCATTTCATGTGGGAGTAAACAATGCTCCACAACTCAGAAACATGGGGTCTTTAACTGCATCATAATTTAGGGCCAAATTCTGCCCTTGGGTGCAGGGGTGTAAATCTTGTGTAAATCCAGTGGCACCAAGAGGCTACTCTGGGCTGACACCCATGTAAATAAGCTCACATTTTGGTCCATAGTGTGTTATTACCACCTAGTAAATACTGCTGCACGGTTGCACCCAGTGATCTTTGTGACCTGTGGCCAAGCTTGGAGAAGGGAAACATGATGGGAATTTACAGTGCAATATCACTGTGTCTTTATGCTGCCTGTACCTGGCGACATCTCACAGTCAAATGATGATCAGGCCCTCATATTTAAAAAGGACTGATGTGACAGACGTGACCTGAGACTACCACTCTTGCTTTTCCTTTTGCTAAGAAGGGAAGTAGGGAGAAAGCAGAGAGCCAAGAGCACAGCTTGCTAGTTTATATATTTACATGTACTACACCAAGGTGTTCTTCTGACAGCTACTTTTTTCCTTTTGTTGTTTTTCTGTGGACAATGTACAAAGTATATTTTAAGTAGAAATGAAGTTAGACCACTGCCTACCAACCAAATCCCTGGAGGATAATAGAAGTTTTTTTAGTTGAAGAATTTTGTTGTCCATGACTACGAATCACAAATGTCTAAAATAATTGTCACTGTTTCAGTATAGTGGTAAAACCAGAAAGCTGGGGAAAGGAGAGCGAAGTATGTAGGACTTAGGGATATCTAAGTGAGTTTTTACCACCACCTCCCCTGGGGCAGGCTTAATCCCTTTGTTTCCAGTCTGAAAGAGGGAAAAAATATTCAGTAAGTGCATCTGAGACAAGCTATGGGTTTGACCTCCTGCCTTATGGCACTTGTAGAGTACGAGGGACCCTGAGCTGGCCCCTGGTTAGTGCCATTTCTCACTTGCCTGTGTTGTCCTGTTTCTGTAGAGTTGTCTTGCCTTCAGACTGGGATCAAGAATGACCAGTGACAAAGTGCTGTCAGTTAGTTTTCACAGAATCACTGACTATCCTGAGTTGGAAGAGACCCACAAGGATCATCGAGTCCAACTCCCAGCCCTGCACAGGACCATCCCCAAGAGTCACACCATGTGCCCGAGAGCACTGTCCAAACACTTGAACTCTGTCAGGATTGGTACTGTGACCACTTCCCTGGGGAGCCTGTGCCAGTGTCCAACCTCTGATACCCAACCTAAACCTCCCCTGACACAACTTCAGGCCATTCCCTTGGGCCCTGTCACTGTCACCACAGAGAAGAGATCAGTGCCTGCCCCTCCTCTTCCCCTCACAAGGATGTAGCAGATTGCAATGAGGTCTCCCCTCAGTCTCCTCCAGGCTGAACAGACCAAGTGCCCTCAGCTGCTCCTCATACAGCTTCCCCTCAAGGCCCTTCACCATCTTCATTGCTGTCCCTTGGACACTCTCCAATAGTTTAATGCCTTTCTCACACTGTGATGCCCAACACTGCCCCCAGCACTCGAGGTGAGGTTGCCCCAGTGCAGAGCAGAGCAGGACAATCCCTCCCTTGCCCGGCTGGCCATGCTGTCCCTGAGGCACCCCAGGACAGGGTTGGCCATCCTGGCTGCCAGAGCACTGCTGACTCGTGTTCAACTTGCCACTGACCAGGACCTCCAGGACCCTTTCTGCAGCACTGCTTTCTTCAGCCTCTCATTCCCCAGTCTGTCCATACACCCAGGGTTGCTCCATCCCAGGTGCAGAACCTGGCACTTTCTTGTGCTGAATTTCACACAGTTGGTGATTGCCCAGTCCTCCAATTTGTCAGGGTCTCTCTGCAGGGCCTGCTAGCCCTCAAGGGAGTCGACAGCTCCTCCCAATTTTGTATCATCTGTGACCTTGCTTAGTTTCCCTTCCAGTCCTGCATCCAAGTCATTTATGAAGATGTTGAAGAGCACAGGGCCGAGAATAAAGCCCTGTGGGAAACCCATCAGTAACAGGTCACCAGTCTGATGTCACCCCATTCCCTATAGCCCTTTGTGCCTGAGCCGTGAGCCAGCTGCTCGCCCATGGCATCATGTGTTTATCCAGCTCTGTGTCTGACATTTTGTCCAGAAGGATACTGTGAGAGAAAGAATTTATTGAAAGCTTTACTGAATGGGAAGAGAACAGTTTCAAAAATCAAGGTCTCCAACCAGTTTGGGATTTATTCCATGTGAGAAGGTGAGAAGCAGCATGATTTATTATGTTCTATAGCAACATGTTGATTATTCACTTTCCTATGGCAAAGTGGGCTGGCAAAGTGAAACTTTGGGTAGCCCTTATGTTAGGCTTCTGGGCTTGTTTTTGATCACATATACATATATGTATATACAATTAATGCATATATACATATGTGCATTTGTACACACTCTATATTTATATAAAACATACAGATCTATAGAGAGATGTGCATATAGACTTGTATGTATAGAATCACAGAATCATTCAGGTTGGAAAAGATCTCTAAGATCATCAAGTCAAATCATTCCCTAATATTGCCAGGACCACTACTAAATCATGTCCCTAAACACCTACACGTTTTTTGAACACTTCCATGGACAGTGATTCCACTTCATCCCTTGTTCCGAGGCTTGAACACCTTTTTAGTGAAGAAATTTTTCCAAACACACAATCAAAACCTCCCCTAGCACAACTTGAGACCATTTCGCTTTTTCCTGTCGCTGGTTGCCTGGGAGAAGAGACCAACCTCCACCTGGCTACACCCTCCTTTTAGGAAGTTGTAGAGAGCAATAAGGTTATCCCCGAGCCTTCTTTTCTCCAGGCTAAACAACCCCAGCTCCCTCAGCTGCTCCTCATAAGACTGATGCTCCAGACCCTTCATGGGCCTTGTTGTCCTACTCTGGACAAGCTCTAGCAACTCATGTATGCTCTCACATGTATCTTTCTCTATATAGATATTATTTTTGCCACAGTACTCCTGACAAACTCTGCTTCACTTTTGTGTTCCCTCCTTAACATCCTTACTGGCTCACGTTCCTGTGGTCCCAAACAGTGGCTCAGATGTCTCCTCTTCAGCCCCTGAAGCTTGTGAGTGTGCACAGCCTCACCAGCACCATCAGACCTCTTTCTCCACCTAGATCTTGGAGGCCCAGGCAGGCTGATGTTCAAGAGCAAATAATCAGAGGGCAAGGCTTATGTAAACTCTGTAGTGTGGAAGCCCCTTCTTGTCAGTTTCCTGTTTTAGTGAACAATTTACTGCAAAATTAATTGCAACAAAATGTGCTCTACAACTTCTGGGTACAGATAAATGTTGTTTTATTAGGGGTAGTAGAGAACTGGCCTTTGTTAGCTTAAAATAAAACAATGCCTGGTTAGTGCAAGAGACAGTACACTAAGCAAAAAACAGCTTAGCCACCTCCTGGCCACTCAAACCCTGAGTAGTCCCTGAATATCATGAAGTGTTAATCTCAAAGTATTCCCTTTAGAGATGTCTTTTCTTGGACTGGGTCTTCTCTATTGGAAAGCCAACCCAACCAACCAGCTGACTGCCTGAGAGCTTGCCAGTAGAAAGCACATATGCATGAGAGTCAAAAAAAGCAGTGAAGAAGAGAGAAAGAGAAAAGGAGACAGAGGAAATCTGTCAGAGCACATTGGGAAATCCTTGTGGTAGGTCATTTGAATCAGCTTTTGACTATCAAACGTTGTAAGTTTCAATATGCACAGCATGAGATGTAAAAGTAGTTGCTTTAAAACAAGATCTACAACAAACCCCCCACTTTTATGGACTTTCTGCCATGGAAAAGAGATCAGGGAAAGCTGATCAGGGATTTTGGGTAGGAAATAAGGGTGTCTACTTTATCAAAGTCACCATGCATTAGATGCAGACAGAGTGGGTTTTTGTGCCATCAATGCTGGCTACAAGTTTTTTGAGCATGCAGTGGCTGTGGATAGTGAGGATTCCACTGAGTTCTGAGTTTTTATTACGATCTGCACACCTCTTCAGAAAAGCCGGAATTCATCTAACTGGTATTTCTAGCATCCCACACCAAAAAATGGAAGAGAGTGAAGAACATTTGCCAGGCAACTTTTTTTTTTTGAAGGAGATCTATGCCAGCTTGTATAGTAAAATACATGGGAAAGAAACACAATGAACCACAATACAATCTTTCCCTGCAGTTTTCTTAAATCACTTAGGTACTCATTTTTATGGCTCCTTGTTCCCCTGTACCAGTTGTCCCTTGTCCTGAAAACACAATTGCTAGAAAAGGCTGGGATTCACCCCATCCCGATGGGTCTTTGTCCTTCCAGACAGGAGGGCAGAGGCGCCTCTTGGAAATGAGAACTTTTGCTGCCAGAGAGAGAACAATCTCCAGCCCCCACAAATGAGCCGTAAGATGAGTGTCTGAGCCAGCCTGGTCCTGCCATTTGGACTTCTGATGGTTGGACAGAAGGTTGCCATTAAGCCTACACCAGGAAAGCACAGAGCTTCTGAGCACATGTTTTGGGGTCTCTGGCTCTGTGCATTTGGCAGTGAGTGAGGAGACTCAGCATAACACAAGCCGAGTCTTAGGGGTAAGATTGGGGTCAGCTGGTAAAGGGGAAACAGTCCAAGGTCCTTCCCACCTTTTCTTCTTGTGTCATGCAATAACTTTCTTCTGCACAGCAAATGATGCAAGCAAGTCTGCACACAGCCTCCTACATCCCATCAGTGTTTCACAGCGAATGAGGCAGGGAACCTTGACAGGAGTGTATGCAACCTTGAAATCTAAGGCTGTATCATAGGACAGGTGGATAAACAGCACAGTTTAAGGTTGTCTGTGCAATCTCTTCCCTAGTGTGTCCAAATCCTGATGGCTTATTTGCCACCATTAGTACTGACTTCCATGGCAGAAGGGAATGCCCTGTAATGGAAACTGTCACTCCACACATGTGACTCTCACTGCCCACCCCACCTGGCAGGAGCTTGCAAGGTCCTGGCTGATCTGGGCTGGGGCCACCTCCCGATCTGGGAGCTGCTTTGGTTGCACAGAGGAACAAAGCCCTCGAGCTGCTCAAAGGGGGTCATCACTTTGTTGCCCACTGGGAGGGATGTGGTGTTCTGTGCTGGGGTGCTGCCCCATGCGCGTGTCCCTCTGATGTCCTCTAACCTGGGGAATCCCTGCAGGATGCTGACAAACCCTTCCCTTGTACAGGCTTCCTAGGCAGCTCTTCAGGGCTGCTCTCACTCACAGCCAGAGAAATAAAACCCATCCATCTACGAACCTCTCCCCTCCCCGGCTGCCAGAACAGGCTTTTTCCCGGAGATTTAGACAATCAGAAAGAATATTGTATTTTGGGGAAATGTAACATTTTATGGCAAATAGCTCCACATAAGGTACAAAACAGTTTTTGGGAAAACAGCTGATGAAATTTTATAGCCAAAGGTGTGAAAAAATAAACAGGATAGCAGGGAAAAGACTTTTCTTGGTGATGAAGTGTGATGAAATGTCGCTTAAGGAAGACACAGATATTTGCTTTAATATCAATGAAAGCAGGCAAGAGGTCACCTGTCGGTAAAGAGCAGATGATTGAAAATGTCTGTTATTCACATCTCAGTCAAAATAAATTTAAATCTAGGCTGTAAATTCTTATTTTCCTAAAAATTCAGAAGTATTTTTCCATCCGTTCTGTAATAATTCAGCTATCTGGTTGCTGTAAAGAATTTGGTCGTCTGCCATTTGGGCAGGGAGTCACTTTTTAAAATGCATTTAGGTCTCGTGGTATCTGAAAGTCATACAATTATCAAGCTAATTAAATCAAGCTAGAGTTCCCCATCAAAAAATATAATCTTTGACTCACGCTGGGAAGTGGTTTTGATGGAGAGGGGTTCACTTCAGCTGAGCATGCAGCTTACAAAGGCGCCTCACGGAAAACATTGCTTCGGTGTACGGATCCTATAGCACCAGGCCAGATGCCATGGATGCTGCAGCTCATGAGTGCCAGCTCCATCCACCTAAGCCATTGGTCATAAAAAGATGCTTTTTTATGGGCCATGCTCACCAAGAAAGAACATCATCTCAGATGCACTGCTGAAGGAGGGATGCTGTTGCCTCCTCGCTCAGTGCCTGGGGACAGGGACAAGGGATGCAGGCTACCCAGCCCTTTGGAAGAAGAAGGAGACATGGCAATCAAATGCTTGGCCATGTAGGTCCAAAGCACAGTGTTACGGCAGCATTTCCAGGAATTTAAGTCTCCTGCTCCTCCCATTTATATATATGTGGTTGTTGGTAAAAGACTTTTTTCCAGGTGGATGGGTGCCTTTGGGTAGAACAGAATATACTCCCCAGCATTTTTTTTTTTTTTTGGTCAAACTACAAATCAAATGTAAATGCAGGAGCAAGAAATGGGAGCCACCAAGACAAGCAGGGACAGAATAAATGGGGTTTGACAAAATCCTGCGTACAAGGTCATTGTGGTATTTGGTAAATCACTAAATCTCAAACCTCAAAGATGCAATTTCAGCACATCTCCAAAGTATTATTGTCCAGACTGGATGGTTTCGATCTAAGGAGTCTATAAGTCACCCAGCTTTACTGATAATAACTAAATTACTTGAAATACATAAATATAATAATTAATAAACTTGTAATAACAAGTACCTCAAGTAAAGCAATTCACATGTTTCCATCCTGGAGTTTTATCCTGATATGGAAGTGAAAAATAAAAATTATTTCCCTATCCTACATTTTACAAAACACTTGAGTATTTGCCCCAGTCTTAGCTCGCAGCTCTATTTTGGAATACTACTATAAAATTCTGCTTTATTCCCAAAATGGACACCTAAGACTGCTGTCAGGTTGGCTTTGCTTGGCCTTTGCTCTTACATCATTCCCATTATCAAAGTGAAAGCTTTTCAAATGGGAAGCTGTGGTTGGAGCTGTTTCTTGGTCATGCAAGGTGCGTCAAGCACACACTGAGACACACTTCAAAATGCATCCCCATAGCAGAGAGGAGTATGGCTGAGGTCAGGAAAGCAAGGAAATACACTGGAGAAGGCAGAGGATGAGGAGAAAGCCTTAAGGACTGAGGTACTGACAGCTACTGCAGCAGTTGTTGCACAGGGGAATGTGGAGAATTAGGGGATTCTGGAAATGGGACGCAGAGGGGTGGAGAAGAGTGCTTGCCTGGAAAGGAGAGAGAAGGGTGGATGGAGGTTAGGGGATAGGAGGAAAAACACCTGGCAGAGTTGAAAAGGACAAAAAGGCAAAGATGAGGGTAGACTGCTCTAGATTAAGCTCAAATCCAAGGATCACAGGAACCAAACAGTTTGTCCCTGTGTCCAGAGCTCAGCCAGCAGCACCGTGCCTGGGAGGTTGTTGCCTCCCATGAACCAGGAGGGTCTCAGGGAAGAGCCAGGCAACACCCTGGCAAAGACCTTCTCCAGGGAAGGCTGGGTCAACCTTGTGCATACCCTGATTATTTTATTCGCTTTTCTGTCTTGACACCTCAAACTCAAGCAACTCTTGTTCTCTGACAGTCAGAAATTTCCCCACCTTGTGTAACAGTCTGCATGTCTGTACCAGTGCCCATTAAAAACAAGGAACAGGCACGGCAAACACGTACAGTGCCCCAAGCTGTACAGGGACAGAGACAGAGAGATTAACAGAGCATTCTGCTGAACACAGGACCCCTCACTAAAATGCAAACCAGTTTCACCAGAACAGCTCCATTTCCCCAGAATGAATTCTCCTTCCCTCAGCATCACAGTCCCATTTTTACCTGGTGTGAGGCGTCACAGTGGCACTGCTTCCACTCGTGCAGAGCCCACTGCAGCTGGTGTGGTGGGGGACACCCAACCCAGTGGCAGCATCAGGAGGACTTGAAGCACAAAAGGTTCCTGACTTTCTTTAGTTCTGCCTTTGCCCCAGGGTTGCACAGAGAGCTGGGCAGTGAGCAGACAAATAAAGTGAAATCTAATCATTTTTCTCGAATCCCCTTCTTTTCTTTTTTCCTTTGGAATTTAGCTTCTGCCCCTCCTCCTTTATTTCCACTCTCCTGTATTCCTTTCCTTCTCTGTTCAGTTTATTCAATTTCTAATCACTCTTTGTGAGAGAAGAAAAATGTGGCAAATGAGAAACACTTCCCCAAAGGTGTGCAGCCATCCCACACAACACTTGTGGGAGACAAGTTAGTTTCAAACAGACCAAATTAAAATAACTTTAGTCTCTGGAAAAATATACATGGTGTGGTTCTTGGGGTGTCCTGCTCAGGACCAGAAGTTGGACTCAATGATCCTGATGGGTCCTCTTCAGCTTAGAATATTCTATGATTCTGTGATTTTTGTCACCAGCTCATGTAGAAGAGAAACTATCTTCTCTTTTTGTTTTTTTTTTGTGTGTTTGTGTTGCTCTGACCCCAACTTGCACAACTTTTCCTCCGTTCCTACATTTCAGATGAATTTATAAAAGGATATATATGAAGACCAACAGGAGGTAGAGAAGAAATGTGAAAGTCGTGCATCTACTTTGTGCCCAGGGAAATATATGAAGACCAACAGGAGGTGGAGAAGGAATGTAAAAGTCAGGCATCTACCTTGTGGCCAGGTTTTCTCCCTCTCTTCTTTGGGATCTTCATGACAGGCAGAGCACCAGCAGTTGCCGAGAAGAGGTTGTGAACAGCCATTTTGATGGGCGCTGGCTGGAGCGGGGGCCGCCCTCGCTTCCTCCCTGCCATCCTGGGGGACTGCATCTCCCCAGCAGCCAGGCTGGGGTCCAGGCACGGTGGGTGACTCATCTGTCCTAGGATGAGACAAAAAGAAAAAAAGCAAACCAACTCTTTAGTTAATTTTCGTTTTAATTCTTAAATTTCGTTTAATCCGAAGGCAGATTGTTCAGTGCTGTCATTTTCCCTGTTACCACTGGTCACAAAGCAGCAAGAACCACACCACAGATGTATGACCCTGGGTGGGAGTCACCAGACCACAGCTGGTCCAGCTTCTCCAAAGCCAGACAAAACCCTTATCATTCCAGTTTCCCTCTCCTCACCATGACAGGGAGCTGGCTCAGGTGGCGAGGCCTCTATTGCAGATGTCCAGTAGGTGCATCCCGCAACAACCACCTTAACCCTGCATCCTGCACACAAGGGCAATGAAGGCTTGAGCTTGCGGCCATCAGTCAGTGCCTGCTTTCAGAGGGAGTTTGGAGTAGATGATCCCCTAAAGTCCCAGCCAATCTGATTTTTTTCACTAAATCTGTGATTCTGCAAATCCTGCCTCACCTCAGAAGTACTACCAGTACCAAAATGGACTTCCCTCCTCTTCATCCTCAGCACTCCTGAGTGGGAAGGCAGGGCTGGACCACGAGGCTGGCAGCACAAGGTAGCCATGTCCTCTCTGCAATGCTAAAGCACCTGTTACCACACATGTTAGTAGTGGGCTTTTGGGTGTACTCCATTAATGCAGTTACTTCACCACAACTCCATGCAGCTGCTGAAGCTGAGCAGAGGTAATGGAGTGGAATCTGGTCCATTTTCCTCTGCCCAGATTTTAATAAAGAAAACAAATATACAACCATACACACAGGACCAAGGGAATATATGGCATCCTTCATAGCTTCTAGTAAGGGTCACCGACTAACAAAGGTTAATTAAAAACAAAAAAAAAACAGCTGTAGAAATATGTTTTCAAATGTTGGTTTGTCCAGGCATTTGATTTCCTCCATATGGGAAGAATAGTAATCCCAGTCCTGCCTGCATACATTGCTAGACACAAAGGTCTAAGCAATTCTCATACTTTTATGATAAGCCTTGCAATGGATAATGTTTTCAAAATTGTGCTCCCTCAGGCCAGTGATAATGGAAGACTCCCTGCTTTCTGGGGTTTTTTTTCACAGAGCAGGCTCAGAGCTCCCTCAGCTTCAGAGTAAACCTAAAGATGTGGTTCAAGAGCATCCTCTATATAAAGCAAATAAAGGTTTGTTTATTACTACAAACAACTACAATTTTTTACAAGATCTAGAAACTATAAAACCTAGAAATTTCTCAGAGCACTTCAAATTTCACAATTTCAGAACACAGTGTGATAAGAACTGATGTTGCTGGGAATGAAATCAAGGTTGCTCACTCAGTGGAAAGGGTACCACTTGATAGGGGCCTCTGGTGACAGGTATCTGCAGCTGGGGGCTTCTTTGCTTCAAAGGCAAATGTGTTATCCCACTTAAAACTTTGTAAGCATGACTAACCAAAAAGAAACCCACTTTTCTGGTCTTATCTAGTCCGTAGTTTACACGATCTTCTGTAGGACAAAAAAATAGATGGCTCCCAGCCCTACCCTCCAGTAAATGCATTTATTTGCAGTATGTTAAAACCTGTGTGTTTTCAATAACACTAGGGGTATCTGCTCTGTTCAGATAGATCCATTATATATGGTGGGACTTATCTGACTGTAGAATTTCCAGTCTTCAACTCCACCTGCCTAAAACTCTCATGCAAATACTGAATGTCAAACAGAGCAGCACAAACTTGCAGTGCCTGATTTACCATATTGTCCAGAGCCACTGTGGCTGCACTCACTTTCCAGGCATGCTCAGCCAGCTCAGGAACCCCATGAGAGCCTGCCATTTTTGCCAGAGAAAAGTCTCATGTAACTGCAGAGAGTATTCTTTCAGGGTTAAAAGCATCAGGCTTGCCACAGCAGGAGTTAAATGGAAAGGCCCAGTCTATCCCGAACATCACTGCTTTCCTTCTGTCTTCAGCAGTGTTCATGTTCCTCCCTGTAGTGCTTTCTGAAGGACACCCTCGGTGTCTCTTCCACCTCCCAAAACAAAACATTCCCAGGATCTCACATTACAGGCTGTCTGCAGGCAGGGAGTTCGGCAGGGAAAGGAAATGCAACAATTACACTGGATTTGGCACCAAAACACTCTGAAAGCCCGATGCTTCAGGCTTTGCATTTTGATCTGCTTTAAACAAAACCTGGCAAGAGAAACCTTTGCAGAGGAGCTTGGCAGAGGCTGAGGAAGACAAATCCAGCCCAGGTTTGCTCCCTGCTTGAGGAAGGGAGTGTTTCCTGCAGAAGGGGTCGCTGGTGGCCATGGGGCTGAGAGAGAGAGGTTGTGCACCTGTGCTGAATACCACACTGCACTGCCTGTATCGTATTCTCCTCTGATGGCTGGTGGCACCTCAGAAAGCCTGAGTTGTCAACAAGCGAAAGAGGTACTGACCCAGAGCACTTCTTTGGCTGAAATGTTGCTTTATTTTGCAACTGGTGAAGCATTAAATATGTGGTGGTCAGGAAACACACTAAATATTAGAAATCACAGGTTTTTTGTGCTGTTTCTGTGCTCTCAATACTTGTGATGCTGTGCTTTGTTGAAACCTCTTAGAGCTCCTCACCACGTGTGCTGACACACAAGACCCAGATGAACTGCGCACAAAAGGAACTCAGTGTAATGTACTTGAACTGACAAAGCAAAGACATAGTCAACTCCAGTACACAAGCTGTTGCTCTTACATTTTATAACAAGCAAAAGCATGACTTGATTCTCCTTTCTCATGTGCTAAGGGAAATGTGAGTGCCTTTGGTGGCATTTATTGTCATGCTGCTGCAGATCCTGCGAGGCAAGGGTGCTGCCCAGCAGCAGGGGAGGGCAGCGGGCACACAAATACTGCCTCTGCCTGACAGTGAGGGGTGACAGCACGACCTTCCCTGGCAGCCGGGAGGAAGCGCTTGGGCAGGCTGGAAAAACACGCAGTCAAATTGCAGGTTGGCCAGATAGGTCAGAGGGACACGGGGGCTTGTCTGAGTGCCCCCCAACAAAGTCAGGGTGTTACCTTGGAATGACTTTGCTAGGGCAGCTCTGGCTGCTGCCACAGCCTGGCCTTGACCCACAGCTCAGTGCTGTGGTTCAAGGCAAGTTATGAGAGTTTGATGAAATTTAAGGGCAAATTCAAGGAAGAAAATTACAGTCTACTAAAAAAGTCATCACCTCAGTTCAGGAAATCACTATAGCACAAATAGCCTGGGAGAATGCTTTGGGAGGGAAATCAGTACATGTTTGCCCTGTCCTTGTACTTTTCCAAAGGCACTAGCTTTGAATGGCCAAGGATGGTGCAGCTTCACTCTGACCTGGGTCTATCGCTTTTGTATTCTTAGTCTAAAAATAACAGCAAGAAACTACATTTATGTTTTATCGTCACTTAATGCAGGGCTAGGCACAGGTTAACCTCTCTTGCTTATCTCTCAAACACTGCCATCTGGAAACATAATTTCCAACTCTGCCTTTCACATCACCCCATCAGATCCCAAAGAGGAGACAGCAGGGAAAAACCTCTCCCCACCTTGACACCTGGGCAAGCCCTGCAGGAAGGGTGTAGTCTCACCCCCTCTGGCAGCAGAGGTTCTGCCATGCCTTTGGAGGATCCTGAGGAGCACCCTATGCACAGCAGTCCACCCCCTTGGGATGCCAGAGGTGGAGAGGAAACATTCCCTAGGCCAACACAGGTGAGCTGTAGGGTGTTTCTAACAGCCCATGCTTTGCACCATCCACACCTTGCACCATGTGTTGGTGTATATGCTGTACAATTAGCAGCACAGATTACCATGCTGGAAACTACAGCTGAGAGCAAAGGGAGCTACTGTGCATTTCCTTCCAAGCTGGGTGGTTTTGATGGACTGCAAAGATCCATTCTTAATAAAAATAAATGTCTGCAATAAATGCAGCTCCAGTAACTGCAAGGACTGAAGGTAAAAATACCACATTAAATTTTATATCTGTAATTCCACAGGATGATCGTTTAAACTTGGTTTATACCGAGTCTCATGCAAACCTGTGCCTGGACTGGCACAGGGATGACACATGGGGAAGGAACAAGCAATTCCTGCTGTATGGCAAAGGAAAGTGCAGGGGTGCAGTCAAGTGGAAATGTGCCCGTTCCTCAGAACCTGAAGGAGATCTCCCTTCCCTCCCCTTACACCCATTGCTCCCAGCTGCAGAGACTCTGACCTCTCAGCATTTGCAGCCCTGCCTCTCACTCTTGACTCCTGCAGAGCTTCGTGTCTCACAGATTTACATACCCAAGAGCTGAATGTGGAAAAGAGACAAACATCTTGTGATCTTGTCTGTCTTTTCTCCAGATGTTGTTCAGGAATGCAGGTTTGTGGCGGAATATCCCACTGTTAAACAAGAGGGAGGCGATACTTTCCAGTCAGTAACATGACTATTTTCCCCTATTTCTCTGTGCACAGCAGGGCAGCCCTCTGACTGTGACCGCTCAGAGATGATGGTTTGAGGAGTAGGTGAGCAAAAAGAAAAGCGTTGTCAGATCTGGAAGCCAAGCTTTAAACCTGCCTGCTCCTCCTGGGGAGGGTTCAGGGGCATAAGACATTACACATCTCTTCATCGTGAATACCAAAGCAGCACCGCAGAGTACATGAAAGGTAAGAGTTTAGTGAAGCAGACAGTAGGAATTTTTGCTAATAAAAGCATTGAGCCAATATTCTCTGCATGTCTGAATGTGATTGCCTAATGACCTCTCATGGTGAACACCCATTTCACCATTGCTCAAAGAAAGGTCAGGACAATTTTTATATGTGGGACAAAGTTCTTTTACAGTGATTTGCAAACCTCTTCTCTTTTCTTGCCTATTGCTTTGGGT
This sequence comes from Vireo altiloquus, assembly GCA_013396875.1. Taxonomy (NCBI): domain Eukaryota; kingdom Metazoa; phylum Chordata; class Aves; order Passeriformes; family Vireonidae; genus Vireo; species Vireo altiloquus. The sequence continues at coordinate 2,274,977 of VZRF01002164.1, forward strand.
ATTGAAATGAGAAGCTGCTTCTCTGAGGGACTCTCTTGCCTATTTTGACCCCAAGAAGAATATTCCTATATAAAACTCTTGAAACTGTCTAGCCAACAGCTTATAAGTAGACAGGCCTATTATCTCAAATCAATCATTCATGAGAAAAAGCCAACACAGATATCAGTGCTAGCTGTAGGAACCAAAACCAGGGTTCAGCCTACCTAATTTCAAACCCCAGTTTATCTTCACCTCAGTATAGGTTCCTCTGGTCATTTTAATATGATACCCTGTGTCACATTTGCCAAAATATCTTACACACCTCAGGTCACCTCAGGTGGCACTAGATGACTATTTTAGACAACCAGACTTGGTTGTAGGGAGTAATTTAGTAACAGATTAAGACACCTAAATGCCTTCATTCAAATACTTAGACACAGGTGTCTCTATGGGTGCTGGATGTCTGACCTCCCACAGTGTCAGTGGAAATGTGGCCAGTACAGATGAAGGTGTGGAGATGTGTCCAGATATAAATGGTTGAAGGTGTTGAGATATAAATATAGTTTGTGGTGGCTTCAGTGGCTCTAGGTATCTCATTTCTGAAAGTTGGGTTTGTCTATTTTATACCTGACACTAGGGTGAAGTTTATCATACCCTATGTATACTTGCTTCTTCTGATTATAAAATGAGTCCAGAAAAACAAACCCATGTCTAGATATCTACAATGCCCTTGTGAATCCCACACTTGGTGGCTCATGCTTACATGCAATGGCCAGTTCTGTGTTGTTCTGTGCTCCTGGTTAAAAGTGTATTACACTGCAGAGGAAAGAATTGCTTATTTGAAAGTGAAAACTCAGGCTTCCTGGGTACGAAAGATGAGATTTCTGGGCTTGTTTCAGCCTCCTTGTCAGGTTCCAGGTTAGGAACTTACTATTCTTTCAATCTTCTCCCACATGTTCCACATCATCCTCTCCCAGGGCCAGAAGACAACACGTGCAAAACAACTTTCCTGGGACAAGGTCAGCTGATGGCAGGATCCAGGATTCTCACACTCCCATCACCCATACCCAACCACTGCCACATGTTGTTTCTCAAGGAAAAGTGAGGAAAATATTTCAGTACCTCTCATTTAAATAAATTAATATGTTTTCCCCCATAGTTCCTTGAGTGGTTTACTCTTGTCAGCAATTTTATGTTTTAGACATTTTCAGAAGCAGTTTAGAAAAGCTGAAGAAAAATGCAAACATGTTTTCTTCTTGAAGGCACTCCCAAGAAGATTGGTCCTTAGGTATTCAAAGAGATATTTGTGAGTTTTCCCTTCATGGAGCAGTCCTACAGCTAAGAGTGTACACAGGTACAAGAGGGGTGAATGTGTTTATGTTCTGGACTGTAAAAACATGGATTTCTAATGAGCCTCTTGTTGGAGGTGGTAGGCCTATATCATCATCTCCTTGCAGCACAGAAAAAATTTAACTCTCCTTGATAGAACTGAAAGTAGTTGCATCCAAAACAACACATAGTGGCATCTGCCACTGCATAGACTTTGCGTACCTTGCCCTGGAGCCATCGTGTCAGCCAGTGACACTGTGGGAGATGACAGTTTTCCCTCAGTGACATCACTTTGTGCCTGAGAAATGTATGGCAAAAAGTTGGTTCATTTATTTAGTCTACTTTCCTGCAGAGTAAGAGTTCATGTATCCACAGGCTCATGCTCTCCTTCCCTCCTCATACGACTTTTGAACTTGTTGGCTTGTTTCAAACAGACCTGACGGAGGACAAGAGCAAGGGGTGCAAAGGCTTGCAGGTATAGCGGAAATGTGTAAAAGACAGATGTGAGACCCCAGTTGTGCTCTTGTGAGACAAGAGCAGGATATGTAATATAAAAGTTTTGATGCTGGGAAAAAAATCTTATGAGACCTGACACCCTCTCAGACACCAGAATCAGGCAGTTACAGGTCACCAATGCCACCAATCTACAGAAAACCAAACATCCTTCTCTCTTCTGCTCAGGAAACTACCTGGGGTTGTTCATGTAAATGCTGTGGTTGACTTTGTGTCCTGCACCATGGGAGCTGAAGGAGGTGCAATAGCCAGTCTGGGCATGGGTGGCACTCTGCTTCTCAGCTTTCACATCTTGGAAAGTGGCACATTTCCCTTTGCAGCTGGTTTCAGCCCTTTCCACCTGCAAGTCTCCAAAAAGTGCTGAAGGTTACCCTGCAATAGCAATTGCATAGCACTTTATTAAATAATTTGGCAGAGAATCCAAATCAAACTGAGTTAAAGCCAGAAAACACCCTTTTACACTTGCAAATGTGTCTCAGTGCTGCAGAAACCCAGCAACGTGTCTACCACAGGTGCTTTGCTGGCTGCCCCAGGCTCAGGAGTGGAAGAAGGGAGCCTGCAGCAGGCTTGCTCTTCAGGTGCTGAGAGTGTTGCCTTTCCCTGGTCTTAAAATTAAAGCTCAAAACACGGTTTATGGGGGAAAGGAGTTTTTACCTTGGTGTTTATTTAAGGATGCTTAGATGCATCCTTAAATGCATCCACTTCGTCCAGGTGGAATGCACCGAAATGCACACACCGCTCTCCACACACCAAAATGCACACAATTATAGGCCTTGCCAATTACCATATCTATCCAAGATTCCCCAATGAGAGGCTCGAGTGAACCCCCCATTCTGAGGAACCTTCCCCCTGGATGGGCCTATCTTAGTTTACAAAAATGTGTTCTGGAGACCTTGGTGTCTGGGGCTTCCAGACTGTTTGGTCTCCTGGTTTAATGGTACAGTGGGTCTCAGCTGAGTTATCAGACTTGGAAAATTACAAGTATGTAGGCTAAAAGCACTAAGAATACATAAAAATTATATAAAAGGGTATGTAAGAGGGGTATAAAAGGAAAGACAAAAAATCATCCTGGCATCAAGAGCAGCTCCTGGTATTTTCAGTTGCTGCACTGGGGTGGAAAAGGACTGGGCACCATGCAAGCAGTGTCTGTGCTATATCCTGCCCTCTTCTCTCACTCATCTGGGTGCCTTAATGAGGAGACAGGGAGCTGGTAGGAAAAAACACAGGATTCTTCAAAATCCAGACAAAAAGTGTTGATGGTGTCTGCACCTTTTGTTGTTACTAAGAGCAAAAGGAAGGGAAAATGGTTCCCAGTGTCTTCTTAGAGCCTGATTATTTTTTTAAGTTAAATTCATCAGCAGTGACAGTGCTGTCCTTGAGGAGATGTTCTTTTGAAGGATAGCACCCTGGTGACAGCAGGTAGAGCAGTAGCTGCATGCCCCTTCTCACTCAGGTTTGCTTAATGAGCCAGAAGAACTTGAAAACCCTGGCGAGAATGGGACCCCCAGGAGCAGCCGAGGCCAGCCTCGCCTCCTGATCTTACCTTTCTTCATTTGGCCTGACGTTTTTGTTGCAGATATGCAGCCTGTAGCAGGGAGTTGGGGGAATGAAACTTTATGGAGAGTGAGTGAGCACGGGCAGAGCACCAAAGGAAAGATGTGAAAAATGGATGAGACGAGGTCACGTGAGTGGCAAGGGTCACTCTGTGGAGGTGGTACATGTGCACAAAAAAGGGACAGAACAAAGACAATTCTTTCCTCCTCTCTATCTTATGTGGAACTAGTAGCCCCACTTCTGATATTGCAGAGAAACAAGAAGTGGACTTAGTGTCCAACTAGGGGAGCGGCAGGAGCTGCTGGGGTTCCACTTGCAGATCTTTGCCTTGGACTGTGGTTTACCATTTCCAAGACAAGGTCCCAGAAAAAAACTTGGATCCCTCCCCTCACTGCCCTGAGACCTCCTGGCTCAGCTTTAGTGTATGCACAGGTGCCATTTTGCTTTCCTCAAAAGACCTTCTTAAAATCCCCTGCCCTGAAATCCTGAGGGTGGTAACATGAAGTGGACTGCTGGGAGACCTGTCCAGGAGCCATGCAAAACTTCCTCTGTGATCTTGGAGAGGCAGGATGGAGAGCAAAGGCTAAGGGCTGAGTATTATAAGTTTGATATTTATTATACAAACAGATGCTCCTGCAGACTTTCCAGCTCTGCTTTCCAAGCCTTCCTATCAGCCTACCTCCACTTCATTTCCTCACCTCCCTTGCCTCATCTGAGCATCCTCCCCTTGGTGCTGACAGGCTGCAAGATCTCCAAAGGATATAAGTTGTCTCCCCCACTGCCTCCATTGTACATACTCCTGCTTAGGTGGCTCATGAGACCCTGCATCCTTCCCCAGAATCCCTCTGGATGTAGGGAGGTGTAATGGGGGGCTGCTCCCTCGCCAGGCTGCAATCAGCCTACACCTGCTATTCCACTACTCTGCCTTGGATCATTTGCATTTCCAGTGACTGGGAGGGCTGTGATGCAGAGCATATCACTCCTCTCTCCCTGACCTACCAGGTGTGATTTCCAGCACCAAGATCCTCAAGTTTCTGTTTGCCCAAAGTGCTAGAGATGCAAAGATGCCCAGTATGCCTGACAGTCTGACATTAATTAATTTTATGGCACTGGAACAAATCTTTCTGTAAATGTGTGGATGTTCAGAATGTGAAACTGAGGCTGTGATTCTGAACAAGCAATTTAATTTAAACTGGGCTTTGTATTGTAGAGGGTCCTGTTTCACACATCCAGCCAAGTAATTGCTTGTTGAGACACCCTGGTTTCTGATCACACATTTTGCCAGTGAATTTGTAGGTTTCTTTCAAGAAGTCCTCTCCTGCCATTATCTTTCTTACCAGGGAACTTGCACAGTAAACAAACTAACCCTCCTGAACTACAGGTACACAAAGCAATAACTTATTTATCTACAACCTTCAGACCAGCAAAGAAAACACCAAGTTCTCTTTCAAATGCAGTTAGTTCCTTTCTAGTCTTGTCAGTCTTGTGCAGAAACCAGATGATTTAATCACCTGGTCTTGTGTAAAGCAGTTGACACTGTCCCACATGACATCCTTATCGCTAGACTTGAGGTAGGAATTTGGTAGATGTATCACTCAGTGACTATGGAATTAGCTGAATGGTGAAACCAAAAAGTTACGGTGAACAGCTGGAAATCCAAGTGGAGCCACATGAAGAGTGGCATTCCCCAGGGGTAGGTGTTAAGATGGGCAATGTTTCATATTTTTGTTGGTGACAGCAGGATTGAGGACACCCTCAGCAAGCTTGCCAATGACACCAGGCTGAGTGGTGCAGTGGACACGCTGGAGGACAGGGATGTCGTCCAGAGGCACTCTGGCAGGTCTGAGAGGTAGGACTGTGCAAACCTTGTCAAGTTCAACAAGGTAAAGTGCAAGGCCCTGCACCTGGGTCAGGACAATCCCAAATACAGGCTGGGCAGTGAATGGATTGAGAGCAGCCCTGAGGAGAAGGACTTGGGGGTTTTGGTTGCCAAGAAGCTCAGCAAGACCCAGCAATGTGTGCTCATAGCCCAGAAAGCCAACTCTGCCCTGGGCTGCATCTAAAGCAGCATGGCCAAGGGCGGTGGTTCTGCCCCTCTACCCTGCTCTCCTGAGACCCACCTGGAGTGCTACATCCCGCTCTGGACATTCCCCAACATAAGGATGTGGACCTGTTGGAGAAAGTCCAGAGGAGGGCCACAAAGATGACCAGAGGGCTGGAGCACCTCTCCTATGGAGACAAGATGAGGGAGTTCAGCCTGGAGAAGAGAAGGCTCCAGGGAGACAATCTGGTCTGATCCCTGAAATCACCTGTAATTAACAGAAAGAATCCCTAGAACAGAAGTTGGAGTCAAGCTGAAAAACTCCCTGACTTCCCCAGATTCAGTTTAATAAGAAATATAAGCAAACTTTATATAGTAAAAGACAAAATTGTCACGATAGGCAACTTGAAGTGGTCTGGATATTTTGTGTTGGTATTTATTGCCTCCTGTGCTAATCTTGGTGTTTCATTATGGTTTACATACTGCCATCCTGAGTTACCTTGCCAAGTAAGTATATTTCTAATACACAGATGGCCCCTGCCCTGAGCACAGTTGCCATCATTCTCCACCTTTCTTGAGCCCACAATATGGGATAAATATCCATTTTTCCTTCCTTGCCAGATTATATCTACTACATGAAATCACCAGGGCTAGTGTGCCTATTTTGGAAAAGAGATGTGGAACTCTCCTCTGTCCTATTGAAAAATGCCTTGCAGGCAGTCTGAGCACTGAGGAAGCAGTCCACTGCTTCTCCAGTCACACACAAATGATATCCCAGCAGCATGCTGGGGAACCCTGGGGTGCCTGGCAGCTGTGTCCAGCCCCCTGCTCCCACACCAGCCCATGTTCTGCCCCCTATTCCCCCACCAGTAATAGCCAGCCCTCGATTCCATGCCGATTCCATGGTGGTTTCTCTCCAGCACCAGCACACCTGAATGTGCATACCAGAGCTGATGTGCCTACCACAGATATCTGTTCCGAGAAATAAATTAGCCCCCTAAATCTGAAGAACCGATATTACAAAAGCCAGTAGGGAAATATCTTTTTTTGGACAGAGGGCAGGAATCTCACACATTTTTCACATAAAGTGAACTTTATTCCTTAGGGATCTGATGCACTTTTATATTACATTTTGAGAAATAATACTTATAAAAGATTCATTCTTTTCTGGAATAAACTGGAGTAGCTCTTATGTTTCCGTCTTTAGAGATTTCAGGGACCACAAATCCTGAAGATGCTGAAAGCTTCCACTTCCACGCATGAGAGGTACATTTATATTCAAACCACATTTTAACATTTTAATTGGACGGCATGAATAAAAGGATATTCATTTAATAATTAAGTTCAGGAATACGAAAAACATGTGCATTATGAACTACAGCCTGCTGCGTTAACCAGGAATGTTTGGGCACTGGACAATCACCCCAGTGCTTCTGCTTCTCACTCCAGCAGAAAAACTCTGGTGCTTAACTAATCACTAGGCAGGCTGGCAGAGGGTAGTGGGGATGTTTCAGGACATCAGCTGTGATTTTTTTCCCAGAACACTCCTCTTTGGAAGGTCATTCACAGGCTTGCTCTCTGCCCAGACACTGGATCTGTCTTTGGGGAAGGCTGCAGGTGGCTCCCAAAAAGCAGATTAGATACATCTGGAATAAAAGCATGCTGGGAAACTGCAAAATATTCCAGACCTAAGACTGAACCATGGGAATAGCATGCAGCAAGTTAGCAAGGAGCAGCTCACTGTGACTGGGGAGCAAAGCTTTGCTAACTAGGGCTGATTGTTGAAGGACACAGAACTCTAGAGTAAAGTTCACCCATTTGACCATATCTGTAATTCATTTTCTAAATAAATATATAACTTTCACTTTTCAGAACTGTTTTGATCCCATTTCCTCCTCCAGCTAACCACCATTTTCTGTTTTCTCAATGATTTTTACATTGTGTTTGGCAACAACTCTGTTTTCATCACCTAGAAACTCAATATTCAGAGCAAAACCTCTCCAGCTGGCTCACGTGTCAGACTCTGCATACCTTCGGCAATAGAATCTGCAAAATTGTACTGATTAAATGTCTGCTTTCGCTGCCATTTAGAAAAGCACACCCCAGATGAAAGGTCCCTCTGACTGAATTTTCAGTTGGTTTGTGCTTGCAAGGGCTGGTCAGTAGAAGGCACACTTCCAAACCAGATCCGAGGGCAACTAACAGAAAGCTTTCAGACATTCTTTTGGAAACAAGTCTGTGTAATTCTGACCGTGGCTGGTTAGAGCAAACACAGAGCACTAGCAGAAGGCATATGTGCTCTTGCAGTACAGCTTAAACCTCTGCAGCAGGGCTCCGTGGGACCAGAGAAGAACTCGCATCGCATACTCAGTCCCTGCACACATTCATCGAACTGTTTACTGGCTCTCAAGGTGTCATTATTTTCATATTTTCTATCTCTTTATCACAGAATTGGCAAGAGATTTCTAGAATGGCAGTGCCTTCCATTCTTGGCTGCATTTCTTCTAACTAATTGGAACGACAACTCAGGTAGCAAAGACAACTCCTCACAGTTCTGTGGAGATACCAGGGGCTGCCAAGGAGGAAATGCCTCCATGTACAGGCTGAGGCACACAGCAGCCTGAGACTGACAGCAGCCACCCATGGCAACATATTCCGATGTACCACAGAGGTTTCCATGCTCAGTGGCAGCAGGGGCTCTGGGAGCTGTTCAGTGTCTGAGGACTGTCCCACTGCATGAATCACTAGAGAAGCAGCACACACCATGACTGGGGGCACCTGCCTTCCCTCAGGAAGGGAGACCCCCCCTCTAACACCTGCCAAGCACAGTGGGCACTCGGTGAAAAAGGCCCAGGGTGCCTGCACATGCCCCGGCCAGAAGGGTGGACTGTTCTGTTCCCCCATCACCCGAATAACCTAATCCAAAGCCTTCATAAAGCCCCTCCATGCCCCAGGCACATTGCTTCCCTGCAAAGTCATTTCAAAATTGTTTGATAAAACATTTCAGCTTTTAACCTCTTTCTTCTGCCAGTGAGAAAGCACAAATTATTATGAGACAGATGAAATATCTGCAGGTCATGGTTCATTCTGCCTGCCTCTCTATAGGGGATGGTCACATTGGGTGGAGGTAAGTAATCTTTTTTTATTGTTTGTGTGTGTGACCACATTGCTTATGGACAGATTATAAACTCTTTGTGGCAGTGTTTGAGACAACTAGTATGTATCTCTTCATGAAATCTCTGTGATATTGCAAAGAAAAGGAAAAGGCATATTGCTTCTTTTGTCTCTCTTGAGAATCCAAAACAGTCTCTAAATGTGGATTGTGTGTGTTTCAGGTGCCCACAGTAGAACAGGCAAAGTGGCCTCCCTCTGCAAACTCCTCCCTCTGCACCCTGAAATCCAAAGTCAGATTTACTCTCTTGTGATATAATTCACACAGGATCCAATACCATCAATGTCATCATTCCCCAAATTCTTCTTTGGAAGACATTTTCTCTACTCAGTTTATCCTATTTTCCCTGCAAGTTTCTTTGCTCCCTTATCATCTCTGGGAACAGATAGTTTAAACATACTTCATTCAGAGATAAATTCCACACTTGCAAGGAGCCTGCAAGGGGCTGTGGCACAGTGCCATTCTCAGCACATTATGACTGAAGCCTCCTGAGGGATTTTCAGACTTTATTTGTTTAATTTTCCACCCACTTTCCTCTAATTTTACATTCCCTTATGGAGCACGGTCTCCTGGCCTTCCCAGCCCATCTTTTCTGATGCTTTAAGACACCTGGGCTGACCAGCCTGAGATGCCCCCTCTCACAATCACCAGGCAGCATGACCAGAGTGTCAGGCTTTTCACTGTCCCAAAATTAGCATAAGAAACTGGCATATGGACTGTGACTGTAGGCAAATGTGACCTTTTCAGAGGCTGACTTTATTTATTTATTCTGTTGCCATTTTTTTCTGTTAAAAAAAACAAAACAAAACAAAACAAAAAAGTCATGAATGGTGTTGCACTGTCTCCTGGACTTACTAACAATAAATAATTACAATACCTCTGACTAGCAACGCTTCTTCATCAAACAGTAATTAAGATTGCAGTCACAGCCTGGGACACAGGCTGAGTGTACAGCAAGACCACCGTTAGCATTTCCCGTTCCTCTGCACTTTCCTTTAGCTGGTAAGGTGCCAGACAGGAGTGCCCCATGGTTGTACATGTTTCAGCATGCTGGCACTGATGGGAGAAATAACTGAGTGGCACACACGGCCCTGTTTGCCCCTGGACCTGTATATCACATGTTTCTATAACCTCACATTATTTTGGGGAAAACCAGCTTGTGTCAGGTCTTAAATCACACAGATGGGCATGCATGGCAATTTTTGCCTGCTCTGGAAAGCTCTCTCCCTCTTTGGCCCCAGGGACCATTTTCCTCGGCACAGCCTCCCACGGGGCTCACTGTCAGCTGCGCTCTTTGAGTCGTGCTCTGAGTCCCCTGAGCACACGTGAGAGGGGCTGGAGGCTCACGTCTTTCCTCTCCCAGCTCCCTGCCTGCTCTGAAGCTTTATCCCAGGCAGGAGGATGGGCTTCTGTGTGCTCATCATCCCCTCCCGTATGTCCCTCTGCATGAGACCTCTGTGTCTGCGGAGCTAGATATTAATGAGTTTGAGAGAACACACCAGCTTCCAAATTAATTAGAATAAATCACCCACCAGAAGTCTCAATCAGTCCTGCTCTCCCCATTTCACAGAGGAGGATGTTCCTGCGTGCCTACCTCCACATTACATACCCTGACCTCCCTTCATTTTCTCCTCGTCATATGGCAGCCTACTGCCTATCCAGGTAAATAAATAGCTACAGCATAGAATCGTAGAAACATTTAGGTTGGAAAAGATCTCAGAGGTCATCAAATCCAGCTGCTAACACTGCACTGCCAAGTCCACCACTAAACATGAGCCCTTCCCTGGACAGACCCTCTTGATCCACATGTTCTAAGTTCACAGAGAGACACAAGCCCTGGCACAAGGTTAATGGTAGCTCGCCTGAGCAGATCTTTCTTTTTGACAAAGACAGATCCTTGACTTTCTTTGCCATCTCAGCGTCGGTCCCTGCTGTCGGCAGAGGCTGCTACTGCTAAGTGTGTGAAAATAATGCGCAAAGAAAAAATCAATCATAATTTTTGCCGTATTGTCTCCCAGTTTAATAACCTCATTTAATTAGAAATCATAGGCAAAAACCATGGCAGGTAAATTTAATATAAATTGCAAAACAATGAGATTGAAGGAAGTTCACCATCTCTAATAATCTTGTTAAGAAAAACATCCCTGAAGTTGCAGGTTCTCCCCGGTATCTCTCCCCACACCACACAGCTCCATCCCAAACTAACCATCCCAGAGGACTGGCACAGGCCACCAGCACACTTTTGGGTCTGCTGCAGGGTGCCCTGACATACAAGAGCTCCCAAGAACAGCTGCAGAAAGCACACAAACCTGTGGTCATGCAGGGTCAGGAAGCAGGCTGAAATAGCAACTCCGTGGTCAGTCCCACTAGCCTAATCACTGAATTTTTATTTGTTCCAGAGCAAATTTACCTTCACCTAGTTAGCTGTGAAGAAGAGAAGAGCCATGTTTTCAGGTTTTTTAGCATAACCCAAGAAAACCCATGTTCTGAGAAGGAAGGATACTTGCACAGGCTTAACTTCAGTGGCCTCATGCCACTACAGCAATCCCGTGAGGAACACAACAGGTGTCCAAAGGTTTTTGAGCCAAGCTGAGGGCGCAGCAGGACTTGCACCCCCAGCCACCCTGCTGACTTTCACACATATGGAAAAGGCCAAAAAAAGCCATGAAGAGGGGGAACAACACAATTTTTCCCCAGAGCACACTTTGCCTTTACCTGCAGCCTCTGCAGTGAGGCAGGATGAGTCCAGCCCTGGGGTCTCCAGGCAGCCGGCAGCAAAGTTCCCAGTGTGCAGGGGAACATCCATTTTTGTGGGAAGGGAGACATGCTACACTACACACACGGTGGAGCCCAGCCATGCTGCTCACTGACCTACATGAAGGGAACTTCCCAGGTGAGAGAGTGAAGGCAGGAGAGCCAAGCCTGACAAAACCAGAAGGGTCACTGCAGCCCCTCCAGAAAGGCAGCAGCATTGGGGCACACAGCAGAAACTTTGGCTGGGAAACGGGGAACACTTCCAGCCACACTGGGAGCTTAACAGGGACAGAGGAACCCATCTTCTCCTAGCTCTTGCCTTCCACCCAGCGGAACTTCCCTCACTCCCACGTGAAACACCAGTTCAGCCAGGACTTAACCCTGAAAACTTTCCTCTTCTGTGTCCCGCCGAAGCTTGAGGGACTGCAACCACATCTGCATGTGTGCCAGCTCAGAGGTGACACAACAACCTACACAACAAGCAGCACCCTCTCTTCCTGCATTTTAAGGAGAACTGCTCGTATATCAGCACCAGAGTGGTGGTTTAGATTGCTAAGCATCCTCTTGAATGACTAAACAGCAGTGAGTAATATGTATTTACATACATTATGGTCTATTCCCCCACTGGAAGGCGATTTGTGCTGATAACTTCCATTAATGTTAAAGGGAGTCATTCACATAAATCCTCGGCACATTAATGGCCCACGAGCCTCCTCTGTGTAGTAGTTCGTGTTGCTGCATTTAGCGAGCGCAATATAAACGTGGCCAACTTAATATGCAAATAAATTCAAGTATTTACTGAGCCATAAGAGGTAGTTACTAGGCACATCTCATTCATCGTTTACAGGGAAATAGATGGAGGCTGCCAGATTAAATCGGGAGATAAATGCTATAAACATTTTTTTAAGGCAACAGGGTACCGAGTCTCCACATACACATAAATAATGATCATAAACAGTTTCTTGAAGACATCTCCTCTTCTATTTGTTTTTATGCTGCAAGTGTCTTTGCTACCCATCTGCACTGAAGTACAATTTGTTGCATTGCTGTTGCCTGACAGTGGCACTGGAGCCCTTTCTGTCCCTCGGGGACAGGGGAGGGCCATGCACCATCCCTGCTCGCTCACTCACCCACCACCTCCTTGGCAGCTGCAAAAGCTGCAGGAAGGGAGCATTCTCGCCTTGAAAAGATGGGCCACCCACTACAACTCCCTCTTTCCCAGCACCAAAACATGAGTCCTTCCTTTACTGGCACTTGGTGCAGGAAAGAGAAGTGAGACTTTTTGCACCCTTTCTTCTCATAAGTGCTGTCTTGAGAATCTGCACTGGGCATTTGCAAAACAAGAGCCCTCACCAGGCCTGTGCTTTTCTGAGGCAGAAAACAGACATCTTCTGTGGGAAACATATTTTAAAAATGCATCAGCTACTGTATTACTGAAGTCCTCCTTCAGTTCCCTGTGCACGATTTCTAAGATGCCATGCCACATGACAAGATATTTCTTCCTAGGGGTAATAAATGAAGTAAAACTGATTCACTTTACTCTTTCAGATGGAGAACAAGGCAAAATTCTCTGTTGCACAGTTCAGTAGGATAACTCCCATGCACATACAAGCTCATGGAGATATGCAGATACATATATTAAAAGGCCTTATCTACCATTAGATGCCGCAGCATCCGCTGGGCTGCAAGCCCATTGATGCTGTGGGATTTTTCATAGGAGTCACCAACATACCCCTGAAGTCTTCCCAGAATCTCTGTGTCAGCTCTGGGCTGGTGCATCTGTCCAAGCTTTAGAGCAGAGCATTGAGGGTGTGCAGGCATTTCCCTGCAGAGCCAGAGCCAGGCACAGTGGCAACTCAGTCCCAAACAAAAATGACAGCAGAGACAAAAGAAAACCTCACAATCTCTCAGGTTCTTTAACATGGAATCCCTGCTTGTAATGTCGCCCTTTGGATTTGTCCTTAGCTAAAATCCAGGGCTCTCTTTTGCCCTGCTCAGTGCCTGTCTCTCCTTTCAAAACCTCTTCTGAGTACCATCTCTGGCCAGGTTTGAAGACCCTTCCCAAATATTGACTGGGAAGGGTCTTCTGCCTCCTGCTCCAGTCACGTTTCTCTCCCCAGAGTGCCTACAGGTCTCAATGACTGCAAACCTTTGATGGGTGCTTTGGAAATCAGATCATTTTACACACTGATTCTCTAAAACAGAGGTTCCACCAGAAAGCAGCTTGTGCCCCCGTGCTGCCTCCCCAGGAGAGCCTCCACGGCCACTTGCAAGGTGCAGTGCTGGTCTCATGGCTCAGGTGTGCCCATTCTGCCCCAAATTCAGGCTGTTCTGTGGGGCCAGGGAGCAGCAGGTACCCAAGAGATGACTTTGGCAAGGGGACAGGAGGTGGCAACAGGACACACAGCAAACAAGAGGAGGGGTGATCCCTCATTCCCACCTTTCCTCTCTCATGCGTTTGGGTGACACATTCCCTCTGACTGTGAGTTTGTAGAGTGCCTAAACACTCACTGGAGCCGCTCAGGATGACAATTACCATAATTCTTAATAAATCTGCCTGTGGTGCAAGACAAGGTCTTGGGTTGAAAACCTACCTGTCTGTGATGTCTTTCCTGGCAGGCAGGAAGGAAGAAATCATTGGGGGCCAAAGCTGCTTACAGGCTTTCAGGTCAACAAGGACTTATCCTGCATTTTGGGGATGTGGTGGTTTACACATTACTCACAGTTAGCTCTTTTATCGAAACCTCAGGTGTGTGACACCTGCAGGAAGATAGGCTGAAAGAAAAAAGCATCTCATACCTTCCCTGCACCTCCCACCAAGTAAAATACGACACATGCTGTGGTACTACCCTCACAGCATTGACACACAAGTGGAAGCATGGAGAGATGGAGACAAGCATCATGAACAGGTATTTACACAACAGAGAGGCAGGGCAGCTCTCAGAGACCCATCCCTCAGCAAAAGGCAGCATGTGCTCATGTCCAAGGAGTGTCACAGAGACACACAGCTTATTTGTTACAAATTACTTGAGATCACAGGGGATGCCACAAGGAATCACCTATCACTGCAGGTGCTGTGGAATTAGTCTCTGTAGTTCTCCCTGGGAAAGCAAGGTTTGACCAGGTGCCAGCAGAAGTCCAGCAGTTGAGCTGCCACTACTCCCTGGCATCGTGTGCTGAGGTGGGAGCAGTGCACAGGGCCAGACACTGCTTCAGGTGCAGCACCAGTTCCAGCTGTAGAGAAAGTATATCTCTACCAGCATGTATTTGGGGTGGCCTTAGCCAGCTGCCCATCTCCTGAGCTGCCCATCTCTCAGAGCTGCAGCCTGGTGGCCAGAAAGCAGGCGGTGCCCGTGTGCCAGGACAGGGTTAACAGGGGAGGGAGACCTTGGGCCTCGCTCTCCCTGTTCCAGGGGCAGCCCCCTCCCCTCCCTGCTCCAGCTGTGGCAGAGCTGTGTGGTCACCCAGGGTCTGTGTGTGGGGCACAGACCCTCTGGGGTGGGAGTGAGGAATGGAGTAACCAAAGCACTCAGAGCAATTTAGGGCACAGCTCTGAAATCTCCATTCCAGCCACACCTGTCGTAAATAAAGAAAATGCCAGCAAACACTCCCAGGAGCCCCACGCATAAAAACACTTGAAGCAAGGAGAGCAATAGCTGGCCCTGCAAAAACTTTTGTCAGTCTGACATTTCGAATGCCGAGCACACCGGCATCCATGCACATGCCAGGGAAAAGGAGCAGGAAACCAGAGGTATACTTGGCTGCACTGCCAGCTGATGTTGGAAAGGAAACCCCATCCTTTGCGTCTCACACCCAAAGTGAACAGAGCACCAAACTCTTAGAGGGGAAAAAGAAAAGGCACTTATAGCACCATTTCTTCAGTATGATGAGAACCACCCTTAAAGATGAGGTCAGTATAAACTGCAGGGCTACAGCAAACTGTTCAGTTCAAGAGGAATAATTCATCCTTCAGTGGAATATAATTACACATCCAGACTCTCTCTGGGCAATCCTTTATTCAAGCCAAATTTACACTATTTCCTAAAGGGAACAGTCAATCTTAATGAATGACTTACAGGTTCATCATCTTTAATAAGGCTTTATTTAAAAAATGACATCAGAAGTTTGAGTCTTTAATTAATAAATTTGAACTTCACCTTTACTGCACATCACCTTTTCTTTTGTTAATTCCTTCATTCTCATCAATAGAAAAACTCGGTGCAAAGATGCTAACTTAGATTATAAATTCTTTTCAATTTTATTAGTCAATAGCAAATTAGCCTGTACCTTTAGTGCACCAATATATCATGATTCTGTTCAGCATAGCAGTGTGTAATCTCCTGACACACAATTTTGAATCAAGTTGCTTTTCTAATATACAGCAAAATAAAGAGAAAGTTTTTCTTCCGTTGTACAGGAAACCAGTTTCTCATGAGGCAACTTGTTATGACAGAATTAATACATGTAATTAATTTTTCCCTCCAAGGTGAGCCTGGAATATTTTTCTTTGCATACGAAAACCAATTATTGTTCATTCTCACTGTGGAGAGGCATCACCTGTTAAATTTTGTAGCTGCTCTTAATGGTCAGCTGGAGAACTCAGCTGGGAGTGTTTTATGTAAATAAATCTGACTCCTCCTTTGCACTTAAAGCTGTAGAGAAAGAAGTAGGGTAGGATTTTAGGGTATTGGGTTGGTTTTTCTCATTGTTACTTTTTTTTTAAAGACACCCTGTGGCCATTGTGTATCATTTATGAAACTTTACGAACTAAATTCCCTAGTTTTATGAAATAAACTCCCCTGAAGAAAACAGGGCTTTGCTGATTTCAGTGTTACCAAAGACAAATATTTAATTTCTTTCAATTTTCAACAGAAAGCACTGATGTCTTGCTCACTTCAGCTATATCTTGAAGGTCATCCTTACCCCAAAATGTGCTTTTACCCCTTGTATTTACTTGCCAGAAGCATGTGGGTTCCCTGCAATTTGCAGGAGGAGAGCATGCCTTGGTCTCCAGCTGAGAGTACCCTGGGTGTTTCCAAAGTAATGCTAGGAATATGGGGTACCCTTAGTGATGTGAGTTCAGTTCTCTGCAGGAAAGGAGCCCCTGAGCATCTCTGGGCAGAGCCCACTGAGAAGTGGTGATGCTGGGCAATTAGAATCATAGAATCATGGAATATCCTGAGTTGGAAGGGACCCACAAGTATCCCTGATGTCCAGCTTCTATGATTCAACTCAAATTAGTTAAATCATCCCATATTCTACTATTGGGTTGGAGCTGGCTCCCACCAGAGCTGGGTGCTGGGAGAGTCTGAGGATGCTGACAGGTCCCAGCTTGTCCAGGGACGAGGAGGATGGATTCATCCCCACTGAGGCCAGCCCATGTCCCAGCAGGGAGGCCCTTGCCCAGGTGCCTCCCCAGCTGGCAGGGCTTGCCTCTCTCCTGTTATGGGGATGTGAATGGATAACTGTCCCACACCCTCTTCCTCGCTTCACCCTGCAATCTGACCTCTCTTGCTTTTTTCCTTTTCTTTAATATTACCTAAATTTGAGGGAGGGAAAGACATTGGGGAGACAGCTCAGGCTCCTGAACCTGCGGTACCATGATCAGGTGCTATGTCATGTTTCTCTTTAAAAAAATTTTTTAGTGTTTAACAAAACTCCAAATCTTTGTGTCATGCATGGAACTAAGGGAGTGGCTGAGGGGAAAGCATCCTATTGCAATTTCTTCTTTCTAGGTCCCATAGCCTCTGTCCAGCACCTGTGCAGTCATGCTTCAGGTGAGAAAGCTCACGGCAAGCCACTGAATGTCCGAGAAAGAAAATTGTCTCTTTCTACCCACCCTTTTCCACAAAACATAAGGAAGTACTTGACTTAAACACTTCCAACAGACAAAATAACAGAAACATCAGAGTTACTGTGCTCACCAACAAAGCATTTCCCAAGGTTTACCTTCTGCAGTGTTTCTGATTTAATTCAGCACATGTACTTTTCCTGTAGGTAGATTTTTTTCCAGTCCCTCTTTCACACTCAATCACTGAAAAACTCATGCCCCTTCCCCCATGGAAGTCTTTCTAATCTAGGGAACAGGTGCATCAGCTAACTAACTTTTATGATGGGGCAGAGGGGCTCTGCCTGATCACTAAAATCAGTGTGACATCTGAATTAAAATACAAAGTCACCTGCAGCCGGAGAGGACTGGGAGGTACCTCATCTAAATAAAATCACAAAACCTGAACTTACAAATCTCCAAGCCACGTCCCCAGCTGGTGTCAGATGAGGCTGGAGCCAGGAAAGTTATGCTGATTTACACCACTGGCTGATTGAACCTGGTGTGCTGAGCTGCACCGGGGACCAGCAGCGCGGTGGGGTGGAGGATGCTCTAAGTACTCCTGTAGCACAAAGACACTCTTTGGACTCAAGCCCTGCTCCCACAAATAACAACATCCCTTTCTTTGCTTTACTTCTCCCATTGTGCCTTTATTCGATTTGAAAAGCCCTTGGTCTGTCCTTGAGAAAAACGTCTTCAGAAGCCTCTTTGAAATAAACCCAGGATTAAATAGCAATCCCCCTCCAAGCAGAGCATTTAAGCAACTTTCCTTCTGCAGCTCACCGGGTTAACTTTATTCCTGCCCCAAGCCCCGCATGCACCAAACCCAAAAGCAACTTCTTTCAGCCAGACCGCTGCTGTCAGATGAGCCCCAGGCAAAGAAACCAACCCCCACATCCATTCAGCAGCGATGGAAAGGTGGAATTACTCACTGAACCACGCCGGGCTTCACCCTCTGTCAGCAAATGCTGGGCGCGGGCTGGGGCGGCAGCGGGGGCTTGAGGGCTAGGGAGGGACCAGCAGGGCTAGCCTGGCCCCCGCAGGCATCGCAGCCCCGTGCTCCGTCCTCCCTCTAAGTTAGCTTTAAAACACCTGAAGAGACAAACGTGAACAACTCTGCCCAAGTGTGCTCCTCAGTATCTCTCAGAAGCTAGAAGCCTGTTGGTCTTGAAGGAAAAACCCAGCCTGCAAAGAGTATTGCTCCCTTCCATTTTCAGTTAGGCATAAAAATTAAACTTAACATCTGGCTGGAAGATATGAGGAGATTATAATTAAACTCACTGCTCCATGAACTGTACAAAAACCCCAGAACATGTGACTTACATACTGTCTGCTACACATATTGCAATATAAGTTGCTTTTAAAATGGAAGAGACATTTACCTTGGCAGCAAAAAAAAGAGCACTTAGATTCAGGTTTGGAAAAGCCCGAAGCCAGGCTGCATGCAGAGCGCTCTGTAGTCAGAAGTCCTCACTAACTCACACACACCCCCACACAGAGGCAGAGCCACGCTCCCGCGCCGCACACGCCAGCAGCACGGCTGATCTCTGCCCCTCTCCCACAGGAACTGCTCCCAGGGCTCGGCAAGGATGTGCTTTGGGAAAGACAGTCTCCAACTGAGGAGCTGCAAAGTTACCACATATGGACAAGCAGAACAAGAACTGCTCTGACAAGGCTGAATGACAAACACCAGGCAGAGAGGAGGAAGAAGAGGAAGAAGAAGAAGAAGAAGCATGCTTTCCCCTTACCTATTGCTTAGGCTAAGACACTGAGCAGAATCTCTAGAGAGCCTGGGCATTGGGACCCACAGGGCAGAGGACTTTCAGCACAGTCACGAGGACCCAGCAAAAGCCATCTTCTCCCTGTCTTTTAGCACAGTGTAAGTCTCCAGCAGCTCAGCTCTCCAGCTGCAAACATCTCATTAGACTAATGCATTCAGCACAGGCAGAAAACTCGATTTACCATAGCTACAGCAATGAATTTCCATTATGATGACAGCTTCAACCACATCATGTCCGGAAAAGCAGCCAACCACTGCCTTTTAAAGAACACACACATTTTACACGCAGAAAACGAGGCCTGCGTGGCGGCTTTCCTTTCCCTTTGCAACTACATCGAGAAGAAAAATTGCCATTTCTTCTTGTTTTGGAGACCCTGCAACCTGAAAGGTAAAGATATTTGGACTCTTCCTGCCCCCTCTCCCCCCTCTCAGAACAGCACTGGCTTTTGCAATACAGTGCGCTGGGCTGCAGCGAGAAGAAGGGGTGTTTGCAACATTTCTGGTCTCACTACCCCTCCTCTGTTGCCATGGAAACCGGACTGTAGCATCAGCCCTTTGTCCCGCTCCTGCAGCAGCCTGGCCCGATGCTGAGCTTACACGATGTGCCATGGATGGGAAGGACCAGTCACTTCAGTTTTGATAATTTACATGGAAACTGGGGGAGCAGCACCTGGCGTCTTTCTGCCGGCGACACCGAGGGTGTGTGCATACAGTGTTGCTCGTGCACACACACATGCACCTGTACACAAACTCACAAAGTCAGCTCTGTGGGGAATCTTACAGGTATGGCCAGGCAAAGATATCCATAATACATGGAAATACCAGTTATGGCTGCCATGCCATGCCATTTGGGTAGAATACATGAGTGTCTTTTTGCTGAATTTCCAGTCACTCATCACAGAAAGTACTGGTTCTTCCCTTGTTTAGCACAGCACTGGCAGCTCTTACCACCAAAAAAAAAATAAATAAAAAAAAAATCTGTAGTACATATGATAAATAATGGTCGTAATAATCCTACCACGCTCCATTGACTGTGCTAGATCAAATTATCCCAGCAAAGGGGTTTGTCACAGTTGTTTGTGAGTGTTGCACAGCTCCCTGCTGCCCACTTCACAGGCTTACATATATTGTTACTCAGTATTCATGGCAAGCCAAACGTGCTCCTCACCTCTCTTTCTTTTCACTCCCATGAATGCCTCACCAGACAGGCTTGCAGCCGTGGCTGCTGGTTCTGCTGGTTTGGTGATAGCTAGGCTTTCTGGGGTTTGGGGGTGTTACTTTTGACTTGACCCCACAGAAGATGAGATGAATATTAAGCCTGTTTTATTGGCCGAGGAAGAAGAGAAAAAGCAGGAAAGCAGAGATCCTGGGCTATTTGTACCAGTAAGAGCTGGGGCTTTGCTGGTGCCCTTCCCTGTCAGTGGGGAGAAGGGCAAGCACCTGCCCACTAGTGACTGTGAGCAAGGTGAGATACCCAAGCTCATTCCAACATCCCTTGCAAGCACAAGGTAGGGAGGATGCCTGTGGTATTATTTGTTTCTTACACTCATGGCTAGAAAAAAACTCTCTGCATTTAAAGAAAAAAAAATGAAGTTTGGTAGATCCAGGAGAAACAAGGTGGCATTTAGTCTCTTTTTTGCTTTTTTTTTTGCTTGCATTGCTACAAACTCGACAGATATTGTAGGTGTGAAAAATATTTTATCAGCACAGAATTAGAACAACTGTTTTCTGTCTTCCTCTACTGGTGTATGAAATCTGTGGTGCTCACAAACACGCTACTAACAAAGCACACAAATGCTCTTCAGGCCAGCCTTCATCTTGGCAAAGATCTGTAATCCCTCATTTTCCTTCTTCTCTCTTTTTTTTTGGACAAAATCAGGGTCAAGGTCAGTGGGCCAGCACTCATGGAAACCCATACCAGAGTAAAATGGAGGGAACTGGACCGCCTGTTTTAAGTTCCCTAATAGGATAAAAGGGGAAAAGTACTAGTAATTACTAAAAATGGTGACAAAATCTCTTAAAAAGCCTCTCTTCTCTGGTAAGCCATTTAAAATTTGGAGCATGGGTCTTAGCCATCCCTGTCATTTCACATTGCCTCCGCAGGTCCATTGCTGCTGTGGCTGTCACATCCGGTGCTGCTGTTTGTGTCACACCACGTAACCAATGTCATCTAGCACAGGCAGGCTGGCACAACCTCACAGCACAGAGCCATCAGTTGTGGCCTCTCATAAAAAACATCATATTAATACAGCGCAACACAAGAGCAAAATGTTGGGGAGGCAATTGGAAATTTTGCTTTCTCGTCACTGCTGCAATTAATGCCGCATGTAATTTTGCAGCCAAAAACCAAACCAGACCTCAAACCAGCCAATTCCCCACTGCTTTGGGAGCAAATGTTGCATGGTGAAAGATTGCAGAGTTCCTTGGAATATGCTCTTTGCAGGGCTTATTTGACAGCCTTGAATTTAAAGTTTAATTTAATGAGTTGAATTTTATTTTAAAACATACAGCTGCTCAGGAGAGCAGCTTAAATCACAGATAAAAGCAAGAGTGGATGAGATGGTGTTGGGGGGGAGGTTTGAAGTGCTTGCATTTGCTGTGGAATCGAATGCAATGCCCATTCCCTGATCTCCGGCTCCCCAAGAGGGGCAAAGGGAGATGAGCCAGAGGCGGAGCTGAGGGGAAGGTCGAACCCAGGATGCTGCGGGGGAACAGCCTGCCTGTGTTCCTGTGGCATGCTCACACAAATGTCACAGCCACCTGAGCAGCCACGGCTGGTGGCTTCAACCCAAGGCTGGCCCTTCCACACCAAGCTGGTTCCCACCAGCCTCCCACGTGCGGAGGGACAGCCCTGACTGTGGGGCGAGAGGAAGAGTGGATGCAGGAGGTAGGGGAGCTTTAAATTGCTGACCAAGTAATCTGCCTACCAAACACCAGAAATCGCAGCATAATCACTTGCTTCATTTCCAAATTAAAGTGAAAAAGGTAATAAGGTGGGAGGCGGGGGAGGGGGGGAAAAGGAGGAAAAGTTGTGTTTACATGAAGCACTGGTTGTCACCTAGCCTCAAAAAACATTGAAATACTTTCTTCTCTAGGCATAATGTTTTCAAATGAAGATGGCACTGAAGAGAAATATTAAGGATCTCTCATTATTGCTTCCCCAACTATTTGAGCCACAGGACACCACAGGACATCAATCTCCTTTTTTTTTTTTTAACATAAATCCTATTCACGCTCTTTTCACCAGTGTCCTGACACTTGTACTTTGCCTATTTTGTACAGTTTATTTTTCAACCCTTCCTTCCACTACTTGTCCTCACAGCCTTCTCTGAGGAGGAGCAGGCCCCTGACATGGAAGTGAAGCTTTTGGGGCATAATGAAGGACAAATGACCAGGGCTTTAATGACCAGTCTGGAGGCAGCCTGACATCCAGGGTTTGGACACGGGGAAATCCATGTGGCAACGGGGAAAAGCCCTTATCCCCGGGGCAATCTCTGTCACTCCCCACAGATGTCTTTGAAATGGCCTCAAAGAGGGACTGATCTACCAGTTCTTGCCCAAGAAGCAAGAAGATGGATGGAGGAAAAGCCTGGCCACGGTCTGGGCTCTGCCAGGGAGGGAGATGTATCACAGAGAGTTGCCACCCCCTCAGAACTATGCTGGGTCCTCACCTTGAGCCACTGCCCCTCCCCAGCCTGTGGCTCTGGGGTGCAGCCAGCCCCGTAGCCTGTGCTGGCTGCGGGGCCAGGTTATATTCTGCTGCTCTCCATCCACCACCAACATTAATAAACTCCCACAGATTGTCATTTTACTTCAAGCATTACCCTATAATTTAAATAATTTGATTTTTTAAACAATTACATTCAATTACCTTCAGACTTCCATGAAATCAGAAAGCATTCAGGGTAAGTGAGAAAGGAAATTAAATATCCCAAAATAACGTAAGTGTGTGCAGCCCAACCCGCTGTTTGGGCAGAAGATGATCGGGGCGGGGGTGGGGCTTGGAGCATCTTTTTCCCCCTGGCTGCGGGGGTGACATTCCCCCTGTCAGTCACCGCAGCACACAAGATATCAGCAGGTCTTTTGCTGCGGGGCCAGGTTATGCCCCGTATGTGATTTTCCCCTGTATCTTTATTAGGCATTTCAGTTTAACAAGATTTTTACCTATAAATCTTTCCGGATGATGAATCAATCCCGTGACACCCGCCCCGACCCTCTTCAACCCTGCCGCGCTCGCACAGATACAGTTGGTTAAGTTATGATGGAGTCCGGTTTAACGGAATGAATTCAAACAATTACCTTAATTACAAGAGCAGTATCATCTTTCAAGAAAGCAGGTCTCCAGGGAGGACAGCTGCTGAGAAGCCATTTAGACGCATGAACCTTTGAAAACAGCGGTGAGAGGAGCTGCGACTCCTGCCCTGGCTGCCACCGCTCCCTGCTGCCACCCCGGCTCCTTCCAACTTGCCCAGCAAAGCAGGCGAGATGGGATGGCAGAGCTGGGGCAGGAGAAACCCCCAGTCTGCCAGGACCCCCGATAGTCACGCCCTGTCCAGCCTGGTCCTGGAGGTCACCTTTTGTTTAGGCTCGTTGCTACGTGGGAGTAAAGCCTCCGAGACTTCAGATGCGCTCCAGCAGCCAGCTCAGGAGGATGGGCTGAAAATTAAGCACATGCCTGAGGCAAAGAGGAACCCCAGATTGAAGCCTGACAGGAGCCAGGATGGGCAGGGGACGGCGGGAGACATCCTGCTCAGCCCCCCGTGCCCACTGATCACCCCACAGCCGCCTTTTCCCCCGGGACCGGCTCCGGACCGGCTCTGCCTCCTCCAGCCCTGGCGCAGCAGCCCCTGCAAGGTCACCGAGCTACGTCCCTGCCCCAACTCACTGCTCGCTTGAGGACATGATTATTTCCCAAATCACTAAACATCAGGAGCGGCTTTGTAATTTGCTTGGTTCTTTATTACATTTATTGATTTTAAAATATTTTAACGGCTCGTTTATTGCTGTGTTAAAGAGCTCAGAAAGGCAATAAAGTCACACAGCATCCTTAGTGATAAAAGAAATAATCCCTTGAGCTGCCGAAATCGTGCCTTCTCTTTCCCTTCTGAGCTCCTTTCAAGCAAAATAACCCCGAAAGGAACTGCCACCAAAAGGGCAAGTGCCTGAGCAAAATCCTGTGCACCCGGAGCGGGTAGGTAGGACAAAATGAAATAAGCTGTAGCCAAAACTCTGGAGCTTCCAAGCAACCTGCTGCAGCTAAGAAACAAAGAAACCTTATTCATCCCCGAGCTTAAGGTGCTTGACACACGTCATTCGCCAAATGTTTGTTTATACAACTGAGGTGACTGCCCACAGACCATCTCTCTCTAGGCAGTGTCAGCAGTGATGCTAAAACACTGATGAGACTCCAGGTCCAGAGCAAGGAGCTCCCACTGATGCTTGCTAGGGTGTAAAACACTAACTTGCTTTTATGCAAATATTTAGGAGCCCTGCTCTCCCCTCCAACCCCGGGCCCACTTCCCTCTTGCAAATGTCATCCTGGTTTCAGTTTCCCCCATCCTATGGGCAACTCAGCAAACCCTCCTGTGGAGGGGCAGAAGTGGCAGAGGGATGGCCCCGCATGGATGCATCTTTGAGCATCTCTCTCACATAATTTGTCTCAAACAGCCTCACTTTCTGCACTAGAGATAACTGGGTCTGAGCAGTAATTTTTAAAAAATCCTCCAGGTGAGGGTTTTTCTTCCTTGGATTACTCTGCTCTTTCTACAGTCATTT
This sequence comes from Vireo altiloquus, assembly GCA_013396875.1. Lineage (NCBI taxonomy): Eukaryota > Metazoa > Chordata > Aves > Passeriformes > Vireonidae > Vireo > Vireo altiloquus. The sequence goes on from VZRF01002164.1 coordinate 2,299,701, forward strand.
CCATCCCAGAGCTTCCCCAGGAACTTAACCAATTAAACACCTACAGCCTGCAGCTGTAGGCAGCCAGCAGCTCCCTGCTATGCAGCAAGAGGCCCTGGCCAGCAAGGACCATTCCTGTGTGAAGTACCACTGGATTTCTTTGATCAGCCCCCATTTCAGCAGGAGGGCAGCACAGATGCCTGTGCTCTGCCTTCCTGTGTGCCTGGCCCTGACTTACAGATGCAAAGCCCGAGGTGTTGGGATGCCCTCGCTGCATGGATGTGAATAAAAGAGAAGAAATGGCAAGCTGTTGTTCAGCGGAGGAAGTGGGGGGAGAGGGGTGTTCTCCCTCCTCAGCAGCTGCCACAGGGCATGCCATGCCCCTGTGTGGCCTCTTTCCCCTCAGGTTACGGCAGGATCACACCCTCTCCAGCTTCCCCTCTTCCTTTCCGCTTGGAAAACTGGTCTGGCACTAGGAAAGCATATATTATTCCCCCCCAGAAAACGTGACACTTTTCAGAGCAAGTTAGCACAGAAATTCTGGAAGAAATAGCGTTGAAGATGTAGGCAGGCAATATAGATGGGCAATGCATGTCACACCTGAGGGGATTGAAGGCCAAGAAAGCCATTCCCAGCCAGGGATTCAGTCCCAAAATTCTGTCATTTAGTAGTCATTAAGACTCCTGCAAGGAGGACACTACGCTTCCACCACAGTCCTCCCCAGCAAGCAGCCACTGCACAGCCACGTCACACGGAAAGCTGTTCTTCCCCAGACTGAACACTTGCTCACACACCAGAGACAGGAAAGACGAGGTGTGATGGTGCCATCTCCTGCCTCCTGCCAGAGGAGCACTGCATCTCATTAGCAGCATGGGCTCAGCTGCCACCTTCAAGCAAAGCTCATCAGAGAGAAAGACATTAGGAGCAATTTCATATAATAAAATTTTATCAAATGTACGAGTCCAGTAGGTTTTATCTTCCTCCACAGCAAAAAGAGCAGTAAAGATATATGTCTCTATATAAGCTATGTTTGCATACTCCTTTTCCTAATTCAATAAAAAAATAAAATCAGTTGCAATCCAAATTCGCTGTAATTATCTCTGTTTTTCTCTTGGCAAGTGCTATTTTTCGTCAATACGCATGCATAGCCATCCTATAGCATAGCTATTTTTTAAATTACATATGCCAGCATAGTTGATAGATTTTAATTTGCCAGGGAGTTGGATAGCCATCAGCAGGCAGGAGCTGTATGTTGTTTGCATACAAACTCAGTCGAGAAACTTCCCCACACAGCATCTGCTTGTACAACCGAGGAGGGGCAGACGCTCCCCGGGAGCCAAACCTCGGGACAGTTTAGAGCATGTTGAACCAAGGGCTCAAATTCCCAGGCTCTTGGAAGAAGGAATGGGGGCCTGGGTGGAACAGGGTCTGTCAGTGATGGTATGGATTTAGGAATAGAAAGGCAATGCTCCACTTGCCAAAAACCTGACGGATGGGCACATGGGACAGGTGTCCCTCCTTGGCCAGCATGTCAAAGCACTGCCTCCAACACCGATTGCAAAGGCCATTTTCTGCTCAGGGTACACTGTGCATGGCCCCAGGAGGGAATAAAGAGATCCCTCTCCATAAACATGCTGGAGGTGGTGGGGAGAGGCAGAGAGTGCCCCAGCACAAGGGGTGTGACACCTGTGAGTAGAGCCAGGCAGCAGGGCTGTCCTGCAGCGTGGCTGGAATGCAGCTGTGCAGCCACCCAGGCAGCTCTGGTGCCTACGGATGTTTGCCTCACTAAGGAAACTGACACCCATCTCTTAGCCGTACACTAGCTTTCTTGAGAAAAAAAATAATACTAGCAGAGATCAGAAATATACCAAAATTTCAGCACTTCTTTAGCTTCTGAGGATAATCTGTATCTGGACTTCTTTTTACTGGGCAGTGGGGAAGTTCTTTAGTATAGTTTAGCCCTAAAGCACCCCAAAGTCACATGAAATTCAGAATCCCAAGACAGGCTTTGCTGTCCTCCGTCCACATGTACCTCTGCAGAGACTTGTTGGATCCTCTCACAGGTGAGCAGTTAGCTGAACTAGCAAAGGAGATTTGAACTCCTCAAGTGACCTATGCTGTATGTCAGAGAAGGCTTTTTCTTAATTTCAGGTGTGGAATAATTGCCAACAGAAAAAAAGGAGGAACCTCCCCCCCCCCAGAACCAAAACATACTTCCCAGTGGCATTCTGAGCTAGCTGATTAATTGCTTGCATGCTAACCTTCAGAAATCATATTGTGGTTATTATAAAACTAATCTAATTTTAGTAGTGATATCTTTCAAATAAAAGGCTTAATTTTAAGGTTTTCCTCCTATTTTCCCTCCTCTGCTATTTTGACACGTACATCATTTTTGAGGCTGGCATGATGCGCATACCAAAAAGCCTTGCCTGTGTCTAACAAGCTGAACTATTTTATTATTGCCTAGCCTGCAACCTCGCATCTACAGAGACCTGGCTTACAAAGGCTGGTGTCAGCTTCCACATCAGTGCTGTTGTAATGTTTAACACTGAGCACTTACATAAAGATTCAAAGCAGCGTGGTGATTAATTGCTCACTCCTGCGAGTCTCCCAGGCTCACATTTGACCAAGAGGTCCATGCTTTCCTTTTAAGAGACAGTGGGGTTTGAAGAATATTGCTCTATTTTGTGTTTTAATGGGCTTTTAGCAGCAGGCACGGAAGATGCTGCGCTGGGCAGGGCTGTCCAGGAATGTGTGGGCAGCTGGAGCTGACCCACAGCTGCTGCCAGGCACTGACACCCCAGTGACATCCCACAAGCATCACTTGAGGCATCAGATTTGGAAGAAGAGGTTAGAGGCACACTATGAAGGGATAATGTCAGCATTGATGTTGCAAGGAGGCAATGGACTGGACAAACTAAGCTGCTTTCATCCCAATTATTTCTCTTTTAAGCTTTATGCTTCATAACAAAGATGATCCCCCTGACCTTGCCACCCATCCCTCTCTCTCCTTGTCTCATTGCACCCGCAGTGCTCAATGCAGCAGCCTGCCTGTTGCTGTGTGCCTGGCAGAGCCAGCTGCAGGGGCACCACACAGCGTGGTGCCAGCACCCAGCCTGCCCCATCCCACACCCCCTTTCCAAGAGACAATCCTTTACATGATGGGGCCAATCATCCTGACTTCCATGGCTGCCCAGCAAGAACAACAATGGGGAGAAGAGGTTCTTCACTCATCTAAAGGAGCCTGACCCCTCCTGTGACTGGTTTTCAGGATGGGGACGGCCCCGGGGGGACTAGCAGGTGGCAGAGACCACTTGCACCCCACTGTGAGGTGCAGCCCCAGCTGCCCTGCCTGATCACCTCCAAGTTTTACACCTGCTGAGAGGTGGGACAGAAGGAGAATGAAGAGCCCGTGTATAGTCATCTCCATATTTGAAATAACCAGTAACTTCTAGCATACAATCTATAGATTAAATATGAATTCAAATGTAAAATATAATGGGGCAGCTTTTCATCTTCTGAATGAACTTCTCAGTCCCAACTGGAAGAAGGAAGTAAAAAAAAAAAAAAAAGAGAGATCAAATACACCTAACAAATCTACATCAGGAGGGAACCATAAAAAGATACAACCAAGATAAAACCTTATGTGGGGAAGTTAACGGTGAAAAGTAGATCCTCATAACTTCAGGAAGAAGTACCTGTATGCAGCAGTTCCTTCTGCCCCGGGATGTTAAAGAGAGCTAATGATGTAAACGAGGTTGCTCAAATCGCCTTGAAATCACCACACTCCCACTGCCTTGTACATGATGCCAAGAGAGCAACAGGCTCTCCGGAATCTGAATTGATCCAAAGGGATCTGCACAGCTGGGCCATATGTTTGGACCAACAGCTGGCTGCAAAATGAAGCAAGAGCTGTCTCATTTCAAGGGACCAAACTGATTGTCACCTGGGCCTCCAAATCTCACCACCCTGTCATGGTCTGTGTCTATTTTACAGCCATTATAACCTAATCTCAGCCAGTGTGATTTACACATAGTAATTAATGGAGCTTCAGCAGTGAGGAAATTGGTCATTCAATTTGAGTTTAATTTACTGCATGTGCATATATTAGGAAGTACAAATTCCATAGCTGTGATCTGGGCACAGAGAAAGGGTTGTGTGCTGGGAAGGAAAAAATAAAACACCCAGTTAACAATTCACCAATGGCCTTTCACACCTCTTGCTCTCTAAGTGTCTCTTCAATGGGAGGATGACACCCAAATAAACCTGGACATCTCAGCTTGGATGCTTGGAGGTGGAAGGCAAAGTCTCACTGTCACTGCTATCCTCTTCCCCAGCTGCAGGAAGCATCAGCCTGGCATACTGGTGAATATGGCCTCATTCTGATCCCTGCTTATATTTGGGGTGTGTATCCATCAGAGAAGGCGGAGTGGGTTAATGGAATTCAACGTTACACAGTACAAAGGCTACAAAAGATGCTGGATCTGTGGCATACACATGAACAACTCCAGTGAAGGAAAATAATGCCTGAAAACCAGGACAACCTTTCACAGCAAAAGCAGCATTGCATTTTCAGCAACCTTAAGTTAAAGGTGGCCTCATACCAGCCTGGACTTTGGAGCACCTAATAACCACGCCCCAGCCAAGCCAAAAGCAATGCCTGGGTGATCCTCACTGGCCCGTGTGGGACCAGGAAGCCCCAGAGGCACTGGAGCTCTCCCAGCTCAGGGACAACCCTGCAGGAGATACCTACCAGGTGTCCAGATCTTCCAGAGCTTCTCCCCTGAATGCCTCCATACCACGAAGCATCGAGCTATGTTGCTTGCATAAAAAGAAAAGCACTCACACTTGATTTTAAAGTAAAGGTGGATGAATTTAAAACAGTTGCTCAAGGTGGTCCATGCAGTCTCCTTTGTGCTGTTAAATTCCATGCATGAAATGTAAATGTAATGTCTTCCCTGTTTAATGGTTAGAGAATATACATGGATGGCTTACATATAGTGAAAGGCTGAAAATTATCCAGTGCTTCCTGATTCAGCACACATTAGAAACCAACTTCTAGGTAGGGTGTATTCAATTTGGCTTTAAAATATTATCATTAGCTTTACAATCCACCGTGCTAATTAGATTTATTAATAGGTTTCATTGCCCATAATAGTTCTGTTACTGAACTGAATGAAGAACATAAACAATTTTGGCACAAAATTATTTCTACCGACCCAGTAGTGTCTGTGTTGGCTCAAACTGCATCTTAAAACAAAAGATCACGGCGTGAAAGAAATTAGGTGCAACCATGAATATCAATAGATGCAGTGTGAACAAATGTCATATCTCAGCTAGAGTTAAATACTGAACACGAGCCACCCAGTTCCTCCTTCACTGCCTTCCCAACAAGCACCTGCTTTAATCCAGCACTTTGGTGCTCTGTATGCAGCAGTTCCTTCAAGTTCCTTCCTTCCAACAAACCCTAAGAAAAGAGATTTTAAAGGGGCTGCTGCCAGGGGCATCTTTACATGTTTGTCTGCACATCATTTAAAACTCGAGCGATCACAGCATGCTGTGGGTGCCCACGAGGCTCCCCGGGTATCCTATAAATCAGCTCTTCAAGGTAGGGGCATCCCTATGGTGGAACCACCCCATGAACCTCCCTTTGCAGAGCTTAAAACACAGGTGAAGTGCAGATATCTTCACAACGACCATCTTATGCACACACTTGCCCAAAAACTAATGCGAAGCAAAGTTTAAAGCTCAAAATGGACTCATGCAGATCCCAGTTACAGCTAAGAAAGGAAGCTCTGCCTTCCTCAGGTTTGTATTTTAAAAGAATGTAATAACAATCATATAATAATTTCAATATTAAAATGGGTTACCTTCAGCTGGTTTTAAATGGTCAGCAAGGGGGTTGGGGGAAAACAAATCACAGAGAACACACAGAAATCAGGGAGGGTGCCTATGTAATGGCAGTTTCTTGAAAAAAAAAAAAAAATAGATCGAAGAAACTTCCATCTAAGCCCTCTTCCCCTCCAGACAGGGGGAGCACAAAACTAAACCTTCAGCTCAAATTACGATAGGTATGCCCTGGAAAAACCCTTGGGTTTCCTGAAGAAATCCATGCCCCTGCCTCCCCCTGCTGAGCGCGGCCGGGAACTGCGCCTGCTCCTTGAGGAAAGCACCTTCTCTTCCAGTACAGCTCAAGGGTTTTCCCACTTTAAATACACTTGCCGGGTATTTAACTACTTAATTTACTATTAATCAGCCATTGTCAACGTTTGGTGGGAGGGGGAGACAGAAGTTTAAATCATACTACACAAAACACCCAAGAGAAAATCTCATTTTTATAACTTCTTCCTTTTAGCTACACTTACCTACTTCAATAAGCAGCATTTATCAGCCCTAAATCTAATTCATGGTGCCTCCCTCTACTAACTGCAGGCACAGCACTCTGCACCCATCCTGGGCCAAGAGGAGCAGGGCCAGTCTCACTGCAGCACCCTCCTCCCCGTCCCAGCCAAGTCCCATTTTTACCCCTTGGAATTGCTACAGGCCCTGAAGGTATTTGCAGCGTCTCTGGTTGGGAGGACAAGCAGGGTCTGCAGCTGCCTCCTCTGGCCTAGAACAAGGGGCTACACAAAGGAGCACGACAGCAAAAGGGCAGAAACAAATCTGCTCAGGCTGAAAGAACAGTAGCTGCTTCCCTGTTACGCCTGGGTCACTACTGCACAGACAGTGCCACAGGTAAGCAGATTTTATTTCCAGAACTTTTTTTTGTTCTTCAGTCACTAGCCCAGAGTTTCAGAAGACTTAGGTAGAAAATTGGCTATATGGATTCCTAAACACTATCAAAAAGTAAGGCTTATACAACAGTGAGTGCAAAATGCTGCTTCTTCCTGTAAAGTTTTACCCATCCCAGTACCTGTTATTCAGGAGGCAGTTGATGTTTGAGTGACAGTGCATAGTGTTAATAAAAAATAGCTATTAATGGACACACCACACAACAGTAGACCAACAGCTCCGTAATGCTGGGCAACTGCAGCTGAGTGGTTTTAATTGTGTGAAGCTCTTCAATACCTCCGTGGCCCCATTCTGCATCTATCTTGGGAGGTGGTGTAAAACCATGCACAACTCCACCGCTGGTATCTCCATGAGGAGAAAGTATCAGCATGCCTTTCTCACATTATCAAGATTTCCAACACCGCCACAATTTTTCTCCTCACATTATTTTAGTGTCACCTTGACTATACAAGAGACACACCTTTGAAGTATTAGATTTAGCCTCTGTTGGCTCAATAGAATTATCCCTGGTTTGGAGAGTTTAAGTGTTATCCCAGCTGTCACTTTCAATCTTCAAGAAGAAACCAGCTCAGCATTCAGACCAGGGACATGATCTTTTTTTGTTTGTTTTAAATCATTTCAATGCATTCACATCTTGCCAGTATATACCTTGGTGTTAACAGCAAAATTTAGGGATCAGTGGTCAGAGCACAGCCCAACCCATCCAGAATACTCTAACTATCAATTTTACCTCCTGACTATCACCACTCCCCTACTTTTAACTACTGCAGACTTTCAGTATGAGTTGTTCTGGCAGAACAATGTCATCTTAGCATTCACTTTGCCTACTTTCTTTAGAAGGAGTCACCAGACTCTTTATTATCATTTCTCTCACCAGTGCAGTATTTGGCTCAAAAGCCTAGAGCTTTTGTGCTATTGTGTTATTTCTCTACTGTATTTTGCAAGCTAAAACTGGAGTTAAAAGGCATCAAGTGTACAATTTAAACCTAACCTTCATTCTTGATTTTGAACACCTGACGCTGCTTACAAGTTTTTTCTGCACAATGTGCACTTCAGTAGTACTTTGAAAGATACCATAATCTCATTAGAACATCTTCACATTTTATTTGCATCTATTGTAATTACAAAGAATATAACAATGTAAATTTGCATTTAAAGTGACAACCCTTTCTAACAAACAAGGTCACAAATTAGTGTGCACCTATTCTGGCTTTGGACAATTTTTATAGGATGGAAATTTTCCTGCATGAGAATTTGTTGCATTTTACAGCATCCTATTTTCATAGTTCAATACAGAGGAACAGAAATACATCTATTCCTACTTGCAGAACACTCATAAGTATTTCTGAATACAGAATGCATATAGAAATGCAACATTTCAACTGTTTTATTGAGAGGAAGAAAAGGAATCATCCATCTATGGCTTTTGTCAAGTCTCACAGAACACACTAGTAGCCCTGATGCTCTCCTCCCTGAATTCATTCTCTAATTAGACTTGACTTTTTTGTCTTTAACAGGAGTAGGAACAGAACTACTGTCTTGTTTATAACCTTGCAGAAGACTGGGGTAGGGAGAAAAACCAACAAACCAACAACCTCAGACAAAGATGCACACTATCACAAATGCAAACAGCCATCAAATTGTCCAGTTTATTGATGGGAATTCAAAACTGATACAAAACAGGCCCTCTCTGCATGTTGTATTTTACCCTTAAAATGTTTCTGACGGTGTCAGGTAGTTTCAGAATTAAGAATATACTTCGGCTTTCAGCATGTACCTTTTATAAAGGTATTACACAAAAGCCACTAACTTACGTAACATGTGGTCCCAAAATTACTTACAGACACTCTGTTTATCAAAAGACTCAGATCTCCTGCTGATCTGATGAAATAAAGGCTTAAAAATGTTTTAAGCCATTAATAAGTATCCTATGGCAGAGTCAAGAAAGTTTATGATTTCCATTATAATCTCGGGCATAAAAAGGCAACAGTCCTAAAAAAGCAGCCCTCTGGAATATATGGAACGTGGCAATGGATATGATGCCAATTTGTAATGATCAAGTTAAATAAAACAGATTCTTAAAGCTATGAATGATGTGAGCAGTATCACAGCAAAATAGTTAATGAATACCACAGAACCAATCAAGTTTGAAAGTTGAGCAAATATTGTTTCAATCAACAGAGATTTGTAATGTCAAATATACCAAAACATTTTCTAAAATAAACTCCTAAAGCAGAAAAATTGATCGAAAGTTTGCTCCTAGCTAATAGTACCTTTTATTTAAATTGGACCCTAAACTGATCAGACAATACATAGCCCACACTTTCAGACATTTATAATAAAAAAGCTTTTATTTTCAATTGAAACAAATGCACCATCCTGCACTTTGAAGGCTATAAGGAGCCATAAGCATATTCCAAGGTGTATCAACGGCAGCAGATTTGTTTCACCTCCACTGAGAAGTTACATAATGCACTCTTAATTGGTAAAGGAAATTTAAACTCAGCCTTCTCAAAGCTTCTGTACTGTGTTTCTTGGTTAATTGTACAAGTTCCACAGTCAGACCGAGAGCTTGCAGTGTGTGCAGATATTGTAGTCAATCAATAGCATGTTTAATCGTCATCTTCCTCCTCTTCCTCTTCCTCCTCAAAACTGTCTTCAAAGCCCTCACTGTCTTCCTGGTCCTCATCACCTTCTATTGCTGTATCCCATTGTGGGTGATTTTCTGGCACTGGTTTTGCTTCGTGAACTTCCAGCTGTAATTGGATAAGGAAAAAGAAGAGAGGGGAAAAACAGGTTACAGACAAGAAACAGCAATTTGGGAAAACAAACAAATCCACACACCCAAACAAACAAGCAACCCACAAAAGAACAGTGAAAAAACCCAACCACATAACAAAACAAACCCCAAACCAAAAACAATACCAAGAACTGCTTCCAGAAATAAGGCATGCCAGATTTTTCCCATTAACTGGATGAATCTAGGACTAAGAAAGGGCAGGGAAATAGCAAGGCAAACCTCAACGTATAAAAAGCCACAGCCAACCATACTGCAGAAACTGAATAAACATTAGAAAAACATGGATCAAAACACACACACATGGGAAAGCATCACAAATTTTAGTCCCGTTAAACCCATTATAAAACCACCTCTATGACATCAGGCATAAAACACTTGCAAGTCCATCCTTCCCACTTGTTTCAAAATTAGGACAGGTTGAATTCTTATCAACAAGACTTCTGGTAGAAGACTTTCTTCTACTATCATTTGAAGTAGCTTTTGACATAAAACAATGTATAACACAGTCAAACATCACCTTCAATGGTTTAATCTGGTCCAATCCCATATATGAATCCGATCTTAAATAAACTGTGTACTGATAGTTTCCAGGCTTGCCTGGTGCTGGGAACTTCAGCTCTACCTACAAAAGAGATTTCATACCATAAGTTCTTACTGCTTTCAAATGACACATTAGAAAAAGTACCTGAGTCCTCCAATGAACATTACTACAGAATATAGAAAGTTTTAGTTTCTTACTAGAGACACTTCTTTGAATATCTCTACGCAAATAAAATACCTGCAGAAGAGAGTCCCAACAGCCAGACACAATACCTCCCACGAAAGCTGAATAATCCTTGAGTCACTCAGTCATTGATTTTTTTCTGAATTAGCCGAAGTAACTACATTAAGTACACAATTTCACCCTCTTGTATGCTAAATCTCAAACTCAAACAGGTCTGCTGAAAGTATTATCTTAACTCTGCTGTTATTTGAAATTGAACATAATATCTAGTTTGGAAGAATAAATACATTAGGTCTTAATTTTTCAGAAAAGTAGCAAGAAGAACACTGCCAAACGTTACAGGTTCAGTAAAGTTCATAAGAGCCAAAGCTAATTAATTTGTCACAGTCTCTGCTGTACAGAAAGAGAACACTTAATATTTCTAACAATTTGAGTAAATTCAGGAATTTCACTGTGTATGAATACTGGTTTTCATCATCTTTTGCTATCAGGGGGAAAAAAAAGCCAACATACTCCACAAAGAAACTTCAAAGTCATCTTAAATTACTTTTTCTTTCTCCATTATCAATTTTCACAGTTAAAAATTTTATCAGCAGAATAAAATTTGTTTTCCATCTTAAGAAATAAGTATAAAAAAAAATTAAAATCTATATGTATTTGCATACCATAGACCCTTGAACAGAGTTTTGTAAAACCCCAAAAAGAAAACTCTCCAAGTACTTTACCTCCTCTTTATCTTTTAGTGTACAAACGTGATATGGCATACATATCAACATCTGCTCCTTCCGGTCTGCAATATACAGCCACCACCATTCTTGTTTTTCCTTTCATAAAGGGGGAAAAAAAACAAAAGTAAAAACCACCAGGATTATTGAAGTCATAGAAGAAGATGCCCCTCAACTTTTTAACAGGTAATCAGGATTCACTGGTCTTTGTAACACAGACAGAAAGGAAAGGTGGCTTTTTTAGACTCTTGGATGTGCATGAATAAAACCCATGGTGTACACTGCACACTGAAAGCAAACAGGTTATCACACAAGTCACTGCTGGTCTCCAAAGGCTTCATTCCATGTATTCAACTTAAGTTATGCCATGTGGGACATGGAACCATCCTGAAGAATTGTGTCCACTGAGGATTAATGAGCAACTTCATGCCATATAAAACAAACTTAGGTCCTTAACAGAAATCCAACCTGGATAAAAAGCTGAGCATATAAAGCAAGGAAAATGTAAAGACAGATAAAGAACTCTTTGCAGAAAAGTCTTTTCCAGGCAAGCATGCTCTGTCCCACTGCTCCTCCCTCCAAAAACTGAAATGACATTTGAAGACAGAGATTTCACTTCAAGGAAGCAACTCAGTATCATTCAATATTGATTTATATTAGTAAAGGATGCCCTACAACTACTCCCTATCACACACAGGAAACCTGTGTGATACACAAATAGCTACAAGATCTCAAGGTTTTGCCATTGCAGATGCTAAAACAGAGTTCCTAATTTAAATTAAATTAATGTGGTCCTTCATATAAGACAACAACACTGTAAAAAAATAGTGGTTTTTTCCTTCAACTGGAGTCAGACTTTTAAGACTGTGGTGAAGTTCAGCAGCACAGACACAACCATTCTCAAATGGTAAAGACAGTTCTTTAATATCAACTGTTCTTCATTTAAACACTACACCTTTTTTGTTAACCCTCTGGCACCCATTTTAGGCAAAATCCACTTTGTTTTAATAAAAGCTGAAACCTTTTTATTGTAAAAAAAATAGTTTAGTACTGCAAAGCAAGTTCATGTTCCTACACCTCCTTAAGCCCTTTTTTAAAACAAGTGAGAATAGTGAGGGACAAGGGGGAAGACTTCTCCATGATTATGAAGAAGTATTTTAGTAGAAAGGTAATAATCACAACAGCATAATCTTACCCTTCAGGTAAAAAAGGGAAATACACACATTCTTTTTAGACAACCCAAATGCTGAACTGTGCTCCAAACCAACTTTTATCCACCCCTGATGGATTGGTAACTCATCATGTTTATAACCGACTGGAACCTTAAAAAGTGCATCTTATTGCAGTTACAAGTCAAAGCTCCAAACCAGGGAGTCAATTTTTATACATTTACACCAAAAACAATCAGGCAGTTGCTTCAGTATCCCATAAAAAGTGCTTGTTCTGTTTTGTTTTTAATCTAACAGCATTAGGACTAAATAAAAAAACGCAGTGGACTTTTAACACCAAGAGAAAGCAATTTCCAAGTTCCCCAGTAGAGAAGCAAATGCTGTTAATATGTAGAATCTGAAGAATTTTTGTCTCTACTGGAAGAATTAGAAGTTTAGTAGTTTTAGATTTTTTTAATACGTCAGAATCCAGTGTTTGGTGATCTGAGATTTAAATAATACATGTTGAAAAATTACAAAAGCTAAATTAACTCTTTTTTCTTTTGAAGAGACTAGCTGTTATACTATCACAATCTCACGGAAATATTCAACTATTTACAACAGTAAGACACTCACACCAACAACTAAAAACACCAATTGGCACTCCTGAGGCCCAGAACAGAGAAATGTAAAATTAACTCAACATGTTAAATGCCCATTTTGAAGTGTATAAAAGCAAAAGCATCACAGTGAAGCATCAGCATTCCCTTGTGCTTTTGGAACAGGCACAGAGAATAGGACAAAAACCTATTGATATACTGTTTAGGACCAGAATGTGTAGAATTCTAAATCCTTCTTACAACTATTCCAAGTGATTTTCTTTAGGAAAAACCGTCCCATATGATTACAAGGCATAAGTTATTTTATCTTTAAGTTTCAACAGTAAATATATTGTCAATCTTCTTGACAGCTGTAGCAAAGAAGACTCTTGTGCAGTCGAAGTGTTTATTTCCTAGCCAAGAGGCCTCTAGGAATAGAAAGATGAACAGTATAAATAGTACAGATGAACAAGAGCTACAGAAGCAAGATCCATTACAGAAATGTCTAATCACCATTTTGAGCCTATAAGGACTGTGACCATAATAAAAAGGATCTGCAGTGGTATCAATGGTTTTTTTTTTACCAAAACACTGTGCTGACCTACTATACACTGTTCTTAAAAAAAAAAAAATTCCTTGCCATTGAGAGTGATGGAAACAGACAAAGATCAAAACCATCAAGTAGCTTTTCACAAAAACTAGTAAAAATAACAGCCAAGTGGGAAAGAAGTATACAAGTGCAAATGATCTAATGCTCAAAGGACTCTATAGAGTTAACTCTTTGGAAGTAAAGATCCTGACCCCCAAGTGCCATCACTTTTTTACAGAAAGGACAACTGTGCAGGACTGTCATTTTCCTCTTGCTTATTGGGTAGAATTTAAAGTTTATGCCTGTGAGAATCTGGCAAACTAACAGGCAAGTGGGCAAAATGCCCTTTAACAGATGGGTGCAAGGTTTGGCATGCCAGGGAACCAGTATGTTCATGAAATTGGAACACCAAGGCCAGTTTCTACCTAAAAAATGTCAAAACTACAATCTGTGCAGTTTCTGGATCCATGGATGCAGAGCAGAAGATAATTATTTAGGAACCTGCATAGATTAAAGACACATCTCTGGCAGAGCAATCAGCTCCCCCAAAACTTGGACGAAAGAGCACTAAGGCTGCCTCCTGAGAACAGGTATATTATGCTCAGCTACACTCAAACATCTGTAAATTCTGGAATACAGCATTTTCTCTCAATTTTTGTACCTCTGAACTGGCCATGACCACAGTACAAATAATACTCTAAATAACAGATGGAAAAAAAATCCAAACCAGAGTACAATGGATTTTGTTCTTCAGATGTTCTTGCAGATCAACTCTACCTGAACACGCTCCAACTGCAGCTACAGCACAAAGTACAGCTGCATTCAACTTTCATTAAATCAATGAAGAAAAGTTGGAAAATTTACAACTGCAGTCCCATGAGAGGATATGTGTGTATCTTTCAAGTTCAAGCATTCAGATCAGCCCTAGATTTCTTTTTAGCAGCAAGCTGTATTTAGGTTTTATCCATATGTAGCTTGGTTACACACAGCTGAAGCTTATGCAGCTTTATAGAGAGTAAGTATCAGCAAAGTCTCTGAAGGGACCCTCACTTCAGTAAAAGAGAAATACAAACAGTCAGCACCCCTGAGGCACTGGGCATGACACTTACTGGCTGTGAGCTTCAACTGATGACCCAAAGCCAGCTGCCTTCACAGCAAGGAGGTTATTAAGACGCTGCAGCAGATCTGACATGACCTTAGTCAGCCAGAAGAGCAGAATGCCAGTACAGCTTTTTACATTACACTGGTGTACTGCTAGAAGCCGTATTGAGAGATGGGAGTGCACCTAACTGCCAGGAAAACACAGCTTTAAGTGCAGCCATTACAAAACTGGGTGTCAGCTAAGGCCTTCAGGAAGACAATTTATTTGCCTTATGTCCTCTCTGAGTCCTTAGCAACAAGTCTTGCTTACCACAATTTGCTTCTTAATGCTGCTAGCAGGTAAAACCACCAGGAACAATGTGATCACAAGCATGTGGATGGTGGATAGATAACATCTGCACATGCAACAAGCTGTACAAGATACAGACATAAAGAGCCCTGGGGACTGAGAAGGGGGAGCAAATATACACAGTATCACCCTTTTTAATTCAGGTTTTACTCTTCTTTCCCATCTTAGTTCCCTTCTTTAAATCACAAGAGGAAGCATAAGCCTTGTATCCCACCCCCATTATTGGAGATAGCACAACAACAGAGAAGAGATCCTAGATTAGTTCCTTAGTCAGACTACAAAGAAGCAAAGGAAACGTCTGAATTACTGGCCAGGAAAGAAAATGTGGCCAAATATTCCTTCCTCCTGATTCTAATCTGGTCACCCCCAAGGACCTAACTTACTTGCTCAGAACACAAACTCTCCAGTTGGAAAAATCTCATCTTTTTCAAGGTTCCACTGTTGTTACAGGGTTCTCAAACAACTATTGAGTAGCTAGCTGTGCAAGTAAAAACTGATATTTCAGAACATACTTTCAACACCAAAGGCTGCTGTAAACACACCTCAGCCTATAGTGAGTCACCACTCTCAAATATATCCCTTCCTCTGATGCTCATCCACACTTGAACTTGTACTTTTGAGCTCTATAAGAAAGACTGTTCCACAGATGGCTTCTGCCACTTCCAGATTATGCTGTGGTGGAAAGAGACAGCTTTGCCAATCAAACCCAGCTTCCATAGCTGCACAATGTGCTGCCACCACATTGCTGTGTTCAGAAGTCAACCAGCAAGCCAAAACTATCTGCTGATCCAAATGACTCCCAAACTCTCCTGTCATTACTCCTAACACAGGAGGGGTGGTCAGGACCTCCCCTAGTCACAGGCACTTGGAATTAGATGTAGAGTTAAAAACACCCCAACATTTCACCTTAAGTTTTATACAGGTTTTCAAGTCTTTGGGAACTGGGTAAAAAGAATAATGAAGAAAAAGGTTTTAGAAAAGTATCCGAAAGTGTTTCATTTTATAAGTTATTACTTTATAAAATTATATACTACAAATAAATATGTTTATTTGAATAAAAATAATTTTATATGAATAAAATACTAGATCTTTTTTCCAAGTGTTAAGCTTTTTAAAAAGCCCAATATTTACAGTAAAAATACAAAAAGATCAATTAATTTATATTATTATTAATTTTCATGTTTCACAACTGAAATGTTTTTTATTACTGACCTCAGGAAAAAAAAGACTGTAAACAGGATGTGTTATCTTTGACTTCGTTTCAAGAAGGGCTCTTTCCTTTCTCTGTATACTTTGCTGTAATTCTTGCCACTCCTGTCAAAGATAAGGTTAAAGAATTACTGTGCACTAACCACCTTTTACATTAAAAAGACAGAAAATCGTCCATGAAAATGGTACATGTGACAAGTCCTTGTGCAATACTAAATATTATAAAGGGAAAAAGCAGATCTGTGGGGCTCACACACATTCTTCAAAACTCAATTCTGCAGCACTACCTAAAACACTATCTCAGCCATAAGAGTCCTAATTACAAGTTTGATGATTCCTTTCCCATCAGGAGCTTAATCTCACCCTGTATGGGCCATTCAGCTGTCACTCAAGTCTTGTACTGAAAGAGTTGTGGTGCAGAAATTATCTACCACCACGGTGTTTTGCTCTCAATTACTATTACAGTTTCATACAAATAACTTGACAGTTCCTAGAGTTCAGTAAGCACCTGTGCAAGTTTGTTCAACTACTGCATGCTTAGTATGCACTATGCAGCATGCAAAAGCCGCTGCCCGAAAAGAACACATTTCAAGGGAGAGACTTTAAGTCACATATCTGCAGCAGCTAGTAATCAAATAAGCCTGAAAGAAATGTTGCAGTTTTCTCCTGAAGTTTAGTAATTTTTCTCGTGTCATTTCTAAGTTTTTTGACTATGCTGCAAAAATCTTTGCTACTCACTCTGAAACAAACTTGCAATGACAAAGCTCTTATACTAGAATGAGGTCTGAAAACCTCTGGAGAACTGGTATTACTTCTTCATCCTAGTGTTGCCTAGCCTGGGGGCATGCTAGAGGATTAAAATGCATTTTCTCTCAACCCCAGAGGCAACATTACCCTCCAAGAAAAAGTAAGGCTTACAGCTTCATCATCTTTGTTTTGCTTCTCGTCTTGTTCTCTGTCAGAGTCTCTGTCACTTCCATCATCTTTTTCACTTTGAGAGTCCCTGTTTGTTTCTTCTTCTTCAGATTCACTTCCTTTATCAGAGACCTCCTCCTCCTCTTCCTTCACAACAACTTCCTAATGGGAAAGAAAAAAAAAACCCAACACCTCTAACTTAGTTTGCCTGCATTACTGTAGTACACAGAATTCACAGCACCTGCCATAAGGTCACAATCTACGCTCTGGTGTCACAGAGTGATGTCTGCAGTGAAGATTAATCCTTTTCACCTCCTTTGCTAAGAGGAGAAATGAAGCAACTTTCCTTCTCCATATGGCACTCGCAACAGGAATAGGAAGAAAGAGTATTTGATTCCCAGATTGGATGTCCCATCCCTTCAAGTGTTCGAGGCCAGACTGGATGGGGCCCTGGACAAACTGATGTAGTGAGTGGCACCTCTGCCCATGGCAGAGGGGTTGGAACTAAATGAACTTTAAGGTCTCTTTCAATCCAAACTATTCTGTGACTCTGAGACTGCATTTTATAAAGTCTTAAGAAAATAACAGAGAACTTAAGAAAGTACCTACGACATAGCCCATGAGGTGGAGAAAATACCATACAGTGAGAACATAAAGTTACTAAAGATACTTAATTTATCAGAACAAAGTCCCATTTCAGTTTTATCTTTAAAAAAAAAGGAGAACTTACAGAAGAATTCACCTCCCAGAAGGCAGCATAAAAAGAACTAATAATAAGAAGGGACTATAAAGCCAAATTTCTGGAATAGTTGAGCAACTTTCAGCAGGTCGCTGCAAACGTTACCATGGTGGTTCCCTGATTACTTCACTAGTAATTTTTAAATGTAAAGAAAACAAATGCTATTTTAGAAGACACACTTTACAAAAGCAAAAACTGAAATTTGTAAGAGACAGATACAAAACCTCCCATCAGATTACAAGTGATAAACTGAATAAAACTATAAATATCATTGAATCTATGAGCTACCCCATTAGCTTGTTTTTGCTTCTGCTGTTTCGGTGGTTGTAATGAAGGTGGTACAGGTTTCTTTTTCAACGGCTTTTTCTTCTTTGATTTTGAAGCTTTCTTGGTTCCTTTATTCTTTTGTTGCCATCCTTTGCTCTTAACTTTGCTGGCATCTCCTTGCTGCTGGAAAGCAGTATTAAAATATTTATTCTGTTAATAAAATTTCAGTCATTCAACTGTACTTTAAACATTTTAGGCTGAGAACCAAAATTAGAAAGCACAGCTCAAAGGACACTTCAGTAGGCATTTCTGAAAAAAATGCTTGAGAAGTGCACAATTAGCAATTCAAGATGTGAAAGAAAGGTCTCTTTAATGAGCAAGAGGAACATTCACTCTTCACTTACCCCATCTTCTGTTGGTTGCTCTTCTGCTGCACATATAGACTGCTCCTTTTCAAACACGTCCTGGTTAGAGAAAGATGTGAAAACTACTAATGCCTCTCTGTACCAAAAGAGCAAATTATTATTTCATATTGAACTTAAACTAAATCACCTTAATCAGGTCTGAATATTTTACTCATTATGGCAAATTCTTTTATCAGTGACAGACACAACAGGGCATTAATAGATCAAAATTAAACACTATTTCAAACACTTGGTCTCAGATTTTTCTATCACTAGTACTATAAAGAAATTTAGTAGCAACATGTCATGTTGTTCCAAAGAATCTACTTGTTTTAGAAAGCACAGAAATCCTATATCACAAAAGCAAGCAGTAGTAAAATGCTAATTCTGCTCCAGTTGTCAGAGCATTAAAAACTTCAACAGCTGCTCTGCTACTCAGGGACACAGAACAACAAATCAAACCAGAAATGTGAAATGTTAAGACACAATACAATGTTAGTATTCTGTAGAATAGGACATCTCTATGTAAATAGAATTTTTAATGCATTTCTTTCTTCAAAATATACTATATGCCATTAAAAAAAACCCACCCAAACAAAACAGTCACAAGGAGCTGTTTATATAAAGATGGCAAAGAGGAAATACCACTACAAAAATGGTGCATCATACAAAAGGCTAGCTCTAGTTTTACAGTCATGTGTTTCCATGCGAGACTGCCTAGTGGAGGCCACACATGAAACATCTTGAAGGAATTTTCTATATGCTGTTAGACATTTTAGTTTCTAAGTACAGTTCAATATCCTCATAATTCTCAGTTTCCTTAATTTTGCATTTCCAGCATAGCGATACAGTGCTTTTACTTTCTACCTACTGCACCCAACCACAGCACGAGCACATGGAGCTCATACATACAGACTGCCTGCTGAACTGGCTTCAAGAGTCTGATCTCACCTGCAATACTCAGGTTTGTGTGCCTTACCTAGAGGTATAACCCAGACCTTCTATTTACTTAAGACAATTATGTCATGAGTACAGATGCAAAAACTGACACTGTAGTCTTTGACATGTTTAAGTTTGTTTAGGTTCTGTGTATTAGTTTTTTGTTCAAAGAAAGCCATTACAGCATTTTAAGCTAGAAAATAAGCACAAGTCAGAAGTTTAACTACTAGGGTGTAGTATTGTTTTGGGTATGTTTCCTACTCAGCAGCCCACTTTCTTCATGTGACACTGGTGTACCTCCTTTATATTAAGTTACGCATATTCTGCATTCTGCTGGACTGTGTTTCTTTCATAAAAGTATCTAAAACACCCAAGAGATTTGTAACATTATGAGCCCACATAAAGTGAAATCAAATGCTGGCCTGAGGATTTGAGTGAATATTTTATTTTAGTTCAAGAACCAAGTTTCTGAATGTCTCTTTTCCTGTTGTTTACAAATCTCAGAGCAGTATCACTTACCATATTCTTTTACCGTTCCCTAGACAACTGCAATGGGTCAGACTGAACTTTGGTTTTATTCCAGGAAAACATTCCCATTCAGAAACAAAACCATAAGGACAGATTAAGAGCACAAGTTCTCAATTTCAAATCTTAACCTTATGTTTACAAAACAACCAGAAATGTCTGTTTACTAGTATACACCTGCAGTTACCATGAAAGAACAAGTATTCTTAATACTTACTGCCATGGTCTGTCTTGTTAGTGTGACCAGAACAGTGACAAGAGAACCTACTGTAATGTTGTTGCTGTCTTCATCATCCAAAACTAGTGCAAAAAGAAAAGCAACACATCTATTAGACTTCTTTAAAGCCCTTTTCTTCATTAAACATTGCTTCTGCTACTTCTAAATGTAAGCATTCAAATTCCAGAATTTTTAAGAAAAAATAATCTCAAAGTATTATTTAATAAGTCTCTTACAACTTCAAATATACTATCAGAACGAGGGTTGGTAATTCAGCAACCTACAAAACTGCAACATTGAGTTTGAAATTTTAATTGCATGAAAGTTAGAAAATTCAAAGTTATAGCTGCTCTGGGAACCATAACCCTGTAATACCGTGCATTATATATTAAAGCATAAAACTTCAGAAACATGAAATACCACACATGACCAGAGGGACCCAGTTATATTTGTTCTGGGAATCATAATTTTCATTTTCCTGACTTTCATATGATTAACAACTCAATTTCAATGCCACATTAACAGTCATGCATTTAATTATTTTTTAAGGAGAAGGCAAAGGAAAATAAAAGAACAGCAATGATTAGTTTAACTAAAACATCAAACAAAACCCACAGGAGAGCCACTGAGGAGTTTATATCTCCAACCTATAAACTGGAGAATGTCTCAGGTAGGAGAGGAATAGAGTTATATGCCACATTTTATTTATTCCACTCCAGTCCCTCTCTGAGAAAGCAGTTTTACTATTCACTAGTCTTACATATATATTTTATATAATGGCAATACTGAGCTAAACAGAAAAGCATATGCATGGTTTAATCCTCCACACCACATCTGAGCACAGCTGTGTGAAAAGACTACAGGCAAGAAAAAGTTGTTTGCCAAAATACGGGGAGGTACTCCAAGATTGAATTTTAAGCAGATTAACAAGACTGTATACAATTCTACGCTACAATAAGAAAGTCTTCTGTTTGTTTAAAAAAACAAATACAAAACCCAACACAAATAACATTTAGAAACACCAAGATAAGCAGACATTTGCTTCCTTAACAGATATTTCCTTCAAAATTTGCTTCTCAGAGGGGACTACACATAAGTCAAATTACAATCAGGCTACCCAAACAAAGCTTATCACATTTTGAATGTGATCACTGCCATCACAGTGACAATATAAACTAGAAACAAGAATTAGAACAACCTTTCAAATATCGCACATTTACTAGCACTGTTCTTCTACAAAGAAAAGGAGACCACAGAACCAATTCACTTCCCACTGCAAGGTTGTCTAATAGGAATTGCTTAACAATATACCTAATCTTTAGAGAGGGAGAGCATTATACATTCATTGAAATAGTGCACACAAGAGGTAGCTAAGCGTATCTTGGAGAAATTCTGTCAAATATAAAAACTATACAAGCATTATCACAAAGGAACCCATGAATATTTAGTCATCAGGGTCTCCAACTCAAAAAATCTCACAAAGGACTCTGCATGCTGAAGAAAGCGGAGTATAAATTCTAGAATAAGGGTAACTGTTTAAGATAGCTAAGAAAAATGGTATTTCAACAAGAATTCCACATTGTTCATGAAACATTAAAATCAAAAGACGAAATATCAGATAGGCTCCTGTATGAGAAACTACTGCTGGCTTGGGAATCCATGGAATGTTTCGATGTACTTTATCTCCTCAGACTCTAACTCTCATGTATGAGAGCCCGCCACTCCAAAGAAATATATAATTTCCAGGTCACATAAATACATAAATAGCAAGGAGTTGTGTTTCAGCATCCTCCAAAAGCTTACTGCCAGCAGACTATCAAAATGTCAGAAGAGTGACATACACAGAACAAAAGACTTCCCACTCACCCTGTGGTTTTATATCCATAGTGACATATGGAAAGCTGCCAAGGACAGCCATAACTTCTTCATATTTCTTATCTTCTAGGAAGTGCAATAAATTGCGACGATCTGAGCCCTTCAAACTCACCAAATCCTGAATAGTTTTGATTTTATACTGAAATAGAAGAAAGGAAGCCATGTGGTAGCACAGAACACAGTCCACACATAAACTCTTGATAATACATCACTGGTGTCCCCATATGTTACTCATACACACACCCCATTACATTTGTTCTTATTACAAACCCCACACTTTGGGAAACTAGCAAGAGTATGTTTTGAGAAACTTTAAACCAAAGAGGTTGCACTCAAACCTACTAAACAGCACTGCTTTGAACATTGATGTGTTCCTTAGTATGCCACCCCTTAGAAATAGCACCTTATAGTTTCTTATGAAATTGTTATTTCAGCCAGGTTTTTCAGGAAGTTGAGCCAAGAAATCTTCTTAATAGGGGTTTTTATTTAGATAGAGTGCTTCAGTGCTTTGAGATCTACATTAGCAGAAACAACCAAATATAAGTTTTGGGATTTTTTTTTTTGAATTGCAAACAAATCTAAATCCACTTCTTTTAAGATTTGCAGAGCAGAGCTAAAAGGATAAAACAAACACATATTTGAATACTTGATTACCTCAGCATTATAAATGCATGTACTTTATCAAAAAAAATTTCATGCATCCAGGTAGACTGATCTTACTGTCAATTTCAGGGACGGTATTTTTGAAGGATTCAATGCATGTGAATCCTGTACAAATTAGGTTAAAAGTTTAGGCTAAAAAACTGGTTTCTTCCCTTTTTTATGGCAAACAGAGGTGGGATTATATCATAGCCAAATTATTCGGGTTTTTTACTTAGTGACAATGTACATTCCAAAAAATACATCTAAAATTGCTTATTTTCCTCTATGTTCCCTGTAGTTTAAGACTGCATTTAAAAGGTAAGTCTTTAATGATACCTGTAAGAGAATCTTTAACTTTATCCAAAGGCTATGACTACTTGAATATTTCATGAACAATCATCTTCAGCAGGGATTAAAAAAATGCAATACCTAAACATTCTTAGTCTTCACACTAACACAGAAGCATTTAAACACCCCCTAAGGCTGTAGTTAAAGCTAAACAAAATTGCCATCAGATAAAAAGAGTATTTTCAAGATTGATCCAAATTACTACTATAATAAAACTATCAGAAAAGTCACCAGCTTCTAGTAGAAGGTAAGTGCTGTTTCTAACCAGGCATTCCCAGAAGATACACTAGACTCGAATGAACAAGCAGGGTTGAATGCAGAGACAGTTGGTGAAATAGAGTAAAAAAACAAAAGCAGGTATTCAGACAAGACTATTATTTTTCATCCTTAAAGTCTACAAATACCAACACTTACCCAACTACAGTTATGTAACAAAAGCTTTATAAGACACAGCCTTTCACACAAAGGATCACAAAACCTGAAATGCCCCACAGTAACTGATTATGGGGGTTTTTTTTATGAACTCCTCAGTGTAAGCTTCCATATATATTTTCTAGTAAAGTAGATTAAGAACAATGTAAAGCCAAACAAGGCCTCCCCCCACCATCCCCAGAAAAAAAAAGTCCCAGTAGGACATTCCAGACACATTCTGGAAGAATATTAAATAGGAGATAGAAACTGTTCCTATTGTTTGTCAGGTCAACACAGACCAATCTTTTACACTTATTTATACTTACCAGATCTCTGCTCTTAATTCCCACCTCCTAAGTGAGATGGACTTTAAAGAAACGAAAAGTAGACAGAATACCTAGGAAATATCATACTGAATTCCTGAAAAATAAATCTATTTTTATTCTCTTAGTTAATTCATGACCTTGCTTCCTTAGCCACAAATAGGCAAAAGAAATAGCAGATAGCTTTTTAAGAGGTTACCAAGTATCATTTGTATTTTTATACCTTTTTATGATTGGAAACTCTCCTAAGATTGTCCTCTTCAATGTGAGGCAGCTGTAAAAGGGGACACTTGAACTGCTGAAGTCCCTGGACTGTCATCTGGGAAAGCTTCATGCAATTTTCCAAAGATCCCAAAGATGGAGCACGGAACTCCCTTTCTTGGGGAGAATGAAACAAAACACATAATTTTTTTTTCTTCTTATACTTTTCCAATGAGTACTTGTATTACAGAAAACCTTACTTCCACTCCACCAAGCAAGAGATATGTTCAGTATCATTAACTAGGCAGCATTTTTACTCTAACTCCAGCCACGTAGACAGACAGTAGACATTTTCTTCCCTCTGTTTAGGTTATGACAGCTGAACACTAAGGGAGACTTCCATCTAACACTGTCTCAGGGAACAACAACTGCACAATGCATCTATGTAATTACTATAGACAAAAACTCCAATTTAATTTTAAAAATGCAGCATCAAACTAAACTTCTATTTGTATGCTTTATGTCTATGTGTGTTTGTATAACATGTTTAGTGTACCATTGAATATAGTTTATCATTAAACATCAATCTTTTACAACATAATACATTAGTTATAATATTTCTATCTTGAGAAATGAACATATTAGGTAGCAGCCTATCACATGCAAGAAAAAACCTATATTTATAATTGAAGCTAAGTAGATCATATTATATTATGTTAGAAGGCAGTAAGAAGAGCTGCAAAAATACCAAATGCGTGACTTTTATAAATAAACTTAATGGTTAAAAGGGGTGTCTGAGCAAGCACCTATTTGACTTTTCTTTTAGAAATTTCTTATAATTTTTGCCATAAAAAAGGCCTAAACTCTCATATCAAAATGATTATAAGGTAGACAAAGAGAAAAAGTCTTAGCCAGAACTGAGCAAAAGGCAAAAAAAAAAACAAAACCAAAAAAACCCCACTTAATAATTTAATACTCATCACATCTACAAAGAAATGAAAAATCAAAGCAGACACAAATTGCAACATAACTTTGACAATCATTCATTCATAAATAAAACTTCTCATAAAACCTGTTTAGAGAACTCATTTCAGGATTCCCCTGCAGCTCAAAAGCTGCTGCAAGTCTGGAACTGGCAATGCTTTACCATGAAACAAAAAAATAAGTTAAGATCCTCTACAAAGAGCCAAAAGGAAGTTAGGCTACTTAAATCTTTTTCTGAACTTATATGTGGCACATCAAAGAACTGAAGGCCATTTTCAACAGGTATTATGGAAGGCACCTTCGATTTATGACGCCTGTCATTTCACTTAAGAACCCCTATGCTTTCTCCTACACTTCAAAATCTTTTCTGAGAAACGATCAGCCTTTGACTACCTTGACTGTTACACATATATTCGGCATATAAACATACAAATGTAAATATGTAGACAAGTATCTTTGGGTAAATACACAGATATACTCATATATGTATACAAATATGTGTACTTGGGACACTACAACGGGCACAAAGGTATCTTTCAAGAGATTGATCAGACTAGGGGTCAGAGGGACTGTGGCCGCTCTGCTAGGGCTGTGGGACCCAGCTGACCACGCTGTGAGAGATGTAGATGGAAACAAGACTGCTGACACCTGGGTGAGAAGGCAGACAGGCTACAACCTGCACCTGAACAAAAGGGTACCAAAGCTACAACTGCTAAACAATTACCTTGCATTTTGATAAAAAGCAAGTTTAAATTAATTTTAGAACATTTAACAGAGGAAATACGAAAAGGTAGTGAGTTTTACCAAAAAAAAACCCAAGGAATTTGGTGTCTTCAGTATGTTTTCTGCTTCCTTTACACCACTCACTATCTTGCTGCAAATTTCTAAGCAGCTGTGAGGGCATATTAACTGCACATGACAGATCACTCTCCCCCCTCTGCTTCACCTGCCCCTCTCCCCATCATATTGTCTGTTTCTTCACTAATTACACCAAGCTAAAAATATCATCAGCTATCAAATCACATGGAAGGACGTGTGACAATTACATGCAATGCAAAGAGAAATATAACACACAAATGGAACTAAGAAGGTGTAACTTCAACCTTTAAAAAAAAGTAGTAATGGAAAGATTTATGTCCCAACCAAGTAACACCCCATTTACTCTCCATTTTACCCAGCTTCCACCTCCCTGTAATTTCTTTGGCTGCTGCTGCTAAGGAAAGTCACAGGATTTTTTTAAGTTAAAAAAACACACTGCAAACCAAGTCAATAAAAGAATCCTAAATAATCTCTGACAAACTGTCTTTTGCAGGAAATTCACCTAGAGCTTTGAGACCACAGAGCACTAGTCAGAGTAGAAAATATTCTCTTTCCTAAAGGATTGACTCATCATCCATATGACAGTAGAAAAATATTTTAAAGTTGGAAAGTATTATTTTGGTTTCCTGAAAAGAACACAGATCTTTATATTCCCTGAGAGTGGACCTGACAGCACAGCTTTTAACATCCTCCAAATGCTCCTACCATGAAATTAATGTCATTGCTGTACCTGTTTTGACAGCTTCTGATTTTCAAATTGCACAATACAAAATGACCTTTAATCTAAGGTCATAAAATAGATCAAAAATATAGAACCATAAAATGGTTTGCACTGACTTCAAATATCATCTGGTTCCAAACCCCTGCCCTGGGTAGGGATGTCTTCCACTAGACCAGGTTGCTCAAAGCCTCATCCAACCTGGCCTTGAACACTTCCAAGGATGGGGCATCCACAGCTTCTCTGGCAACCTGTGCCAGTGCTTCCCCACCCTCACCAGCAAAGAATTTCTTATCTAAAACCACTCTCTTTCAGTTTAAACTCAACAGATGACATTAAAGTAGTCAATCACAAATTTAAATGCAAATTTTAGTAGCTTGTGAAGGACTGGCATATACACGGGTCAAGCCACAACCTCTTCATTACACTGCAGCTTCCAACCTGACTTAAGGAATGTGCTTTGACTGGAGAGCTGAACTGATGCCTAACTTCTGCAGACACTTACTGGAGCACATTCCCTGTTTTTGGCAGCCACTTGGCAAGGCAGCTATCTACTTATCATACTTAAGGATGATCTCAAGGAAGCCATGAAAGTAATTTATACCTGCTGGTTCTCAGGTATCAGTTAAATTGCCACAAAACAATGGATGCAAGCAAGGGATGGCACAAAACAAAACTAAGTGCCAGGATCATGAAGATTCATCCCAAGTGTCTTTCTTCAAAAGCTCGACTACAAGGTAAGCATAAATTGCTGCAGACATCCTTAAGCTTATAATAATAACAAAAACATTTTGGAATATTTGAAAGGCATGAATACAGCACAAAATGGGACTTCTCATCCCATCATCAATTTAGGTTTCACAAAGTACAATTTGTCTCCAAAATATTTCTTTAGATAGTATTAACACATGCTATCGCCTTTGTACTTTCACAGATCAGGACTGCTGAAAATCTCTGACTAACTGTAGCATGTGATCATTTTATGTACTGTGTCAAGGTTGGTTTAAATGAAACTTAACGCCAAAATCAACTGCAGTTAAGTTTCAAGCCACTTAAAAGTATGGTAACGAATACAAACTTTAACAATCTCTCAAAATTTTTAATACCTAACTTCAATTTCATTCATCTTAAAAAACCATGACACAAAACCAAACCAATACCACCTTTACAATTTCCAGCTGTTTCCCAAGGTGAGACAGTCCTCTCTACATGCACAGTCATCAGAAACAGGGTCAATGCACTACATTTGCCAAGTAGTAAAAGCAGTCACTTCACTTTAGACCAAAGACCAAAATTCTGAAACTGTTTACCATGAAATCTCCAATTTCATTACTGTTGGCTGTTAATGGGCAATTGTTGGGTACCACCTTCTCTTTAATACCATGTGCTGAGAGCACTTTGGTACAAATTTCTGGGTACTGGCACTTTCAAACTTTGGAAATAAATTTTTAAGAAAAGCTGTTAGACAAATACCAGACAACTCCTCAACTATACCTGTAATATATACCTACTTTTTTTGCACATCCAGGGAAGTAATTTCTGCTGTACATAATGATAGCAATAAATTCTCACCTGCCTCACAAAATGATTTGAGGCTGGAAGAGATAATGATAATCTCTGGAAATTTTAAGTAGTAGAGGTTGTTCAGATTTGGTTTATAAATAACCATTTCACAAGCTAATGGAAAATTAGTTTACACTACTGTATTTCAAAATAGTGTTTCCTTTTTTAAATTTTAATTTAAGCTAAAATCTGAATTTTCTGGAACTTCAAAGTAATTTATTAAGAACACCACATCTATAAATAATCATTTCACTGTCAAATTAAGAAAGTATCTCTCTGTATATTCAGAACTAGAGAAGAATACAGCTACCTGAAGGTCATTGAAGTTGCAAAGTATATCACACACTCTGTTCAGTATCTTATTTCAGCTTTTACAAGAAGAACTATAGGTGTTTCTCATTTCTCAGAGTTCCAGTTCTGTTGCATAAAAAAGCTTCTGCCTGTGTTATTCTGGTTTCATTTTGCTAGTTGACTAACATATACATAGGCCATCTTAAAAGATATTTTTCAGAGCCTTGAACTATTTTATAGTATCTCAGAGGTTCAGGTATTTTTTTATTAAATATATCCAAATTTTAAAAAATCTGAGCTAGCACACAACATCCTTATCGGCTTATATCCCCTCTCACACTTTATTTTATTACATAGCACAATTTCCAGCCCCACCTGCAATAGTTCTAGGAAATATCTTTCCCAAAACCATTCTTACTAGGAGGCTATCAATGGTCATTAAAGGAGTTGTGGTCTAGTAAAGATCAACCAGTAAGTACTGTTTGATAGCAAAAAAATGGTCACCAGTTCAACATAAAAAAATGCTTTGACTATGCTTGGTGCAATAAATGAATGATATCCAAGTCTTTGCTTCGTTACTCAAAAGATGGTTCCTTGCAGTGTAACTGCCTTTTTACTGTGAAAAGAAAAAAGCTTAAATATTATATTTCAATTAAATTATAATTCCTATGGCAATTACAGCTAAGCACCTGACCCTACAAGTTCAGGCTAAAACTATATAGGCAGGCTAAAGAGCATAGCATTCTGTAATGGAGAAATATGAGCAACATACAAAGAAATAAATAATGGCAAAGAAATAATCTAAAAAATAAGAGGCACTCATAACAGGATAGAAAAAACTGTAAAAGTGCAAATGGAAAGAACACAAGTCTTATACTAAATACTTTGCTACTGAAAATGAACCATATCTTCAAGAAAAGGTTTTCAATTGCAGTTAAGGAGAAACTTTAATTGCAAAAATTACAAGCAGGACACACATACTCAGGATTCCAGAGGAGATCTTGGCAGCAGCAGCATTTCAATCCTCAAAATAGAGAACTCTCTCATTACAGTAAAAAGAGCAAAAGTGCATTTAGGCATTTCTAAATACTACAGGTTAAGTTTCCCACAAGAACCAGACTTTATGAAGAATCACAATGAAGAAACATATTTACTGGGTTTAATGATACAGTTTCTTTTCTTACCTTCCCTGCTTCGAGCCATTATTATTAGTTGGCAGATCACATTAATCATTTCTTGAAGTAGTGCAGGACTCTTCTTAAGGATAAACTGCTGATCTGCAAGATATAACTGGCTGCAATTATGCTGTACTACTTCTAGGAAAAACAATCAGACAGTTCACATCAACTGGACCATTTAATGGCATGGTCTTCACTTCTACTCATTCTTGTATTACCAAAAATGCCACTTTATTCTCACTGACATATCCATCACATGTAACGCTCCTTAAAAAAAAACAGGAAAGTGCAAATTCTAAGAGGAAACAAATTTTGTACACCAGCTTCCACACCAAATGAAGCAATACTTATTAGATCCATCTAAAAAGAAGCAACAAGATGGCACAGACAATTTATCAGCCATATTAAAATTGCATTAGTTCTTTAGGCAATCACAGTTTAAAACTAGAATTTTTAATTTTAAGTGAAGCACCAGTTCTGCAAAAAACATTATTTGTAAAATACCAACTTCTTTTGAATGCAGTTCTGTGATGTTCTAAATACAAACAGTAACTAAGTAAAGGAAAGATGAGACATTTTTCATGACTTTTTAAACTGATTATTTTTCTTTTGAAAGAAACTGAAAAATTTGAAGGAAATCTTTCCCCTGGTTTGTTGATTTGGTTTTTTTTTTTTTTTTCCATTAAAAGGTTGAACATCACAACTTTGCTGGTCAGCCTAAAACTATGGCTTTCATGGCTGAAACTTAAGAAACGCATTTAGAAACATTTCAGTTTGAATACTTAGAAGTATGCAAAATTCCAAAACACAAACTGAAGCTCGCAGGTAACTGATATTTAAAGTTCTAATCTTGTCATCTTTACTTCACACGGTGGGCTAAAAACTTCCAAAAAATAAATACACATGGAAATGTTATAGAGAGCAGCATTATGCTGATCTTGGAGTTCTTTGCTCTAAAAAGCAAATATACTTCATATGCTTAACTTTTTATTCTATTACAAAGATCAAAACCAATTTATCTAAGCCATATCTGCAGCCAAAAGCATTAAAAAGTAAAATATCAGTATTGCAAGGGCTGTCAGGAGAGTGAGTAAATGCTAAGTAAATGTTCTAAAGGGCTGTTAAAGTTGAAAAACTAAGCAGCCTGCAGAAAGACTATTGAGCAGAGATCCATTCAATTCCTTGCAGGACAAGAACCAAAAGTAGTGTAGCATGCAGCATCTTGCTCTGCTTCCAGTAATATCTGATTAGGGGAGAAGCCACTACCTTCTTCAAGGACCTCAGGAACCTGCACCCGGGCAAGATGAGTCAACAGCAGAACTCTGGCTTTCAGACTGTAAGGGCAGGTGAGAGGAGGCTCATTCTTCTTTAAATTTATGCCACCAATTTCTCTGATTAGCTAAAATAAAATAGTTAAAACACAAACAGCTATTTTGTTGCTAAAGATAAGCAAATACAGGAGAACAGTTCACAAGGAAAAAAAAAAAGTATGTTCACAATAGCAAGAGTTTAAGTAACTTTTCCTCGGAAATTTCTGTATAGATGAACATTAGCCACTTTTATTCAAAACCCAGCTTCAAAAAGTTAAGAAGTGTCTTTATATGAGTTTTTTCAATGCGGGAATGAGGAGGCCGTAAAGATTTGCATGCAAGAAACTTGTCTTATGTAGTGTTAAGTAAATTTGTATTGACAAGTAAGTATTTTTAATACCTAATTTTATTGCCAAGGTTTACTAAATTACACCATATTTCTAAGGCACTTACATTGAACTTAACATGCATAAGCAACAGCATCACCTTGAGACCTTTCACCCATCTAAGACACAGCAAACTTCCCTAGGAATAATTTCAGGTAAAACAGGAAGGAGGCTTACAAGCCTGAAATCCCTGGCAGACTGAAGATGAAGTATTTTAACTTGTTTATAAACCACACCAACTCGAAAAAAGTGTGGTGTTCTTTATTCAGGATGACCTTTCCTGATCCCTACAGAATCAAGACCCATAGTTCAAACACTGAGTCTGAGTAACAGGAGCTCAGATAAAGTAACTTCGGTACACGGCCCAGACCCTTCGCTTTTTAGGTCAAAAAGTTACCTGAGGAGAGATAAAAGTTCCAAAATCTTTAGACAAAAAGAGAACTTCGGGTATCAACAGCTAAGCTGCGCCAACCTTTGACCAGTCTTTACCCACACTTGAATAAAAGTTCTTCTGACAAGAAGTTTCTTATAAGCACATCCTAGTGTAACCCCAGACCAAGAGCAGTAAAACTTAAAAAACTTTGTGAAAAATGGGAACAATGATCATGGCCCCAAAAGCAGGATACACCAGCAGCAATACCCTTCTGTATTGCTGCTTTGAAGAATTGTACTGCCATATAATCAGGATAAAAAGAACACAGATGACACCGATTACTGGACCTTCAGAAAGGGAACAAAATCTGTCATAAAATGCAAAGTCATGAACTTGAACACTAACAAGAACTGCAGCTTGAAGATGGGAGCCTGTTAGCTGGAAAACAGAGATATCTACGATGGGGGAATCCTGAAAACTTACTGATCCCACTCTAGTTGTACTAAACCACCATATAAAACAGCTGTGGAAAAGAGTATGCTGCAAGTCATTCCCTGCAGAAATACAGGAACAGTAGTGCAACTAAGGCACTGCTAAGACTTAACATAGAATACTATGGACAATTCTAAGCAGATAAAAAATAAAATTTAGAAATCTATCAGCTGGGAACAGTACCCCATTCAGCACACTGTGGGAGGAGGGAAATGAGCCTTTTGGAAAAGAGAGGAATGAAAGATAGCAGCTTTTCTAGTTTAGCAAAAGAAAGACAAAAAGATAACTAATGGGCTATTGCTTCTGTCTACAGATGCATAAGGATACACGCAGCAAGAATAATTTAGACTCCAGAATATCAATGATAAAAATCAAGGATAAAAATTGGTCACAAACAAGACTTCTAATCACTAGAACAGCAAGTTCTGGAACAGCTTCTCAGCAGGATATGGTTACAGAAGGCTTTACTGCCTTGTAAATAATGAATGATTAAATGTAAAAGGGTTTGCAGAATGCCAATGCTGGCAACAGCATGAGTGAAGGAACATTGATCAAGGTGATCTTTTCCAGCCTTTTGCTCCCATCACTGAAAAACCCCACTTTACTGCAATTCTATCTTCTACTCAAAGTCCACAACATGAAAAAGAATTTGTAAAAGAAACAAAGAAAATTAAGTAAAAGGAAATCAACTGATATACCTCTTATGTTTAGGTCACAATGAAAACATGAAAACTCAATTGTGTACATGCAAAGGTTAAATCTGTGACACTAATTCCCCTCTTTTTGCCAACTCAAAACATTTTCATTGGAGCATTTTGTATACTGCGCTTTAAACTTAAAATCAAAGTATTCGTTTCTGATAAATAAGACTTCCTAAAACACTGCTAGTAATAATTATTTTCCACAGTATGCATTTACAGCATCTCTGAATGGAAATGAATATAAAAGGTAACCAGAGGGGAACATGGAGGAATCTTTACAATATTTAAAGACATTACTAATTCAGACATCAGATAATAATTTTATTTTATTGTTAATACACTTAACTAGATCCATGTTAATGATTTAAAAGAACATCAAAAGGTGATCACCTCCTTATGTCAATACTCAAAATTTTTAAGGACTAAAACTAATTTCCTCTTTACTTCACCGCTCCCCAAAAGCCCAATGCAGCAGCCTATATACTAACCAATTCAATCTAAAATAACCATTAGCACCATTAATGTTATCTTTTCTTTTAAAAAAGTTTTAATCAAGTCTAGTTTCTAAATCCTATTTCTGAATGGATACAGCTGCCACTCTACAAAGTTAATGCCTGGAGAACGTGAATTCTGCCAGGTGGTCACTTAGAAGCAACATCTCCTTCTTCCCTTGAAGGGGTCAAGTTATCTCCTGATATAACTGACCTGAGGTATCTGGATGTTGTCTGCTGGTCTGCTCGTCGCATCTTTATTGTACTGAGGATCAAATTCAGATGCCCCTGCTAAAACCATGATAAGCCCTGCAAAGATAATTGGAGTCAGACAAAGAAAATGTCAACATCCTAAGCCACCAACTGATTTCTTCAGAACCTTCCACCACAAAACTTATTCCCATTCCTCCAGCAACAATCATGAATACCCATGTTCTCTACTTAATGGATCAGTTACTACTGCCACAGGGTAAAGGAGGCAGGAATCAACATCTGGCAAAAGACAAAAGAGATCATTCAAGGCTCAATTTTGCATAGTATCAAGTCCAGCATTTGACACTAATGTCTTCAAAAAAACCCACAATTAGACTTCATTAGGTCTAGCAGACATCATTGCACAGCAATTTGACTACTTCTGCATGCTCACAGAACCATTCCTCTCAGCAATCCACGTGCCTGCAGCAGCAGGACAATGTGTATGGAAGAGGGAGGCAGAAAAGGTAAAATTTCAACTCCCATTTTCTGTGCAGTCAGCATGGAAAATTCACCAGAAAAATTCTTTTAATTATTAGAAAAGCAGTTCAATAAATAATCCTGCAAACAAATTGCACAAAGATGATGGACTGCTCTTAATGTGATTAGGAAAACCCATATTACCACAAAACTTTCTGTACTGTAATTAAAATGAAAGCCCTAGACAACTGTATATTTTAGTCCCATTGTGAGCTTTCTGCTCATGAACATACCAGACTCCTCAGCCATAGACAATCAGAGTTCACAGAATCATTTGCTCCAGTTAAAATAACTTTTTCGCCAGTAGTGACTCCAGCTTCGTTCTTAAATTTTGGAGAAGTGCTCTTATAAACAAGTCACAGTTATTTTTGCCTACCTGCAGTGCCCAGTGAATTCAAACTACTAACAATGAGTCAATTCCCTGAGCATCAATTTTAATTTCCATGCTTGATTATCTATTCACTTCCTCAGCATAGCATATTGAATGTTTTCAGATTACTATAAATATCTTCCCAGTATTTAAAATTAACAACTGTAAATCTCCAGGAAAGGAAATTTTAAAAAGTTTGTTTGTTCTGAAGCCTCGAAAAATACCTTAAAACAAGGCAAGTCATGAAGATTTGTCTCACCATTTCCCTAGCCTGGTTGGCTTACATTTGCTGACACTGATATACCACACTACAGTGGAATTCATAACCAAGCAAAAGCCTTATCCGATCACTGTGTGGTTTGTCTAAGCCACCTCAGCTGCACCTCAGTTTTCATTCAGACTGCACAACAGACCTCAGCAGAAAAAAACTGATCTGCCTCTGATCCTAGAACTAGCTAGAAGTGTTAAGTCCTTAAATAAGGCTACTTAAACCTAAAGATAACTTTTTAACCAATCTGTAGGAGACATAAGGCAAACCTCAAAGCTGGGTTCTGAGCAAGGTTCAGTATGAAATAATCTACTACCAACAAGTCTGGAGAAATAAATGGATCTTCCTAAACCTCTAAAGACTCACCTACTCTCCCAATTCCTCTTTTCTCAGCTAGCTGGAGAGGGCAAAAAGCATAGGAGTATGACAAAGGAAAGAGTATAAACTGGTCTGAACTAATCCCACACACAAATCCATGTGTCCTGTGAATAGAAGGCTTAACACCTTTCCCCACTCTTATCCCCTACACCTCTTGGATCATCTGTGAAGCATTTCTGCTCTGTAAGAAAAGAACGGATCAAGAGCAGATTTCAGCAATCTTCCAGAAAATTTAAAGCTGAAAAACTTCAGTTCAAAGGAGTAAGAAAAGCTAATTATGAACACTTTTTTAGAAGGTTTCGGGGGTTTTTCTATTCTGCTTTTCAACTGCTCTGTGCAAGCAGTCTAGATAAATCCAATCTAGAACTAAGTAGTACTGTGCCAATTCTTCAGGCTCATGCCAGCCCCCAAACTGAAAGATATAATTTTGCACCAATGTAATACATCTACAGTTTTCCCCAGAAAAATGGGGGGTTATTCCTTTAAAATAAGGGAGTAGACAAGAAAAGTAAGTATATTGAAAGCTACAAACAAGTAAAAAAATAACATGAAATTGATAGCAATTTTTTAACAGAAATTTAGCTCTCTATTCTAAAATCAAAAACACAGAAATGTTATTTCATTCTTTATGCATATAAAAATTTTACGAAGCCCCTAAAAAATTCCAAAGCCCATTTTGTTACGCTAACAGAAGAAAACACACAGACAGAGGTTGGCTCCTACTGGCAACTGAGGGCTACACTCAGGTCAGCATGTTTTCCTCAACATAAAATACCCCTTTTTCTTNTTACAATTCCCTCTCCCAAATATTTAAGTCCCAAATATTTACAGAGTGTTATTTGCCTGTGACAGAATTAAGTTTTAAAAACACTCTAAAGGAATGAGAATTACTTTAACCTAAAAATGGCTTATAAAATAGGAGTATTTTAACGTCAGCACACTGACACTTCCAGATGAGCTATAGTACAAGATGCCTTTTACTTACGTTTCATGTCCATGTTTCTGGTTTTATAGACAAAGTATGTATATATTTGAGTTGTCCGAATGAGAATCTGATCTCCACTGTATCGTATCGATCGGTACCACCAGGAACCCTGAAATATTCAACAAGAACAGACTGATGTCAGCTACAAGGAACAGCCATACTGCATGACCTCATGGCTGTCAACAACCAGGTAGCTCAGCCCAACTGATTTTTACCTATGTTGAGGTTAACCAAATTTCAGAAAGGAGAAGGAAACAAAAAATATTTGCTGACACAAACTTTAAAAGCACACAGATAAATTAATCTGAGAGAATCTAATGTTAATCATTTTTAAATGACCTCTAGCCTAGAGAATTTCCCCCAGCACATATACCTGCTTGGTTTATTTCTGGTGTTGTTTTAAAAAATCCATTATACAGTAAATTCACTCCATTTACCACTTTCTATATATGATGCAACATAGCATTCAAATCTAGTTTAGGCAGACGAAGACCAAACCAAAAACAAAGAGATTTCTTTCACTACGACAAAATTTGCAAAACTGTGATTTAAATCATCTGATCAGAAAATGCTTCTCAGAAGGAGAACCTGGAGGTGGCCTGGGGCCCTTGCTGTAAATTTCAGGATTAAGCCATACACCTCCAGGTTGACAGAAGTTCTCCAAACCTTCAGCAATACTCTGATAATTGACTAATCAGCATTACACCAGTGACTCAAATTACAACCTCTGTAGTGTGGGTGCTGTAACATCTAATATATTTTCGGAAAAATGGTCTGTTGGGTTATAAACCACAATCTGTTCTTTAAACTTCTCCCTATAAGCAAAGCTCATTTAACAGAAGAAAACACAAAGATACTCTTCAATCTACTGTGAAGTTTACCGTAAGTGATGACCAACAAGCAGTAAGGTAGTAAATGATGCTTACCACTATTCATTTAATAATAGTGAATTCCCCCACTACAGAAAGAATTCTGCAATCTGCTGTATTTGGGAAATGCTCAAGGACTAGCTCCAACAAATTTTTTAATAAATTAGGTTTGATTCCTCCATGAATAGACGAACCCTGACACAAAATAGTATACAACTTTCTACAATGTTTTCCTGCATAAAAAATTAATTATAATTCCACAGTTTTAAATTATTTGTACAAGTAGAAGGTATTGGAAGAAAAATGCAACTAGCCAGTCCAAATTACACAAAAAAGGCTGCCCTAACTGCTTCTACAGATACAGCTCCTACCTCTTGCCTCATGAACAGGACATTTATTAGGAGAGCGGAGGTCTGGAAAGAACTACTTATCAGTATTTTCCTTTTTCATTAATCTGGATTCAGAGGGTGGAAGTAGCCTTTATTTTAGATGCCCATCAAACATAGAATGACTACACTGTAGTTAACTTCAGCTACTTTATTGATTCATGAAAGAGAAACAGGCCCATTAAGGGCATGAATTATCTTGTATGTCTACTTTAAAATGAAATGATAAAATTACTTGCTCCATAAAAATGACTATTCCTCTTCACTGACTATAAAAGAAATTTATAGTGACAAGCGAATGTACAAGTCTACATCTGGTATGGGGTAAGAAGAGGCAGACTATTTTTTCTGTGCTCAGAACATTCGTTTTTACCAACAACAAGGTTGTTTTCCTTTCATTTGAACTATGACAAACCCAGTATAAATCACTAAAAGTATGTGTTTACAAAAAAAGCATCAACAGACATCAACTGAATCCTAAAGGGAAAGGCATGAAAAAATTTTGCACCCTGGATTTTAAACTTTTTATGCAACAACTTGTTGAAATCATCACATTTAATCTTCTACACTAAATCTTTAATTACACAAAAAGACTCAAAGGGAAGGAATAATGTCTCTCTGAGTCTCTGCACACTGATGCAAGCAGCTGCCAAGACCTCAGGACACTTTTTCAAATGAAAATCTTCTGAAGAACATGAGGACTTTACAGCATCAACTTTCTGAGTCTTGCTTCACACCATACTCCAAATGCACAATCAGTGGATAACAGGCATGGTTCAAAAGCAATACTGTAGGGCAAACCTGAGCCCTGAAATAACACTCACCTAGCAATTGATTCCTCACACAAAGCAATCTCAAGGGCAGACATCTCATGGTGTACAGAAGATCAATAAAAACTGAAGTTATGAAAACAAAGGCAGCCAGGAAAAACCAAATCAACCACCTGTTCCACCTACAGTAATCATTCTAGCACCAACAGCTAGAGACAGCTCAGTCTTGACTCTACTATAACATCAATGAATATCCTCTTGAGCTCATCACCTCAATTTTCTTGCAAAAGCTACAAGACAAATTACATAATTTACAACAGCAATTCTTGTGATATCTACTATTTTTCCTGCAGTCCCCTCTCTATCATGGCACTGCATTTTTCTGGAAACTCTACAGCAACTATACTTTTTTCACAATAAAAGAAAATACCATCCTTTAAAAAAGGCTCACTTGCGTTCTCTATGAAAGGCAAGAATGAGCAACCCAACATCTAAGACACCTTTGTTTACAACTTGGTTACAGAGAGCAGAATATTAATCAGATAATACTTACCACAACAACTGGAAGAATAACCATAAATGCTAATCCATATACAAACAACACCTACAGAAAAAATGCAAAACATACTGTATTAAATACTGTGGTTACTTAATACCACTCTTGTTTAATCTTTATTCTAAAATACAGTCAAGTAGTACTGCCACAAGCGAACTACAAATTAACACAAGCTTATTGCATAACAGCTGTCATTATTTCTGAAGAGCAACTTACAAGTAATATAATTAGGTAAGGCTTAAATAAGGAGAATCAGTTTAGTGTGATTCATGCATGAACCTGTTTAACTGATTCATGCATTGTCACAGGTCAGTTTCTTTACTAATTAAAAAGTTGGCAGCTAAACTGTGATGCAGTGGACAGACGATCAAAAGAAATCAAGTGGTTAAGAAAAATACCTTGCAGCAACAAATGCAACAGGAAGAACATTTATATACTGTATGATTAGAACATCACTAGCAAACCAAATGGAACTAGAGAAATCCAGCACACAGCTCTAAATGTGTTTCCTTGCAAGTGCAAACACACATTTTGTAGCAGGGGTGACCACAGTAGAACCTCATTATCACTGGAATGAGGTCCATCTAAATATATTCATACTTTACTCTCAAAGGTTAGATTTAAGCTACTCTAATACTTATGACTTCTGAAATTTGCTTCAAAGATGTGCATTTGTACCAAAGTATTAACATGTTTTGACTAAATATGTGCAGTATTAAGCAAATTTTTTTTCAAAAACACTTGAAAGTTCACATTAAAATCTTGAGCTAAGTAAGCTGACTCACCAGAATTGAATTTTTCTGATCCACAATCCAAGCTGGCAAAGCTATACCGAAGCTTGTAGCTGCAGGATGAAAGAAAAGAAATTCACTATAAAATATTGAGAAATGTTTTTAAAGTCACATTATGTCTAAAAAACAAAACCACCAACCCACACAAAAACCCCACCATATTTATTACTTCAATAAGCAAAATTTTAACAAATATAGCAAAATTAAGCAACAAATTAGAAATACACCAAGTATGGAATAAAATAACAAGACTGAAATCCAACACCTGAAATACCAAATATTTTAGTTTAACATACTGCAATGAAATAGATAGGCAAGATTTATTAATATATATATATAAAAAAATCACAGATTGAAAGACTTATGAGTTCTGCATTGCAGAGTTTTCAGCAGTTTAAATACATATAGTTTAGTAAACAAATGAACTGCAAGAAAATGGTCTGAGCAAATGACTTCCATGGGCAGCTCTATTGGTTTGTCACTCTAAGAAAATGTTCTAAGCTGTAAACACAAAACCCTCTGTCAGTACCAATTTCTGAGTGATTGGTAAGAAAGAAAAAGGAACACTTTTCAATTCAAAAGAAGTTAGGCTACAGAAGATATAAGACATGAATCTCTAACATCTCCAGCATACAGATCTGAATAGAGAATAGCATAGAACAGCTTGTCTTCATACACTGGTGGTAATAAATTAAATTTTGCAATTGCTATCTATCCCAATACTAAAAGTTCTATGAAACCAGCGGGGTTGAAAAGAAAGTAAGACTTTATGGACTGGCTTAAAATAAAAACATGCTTTCCTTGGTACTAGCAGTTATCCATGAGGAGCAATGCCTAAAATAAGGACAGACTAGGATCCCTATGCAGTTAGGCACTACACTGATGCTATCTCCAACAGATTGTGACAGCCATTAAATTCAGATAAACAGTTGTTATGCACAAGCCTAACTGACTACGTTGAAAATTACTATTTGCTGAGTCTGCAATCAAACAGGCCTGACCACACCTCAACCTTAGGAGTGAATTTATCACACTGAGTTACAGGAAATGCCTTGCTCTGGAGAAGGAAGGTCTCCAGACTCTTATCTGTTAATGATGATGAATTTTTAGAAGAATCTACTGCAAATATGCCTCTTACTGATGGAACAAATTTCAGTTTACTACAATATTTTTGACCTTTAGGATTGTAGCTTCAAATTATTCCATGAACAGCAGCAGTTCAGTAAAAAGCTCTTTCTCTTCTGGTCTCAGAGTCTCCTTGCCCCAAGGGACTCATGCTCATTGAGCTGAAGCACCAGCAAATTCTAAGGGGAAGTAGGCTTTTAATCATAAGGCACTTTTAGTGGACTATCTTTATACTCTTCAGATCCCCCTCACCTGTTTGTAAACACTCGTTGTATGATTTTGCATTTTAGTAAAGGAGCAAGTCATGCAAATACAAAACCCCCTTGTTTGCCTGCCTCTGGTCTCACACTGAGGAATGCTGTTCCCTGCTCCTCTGTGCTGGGCACAGAGGGTGGGATGTACCACATCGAACTTGGCTGGACATGTCTAACCCCAGGTGTGCTTCATCTCAGCCCAGAAAATACCTCTGTGAGGGACTGTATCCATTCTTTGTCTTTACAGAACTAGAAGACTAGAGTACATAGCTTAGGTACAAGTTTTTACATCACAGATGTATAAATAAAGAGAAGATGAATTTCACTAAATTAGAAAGCCTCGCACATTTCAATGTGGAACAAGATTAGAGAACAGAGGAGAGAGAGAGAAAATTTCAGGGACTTCTCCCACCCTTCAGATGTCTTAAACAATAATGAGAGGCCTAGAAATAAACCAGAGAATTCTAATTCCACTGTAGTCTGAGGTAGGGTTTTCAGAAGAGCAAGAGGCTTAACGCTCACAGTATGAACTGCCACTCTGCCGAAAAATCAAGTTCATTTTCCTCTGGGAATCCAAAATCTCTTAGGTTTGTGAAAGCAATCACTAAGCCAAGCAAGGATCTTCATGCCTTTTAATTCTCAAGTTTTGGCTGAGTTTTCTTTTGAAGTCAGTTTCAGGTCCATTCAAGGACACTGACACAACTGCCTAACTTCAAATCCTATGCCTTGGCAACACTAAGAGAGTAGCTTATGCATGCAAAAAACAATTTAGCATCCAGAAAGGTCCTAGGAAAGCTACTAAAATTTACGGTACCATTTTGCTGATACTGTGACAGCATTTCTGAACAAAGATTTTATCTGTGTTTTGTAGCAAGAGGAACAGAGACCTCTTATTTGCCAAGCAAAGGTAGTACTAGAAGCTAGGAGCTGATAGAAATCTGTTATGCTATAAAACATCATCACTAAAGAAGCTGATCCACCTCCTTAGTCCATCAGAAATGCCTTTGTCAGACTGTGATTTAGTCGGCAAAGCTGTTTTTTTGAAGGAAGAAAGAAGATTTTTTTTTATTTCCTTGAACAGCAGTTCAAGGGCTGGGGTTGGTCTTTTAAACTTTAAAAATTAATGTTGTATGTTGGGTGGATATAATCCAGAAGAAGAATTTACAGCACAGATGACAGAGTACCCTCAATTCTGAAATTACAGGATGACATAAGTTACAAATTCCATTTATTATTTCCAAGCTGGCTGTAATTCATTTCATATATATGTTGTATAACTTGCCCTAAAAGATGGCAAGTTCCCATTTTGCCTGCAATGAGTATCATCTAGAAATACACAACATTTTTCCTTAGTAGGCCACTTAAACAATCACAAAGGTGTTTTACAAGCAAGTCACACAACAGTAAATAGGGAAAAAATTACTAACCTTCAGTCTTAAATTCGTTTAATTTGGATGACCTACTGTATAACTTTGACACACCATCATCAGGATTATATTCATGTAGCTACCTGCCCAGAAACAATATCCCCATGGATATCCTTTCAAAGTGTGTTTATTGCACTATGGCCAGTTGTTCATTTTTCAATATATATCTCTAGTATTTGATCATAAATACCAAGAAATGTTTAAAATTGATATGTTTCTGATAAGTAGTATTCTATTTTTTGCTTATACCTCCATTACTATTGGCAAGTC
Source organism: Vireo altiloquus (assembly GCA_013396875.1). Lineage (NCBI taxonomy): Eukaryota > Metazoa > Chordata > Aves > Passeriformes > Vireonidae > Vireo > Vireo altiloquus. The sequence continues at coordinate 2,342,009 of VZRF01002164.1, forward strand.
TCTCTACTTACTGATAGAGAGATACTTACTGAAGCTGACTAATTTAAAAAAATCCTTCTCTTTTAAATGTAATAAGACATTTAAGAACTGTGAAAGCAATCTCTTTCCTGCCTCTTCCTCCGATCACCCCCCTCCCCAGAGCCAGAAAACTACTGGTTGGATACATTGCTTCAAATCTTACAAGAAAGTTATTATTTAAAGTTTTGAGTGCTTCTTGACTGATCAGATATAACCCATCTCAATGAACAGTGATTACAGGACTTCTGTCATTCATAGTTGTTACCTTGTGGTCCATCTGGATTACCAAATTCTTCCCAGTTTTTTCGTGACTCTTCATCAGTTAAACTAAGTTACAAGAAGAGATATTAAGTTAATACAGAAAACATTTTCCTAAATCATTAACAAACAGAAACTTTAAAATGTGGCAGTCATACGACCCTTTAGAAGTGGTTTGGAAAGCTAAGCAGCTTCTGCTATTTTTTATAGGAAAAAAAATATACTGTTTTATAGGAAAAAATACTGCTGTACTTGTCCTTGATACACAAACAAATTCTTTAAGCACTCTGACAGGAAAAGAAATCAGACACAAGAGATGGCACAATCACATCTCCCTTTCCTGACAGTGACTGCATACCCATCAGCACACAGTATTTTTTGATGCCAGGTTACAGCACAGTAAATTTTGAAAGACAGAGGTTGAAACTTATATTTCTTTTGAAGGAAAGTAAATACAGAAGATGAGTTGATTGATCAGAAGTAGTCCATATGGGCCTTTATCTTATTCTAGACCTTTATCCTTGGACAGCCTGTGTTTGGTTGTTGCTGTTTTTATTTTTCCTGGAAAACTCTAGTCTCATAATTTATTTCTCTCTTATTTAATAAGACACCACCTCCTAAATCTTATGGTTTCTGTGCCTGTTCAATAATGACAGTTTTTTGGCAATTGTATGCCACCTCAACAGAATCCCTGTTACTAGGAGGAAGAATGCTGCTTTAGAAAATAGATCAGGCATTCACTGTATTTTGTCTCATGTAAGAAACCCAGTGAAGAAGTCAGGCCTCTCCTGATCATTTCTAAGTCTCCCATTTGTTGACAAGGAATTTCACCATCATTTACCTCATAGTATACGTCTGCCACAGCCCTTGCACTAGTGTTTGAAGTATTGAACTGTAGCACCAAGTGTTTGAGTCCTGGCTTGCAAAGCAAAGAATTTAAACGTTTCACAAGTTCAAAAAGGCATACCAGAATTTCCTACTGAAGAGATTTTCAAAGGGACACAGACATGTTTAAGCAAAAAGTATGATTTCCAACCTACTCAAGCAAGCAAAGTGTTGGTTCTCTATCCCACCTATTCCCAAACAAGACTCTCAATCAGTAAGGTTACCCACACACACAACTGACTTCAAGACAGAAGTCATCAACTTCCTAGGCTCTGTGATGATGTGGTTGACCCAGTAACCCCAATAACTGAAGAAGTCTCCACTGGGATGGGCAAGAGTGACCCCAGTAACTCAGCACATCTGCTACAAAGAAGCTGACTCCTCCTCAGCACAAAGGGGACAAAAAGGAGGCCTTTGTTTTACATAAAAAAACTATCAACAGCTGAGGGGATTAACCAGTGGTATAAACATTTGTACTCGAGTGCATTAAAAAAGTACAAATGTCTCAACTTTGAGACACCAGCATGGGGTAAGTAAATACCTGGCTCAGTCCAACAGAGTATGAAAACCAGACAACTACAATTCTGAAGAGAACAATGGGCTCCAGCTGGCTTCAAGCCACACATGCCTTCCCATCAGCATCGTGACAGTGAGTGTATTAGACACCAGTAATAGGAATCCCACTGGTATTGTGATAGAACTGTGTACTGAAATTCCTGTATTTTGATTTCCTTTATACCAAATTCTAGTATTAGGCATCTCTCAGATACTAAAAAAAAATGGTGTAAGAGATAAGACGGATTTCTACTCTAGAGGAAAAGCAGATTCAAGAACTCAGCTTTTAAGAACCACACAGGTAATATGAAACAGTCACCAAGTCAAAAATCAGGACTGCATGGCAAGCACAAATGGAAAGGGATAGGGGCAAGCTGAGAAAAAACAGTCAGATCCAGAATGAAACATCCTTTTCACTGTATGGAACAGTTAAAGTACTGTCTTTTACTCTTTACCACCAGGTGAAATGAACAGCATATTTATTGTCTAAGCATCACTTCAAAACTGCTGTCACAGAGTTGGCTGCTTAAAAACCAAAATACCCATTTTGTTCTTTGTCAGCTTTAATATGGAAACACTTATCCTAGCTGACATGAAAGTTAACACATAACTTACAGTATTCTGACAGGTGCAAAACAAATTATCCTTCCTAACTTGTCCAAAGCAAATACACATTGCATGAAGACATGTTTTGACTTTTTGTTACATATCTGAACATACTTTTTCCTGCCTGCTTAGGCCATTCTTGTTCTTACTGTAAAGGCTGTCCTCCCCATAATATTATGATTCCCTTTTTTCACAGGCAAAAAAGAAACTTACGCTGCATAGGCCTTAGCAATCCTCATGAACATAACTTCATCTCCTCCTTTATCTGGATGGTATTTCAGGGAAAGCGCACGGTACTGTTTCTTTATTTCCGATATACTTGCTCCCTTCAAAAGGACAGGTTTGCATTTATTAATAAATACCTTAAATAAAATTCATTCTTATATATAATCTTAACACACTGTATAGTATTTTTCTGAACCATTCACCAAAGAATTATATTCTAACACAAAATCATGAAATTATATACGTTTCATTAAAAACATGATTATTTTTCTGATAAAATTCTTATAACCATTATGTTTTTAAATGAAGACAGATGTCATAGTCTAACTAAAAGACATTCAGATGACTGAATATTGGTTTGTTTCTGGATTATTTTGCTTATCCATCCATAGGAACAAAAAAAAGGATTTCTTATCTGTTTGACAAATCTTAAACATACTTATAAATACAAGGAATTCTCACTTCCAATATTCTTCTATTTAAGCAAGAGTTCATAGATAAAGTATGATGGTTCACTTGCAGCTTGTACGCAGAAATAAATCTATCAGTCACCAGGAACAGATTTCCCTGCCACTTAAAAATGCCTTTGACAAGAATCATCCTACCCATAAATTATTTCAAACTTCTTGAACAAAGGGAATACATTACCCATACCTGAGAAAGATTGATTTTTATTCCACTCCAGCATGTTGTTAAATGCCACTAACACAATCTTGCGTGCATTAACTTCCAGCTTGGACTGTGAACTCCACTACTCAAGAAAACCCACAAAACTTTATAGTAAATTCAACTAAAGTTTTTTCTGTTATTTGCTAAGTTTCAGACAACAATTACCATAAGACTTTCAATATTTTGTGCCAGAGAAGCCTAGCATGCTGACCTTAACTGCGTAATAAACATACAATAAGTTATTTACAGATGATGGTACTGTTCCAATAAATTTAAATTAGAAATTTAAGCCTGAGGCTTCACTTGCTGTTACTTTATCTCACTTTATACAGTGCATAATGTTGGAATATGCCATATTCCAACACTATTTTTCAACAGCATGCCTGCCTCATTTAATGCACAGGATGAATTTACTCCATTAAAAATTAGACTTCAACTAAAAACAGGTGTTCCAAGACTAGATGAAGAATGCCAGATAAGGAGCAGAAGCTAGAAAGTAGAAGAAAAAGGACAAAGAGAAGAAAAAATAAAACCAAACTGTTTGAGTAGAGATGTGTTTTCACGGCTTACATGAATGCTACCTGTAAAAAAAACAAAACTAATTTTTTCTCTCTGACACAGAGGGTGCATATGATTCCTGACAGGCTGACGGCAAACTTTCTATCTACATTAATTGCTTACTCCTCATTTTCCACAGCAAGGCTACAGAGGTTAGGCCTGACTAACAGAAATGCTTAGTAGCTTTGGACAGTTGGTGTCAGTCTGCTTCAAATACAGAGCATGACTATACTAAATACTTGCAAAAAAAAAAAGAAAAATTAATGCATCAATTCTCTTACTTAAAGAATCAAATTTATAATCACTCTTAGCTTCACCTTTATGTCTTGGATCCCATCTCTAAAATTGCAATACAGATACATATTAAATAAATCATTAATATCTGAACACCTTAGGTACTAGTGATTTCAGGTGATGTGTTTCAAAAAGAGCTATTCTGTTGCTCAAAACAGTGCTAATATTACATATAAAATCAGGTGTATCTACATTATCTGCACTTTGTTCATGTTGTGGTTCTTCTCTGGAGAAAAAAGCCTCATTATAAACTGATATGCTAACATAAAATAAAAAATTAATATTGACTAGAGTGTGAATGCAAAGAAGAAGTGAATTACCGTGCATCAAAACTTTAAAGTGCTTGCATCTGGAACCATTTTAATTTTTTAAGTTCAAGGGTTTTTTTGCTGATTCATTTGGTTTTTTTGTTAACAACAGTAAGAGTTCCATCATCTAACTACACTTCAGTATTTGTATCACTTAATCAGCAGGGCTGGCAACAATTCTCAAGGTTCCACTTGAACGGTAACAAGAAAGCAAGCTGTTAATTTTCACATAGTCCAAACTAAAAGTTTTCCAAGAGATTTAATGGAAATTGCCTGACAGATTCTGAACTCTTATTTTGAGGCCTACTTCAGCTATCTATTTTCACCACCATCTCTTCATCCCCCTTTTAACATCCCTGGCTTTCACTCAGCTTGTCCTTATGACAACTTGCTCCACCCCTCAGTTCTCGAGGCATTCCAGAATTGGTTTCTTTGCCTGGCTAAGTTGCACATGTCTTGAGCATGTGTACAAGTTTTCATCAATAAAAACAAAACTGTAATTCACTACATACATTCCTTTTTTTCCCCTCCAGGTTGTTACTTGTAGAAATTTCCCAAAGATAACAAAGGAAAATGGTCTCATGATCTAATCCCTAGCCTGAGTTGTTTAATAAAAGTTAATCCAGATATATGAACATTTAAACTGCATGGGTCCATAAGATACCATTCAACAGTAAGAACTTGTATGGCTCCTTCCTGTGAAGGAAGGAAGAACTTGTATGTTCCTTCCTATCAGTGAGAGAACTCAAGCCAGCAATCAGTGAGTCACAGAGGAGCTGAGCAAGGGTTGAATTGCAGTAACTTGGCTCTAGATATGACAGGCAGCTGTTCTACCTGTCTACAGCTAGAAATAGGCTACAGACTACTCACCTGCTACAATGGCTTTCTCAGCACAACATGCTGCTTTTCTCTGCTGACAAGTCAACAGCACTTAAAGGCAAGAGACGTATTTGCGAATATTCATATTAAGCTCTCTCACACTAACAGTATACATCACATTTAATCAAAACAGGTACATTCAAAGCTCATTCATATTCTTGTGCTGAGCTAGATCCACAGTGTGCTTCTTTAGACCTGAGAGTGAAACACACCTCAGACTCCAGAAGTGGAAAGATGACTCTACTGTTATTCAAAAGAGGAGCCTTGGATCAGGAAATAATTAACATAAGCAGAGAATCTGCTTGAGGTACTGTGGTTAAGATGAAGAGAGAGAGTTTGCCAAGACTAAATAGGAGATTAAAAGAAGTTCAGAACATGTATCCTTGGGATATATAATTTTTTGTATCCATTTTGAATCAGTCCTTCGGTATAAACAAAGTACTGCATCTATTTTCTAGATAAGCACTACATCTTTTTTTATCCCAGTTTAATAAAACTATAAACAAAGCACTGCACCTATTTTCTAGATAAGCACTACATCTTTTTTTATCCCAGTTTAATAAAACCATTGGCTGGTATCACTGTTTAGAATTTGTTGTTTGCATTCAGAGATACAACTGATATTCAAGTCAGCCTGCACTACATCAAAATGTGCATCACCAACATCCTTCAGTGAAACCTTTCATTTACAAGGAAAACATTGCTCCGTACAAAAACTGTAAATCAAATGAATTCACATTCTTGTTCATACAGTTTCTTCAGCATCCCTAAAAGGGGCTACTGAGAACACGGCATGCAGAGATTTTTTTTTTTTGTTTTCCTGCACTAAGAGAGGAAAACAACATCAGAATAAGATTCAAAATAGATTCTAAAAACCCACCTTGCTGCATTACTAGAACTTTGAGAGAGCTAGATACAAAAATTATAAATTAGTACAGACAAAGGCAAAAAACACATAAAAACTGACTTTATAACATCCAGCAGCAACTTTCACAATCCGAAAGAGAACAAAAACACTAGACAGATTCACTAAACTTTGTTTGAAAAAAACAAGTCTAAGATTAGACATCTACACACAGAATATACAGTTACAGTAGTACAGACAAGTGAAATATGTTATTACTTACTGGATCCAAATGTAACACTTCATAAGGATTGTATTCTTGATACTCTCTGTCTGTTTTGGAAACTTTGTATGCAAGAAACAAAAATAATGCCCAGCCAGCAAGGAGGACTATTTTCCTGTTTGGAAGAAAAGCATTTTTTAAATACACAAATCCAGTAGCTCTAGCATCATTCTAGTAACATTAGAAGCCATTTGATATCACTTTTCAAGAAACAGTACTAAAACAGCATGAAACATTAAAGCAGGTATTAGTATTTCAGTTTTAATACAACTTTTTCTCCTAGTTTTTAACAAAGACAATCCACTACCACAAAGTCTCTTTCCATTCTTTAACTCAGCAGGTACACATTAGTGTTTCCTATTTTTAAAGGACAATTTTAACTTAATCCTAGACAATGTGTTAAAAGAAAAAAAACAAAACACAAAAAGCTGACACAGGTGCAGAACAGACAGCAAAATATTTTGAGGGTGGGAGTAACAAAGAACTGATAGACAGAAAGCCTTCACCTTCAAACATATATAGTTATTATTCTTTTATATTTGAATATATATGTTCACATACTAAATATTTAAATCAAAAGGCATCACTAGCACTACTAATTTCAGTGAGGGACAATTACCATTTTGAACAAATAAATGCATTGTTTACTTTTTTTTTTTTACAGATGAGGCTCACAGGTCTCATTTATCAGATTTTTATACAGGACAAACAGCACATATCTTGATTTCAAGCCCTACTAGATAATAATGATGACCCATTAATTATTCAAATACAGCAGACTGCAAATGTCTCTTTAGTGATGCAAAAGTAACTGATTCCTGCCGCTTTGATTACAAACCAATGTATTTTTATTTTTAAAAAAATAAGAATTGCTTTAATGGAAAGTCATGCAAATGAAACATACGTACTTCACTGTAGGAATTATGTTCTGCTGCGGTTTTAGCAGTCGCAAGCGGTACCACAAGCATCTTCCATATACATTCCTTATATTCTTTAATCGAATTTGTTCTATAAAAATAGAGAGATTGTGATTAACCAAGCTGACGTAACACAGAACAAACCCCACGCAGGCAGTACAAGGTCAGCTGGAGGACTAACAGAAGGTCCAGCATTACCAGAGGAAAGAATGCTTTTTATCCATTTAAGTGACGCTGCACATGCATAAACGTTAAGATGTTGGTTGGATTACTCTCTCTACCTAAAAGGAATCCATTCTATTTGCCATATGCCACATAGTAACCGTCACGTGTGAAGCCAGCCTTTGCCTGTCTAACACGCACCTGTAAACTTTGCTTCTGCCACTCAACTCCAAAAGTTTCCCATTTCAGTATGTCAGCTACCGCATGCAGGAAAAACAAACAAACAGAATGCAACTCACAGGCAAACTGGTGTTTGTACACAAATAAATAGTACAGCAAGAGCAACAGCTCCTTCCTCAATTCAAAATATGATGCATTTTCTTCCTCTTGGTGACATCTGCTTTCATAAGCTGCCTTTTCCCCCTTTTTCTGTTGAAGGGGAAAAGGAATGAAGATTAAGGTAACAGCTACTTGTAAACCATGCAGCTCAGTAATATATGCCCATGGCAAGGGAGTTCTCACACCAATGACACTTAAAAAGATTTCCTCCCATGGTCCTTTTAGGACAGGATGGGGCTGGAAGGAAATTGTATTTTTACTGTCAAACTCATCATGAGGAGACATGGAAGCTCTGTAAAGAGAGTTTTATTTTAGTTCAGAGCTAATCAGGACCAACTTAACCTGGATCAAGGAATTCTTTTATACTATGAAAAGTACAGTGGAAAGCAAGTAACTTGTACAGAATTTCTCCAAGTATTGAAATTATATGTTATAATTAAACTCCTGTTTAAGTAACTTGTTTATCCATAAACTATGCAGTCTGACCTGTAACACTTCTGAAGTGCGGATGTCACTGTAATTATCTTACTTTCAAAAGAATAATATCACTTGGCTCTTTTCAGACTAAAGGAGAAGGAATCAAGACAAAAGAAAATTCATCCGGTGTCAATATACTTAGATATTGCTGGTGAACAAAATTTAAAAGACAATCATGAATTATATAAATATAGGAATTATATTAACAACTTTGATACAAAGCACAGGTCAGTCATATCCTACTAAGTCTTAAATCTCAACTTAGCACTTTTGACCAGATGATGCCCTCATGGAATCACGGGATGGTTTGGGATGGAAGGCACCGTAAGTACCATCTAGTTCCAACCACCCAGCTATGAGCAGGGATGCCATCCAGCAGACCAGGTTGCTCAGAGCCCCATCCATCCTGGCATTGAACTCATCTTAACTAAAATAGCAGTTGTAATACTATTTTTAGTATTTTTAGGAAGACATTTTTATTTGGCTGATTTCTACAAGGTACTAGTGGAAGACAGTAACAACCTCTTTTTAGTTACTCAGGTGTTGGAAGGTGGGATATGGTGTTGATCTACTCAAATTACTAAGCAAGCACACAATTCAGATGAAACACACAGAATTCAATTAGCAATCACCAAACTCTTTGAGGCTGCAGAAACATGACCATTGTGCTCCACATCAACCATGAGCTCAGATTTAAGGCAGATTAGATGTGAGCACTGGGTAGTATTTCAAACTCTGGCTGATTTGGCAGAAATAGAGTGGGAACACAGATGACACATGGCCACCCGTGAACTAGTAAAGCAGACAACTATTAAAGCTTGTACAGACAAGGTACCGGAACCAGAAAAAAAGTGTATCATCTTACTCTGAACTACCTAATTCTGTAAAGTATAGCTTCCCCAAAACTTCCTATGACATTGAGAGTTTGATGCAATTCCCATAAAGATTATATTAGTAGTCCTATCACCCCCAAAGACAGAGAGAGATAATCAAGGATAATTCAACCCCCTGCATCTGATTCAACTCTTGTTGTGCTTCAAAATAAGCTTCCAAACTTCTCTCACTGTTTTGTGCGATAGACAAATAGCACCAGTATTTTGCAGCTCTTCTGATCTGCAAAGATTGTTCACACACCTTAAACACAAAACTTTCAAAATAAAAAAGAATATTACCAAAATTTGGTTAAGCAATCCCCCCACTCAGTTTTACTTATGCAAGACTTTAGAAAGCACTGTGAAGGAAAAATTTAGCAGACAATGGAAACATTGAAAATGCAACACTCACTGCCTAGCAGTAGAATGTAAATTAATTTGGCATTTTGTCTTTGCTTTTATTTTAAGACAACAATTGTGGGAGACCTCTCTTGGTTCAAAACTGGATCCACCACAACCAGAAGCTAATTGTTACTTAAAATCGAATTACAAACTTAAAGCAAAACTGAAGAGACAGAACTAAACAAAGAATAGGCATTTCAAAAAAAAAACCCAACCAAACTTGATGCCATTGAAGACTACACTGACAACTAAGTCATGAGGACAAAAAGGTTTGCAACAGAAACAGGAAAGAAAGTGTTCTGAAGGTTTTAAATGGTCACTGGACAACTATGAGCCATACTGAAATGCTTTTATGAAAAGGTTACTGATTATACTTGAATAAATCAGAAGACTAAGAGAAGAGACATGTGCTTAAGCCTAAATCACTTGTTTCAAATACTGTTAATCAATTCAGTTGTTTGGTGCTGAAGCAAGATGAAACCAACTGTTCATCACTTTAATCACATGGACCCAGACCAGCACCTGAGCCTTTCAGTGGTTTTGCTAGGATTTTGCAGTTTTAACAAGATGCCACGCCTTGACTTCAAAGACCTATGCCACAATGCCCCACTTCTCAAACCTGCCAACTGCCCAGCCCTCCAAGGACCAGATGACCCTCTCCTTTCCCTGCTCTGCATCCTCCCTGCAAGAATTGCCAGTATCTTCTACCTTGCCATGCCAAAAAATCTTCCAAAAATGCCCTAGAGGAAGGCACCTTGGAGAAATGAAACATGGTTGAGCAAGATAAACTGAAGAGTTGGCAGAGAGTCAAAAACTGACCACTAAATGTGGTTTACAATAATCACTGAATTGAGGTTTTGGAACAGCTTTCCAGTTAGAGCTGCAGAAGACACGTTTTGTGACTAGACTGACAATAGCAACAAAAGAAAATAAAAGAAAAAAAACCCAGACAACCTGAGCCATGCAGTATGAGCAAAAATTAAGCCCTTTGAAAGGGAAGCAAATGGAGTCCTACAACTGCTGTGCTGCACAAGGGGACCGCTTCAGTCAAACATCAAATTAAGGCACGATGCTAAGTAGCCATCGCAGCCAAGCAACTCTGGATCAAATCTAATCACAGTTGATCAAACAATATCATAGCAAAAACATCTTATTAATCTCTTTTGGATCCTGGGATGGCAACAGTCTCATTTGACTAACAACTCCAAAAGGAAACAGAGCACTAAAAAGATGAATGATTGTTTAAAGTTATCTGTTCAGAACATGAAGAAAGAATCAAATCCTACCCAAATTGAGGCCCAAAGTGCACAGTACTCAAATTATTTGGAGCTATCCTGAGGCACTTCCTCTGTCATATGTAATCATTAACACATGTTAATTTGTAGAATTCAAAAACATGCAGTTACTTGGAAAAAAGTACAGATAGCATAACTCCCAGTTTAGGCAAAAAGCCACTGACAAAATACCATAAAGAAAGTTATATTCCTACAGTATACAGGAAAAGCAGGCTTCCTGTTTATTTACAGACAAAGCTTGCAATTGCACCAGAGAAAATACTTATCTTGTTAGGAAGACAGCAATTGCAGGAAAAAGAAAAAAGTAAAAGAGAAGGGAAAAAAGGAGACAGCAAAACTTAAAAAAAAAAATAAAAGAAAACAAGAAATTTTTTTTAAAGAAAGTTATAAAAAAAAATAAAAAAAAAAAAAANAAAAATAAAAAAAAAAAAAGAAAAAGGCTTGCAAAGGCCAGAATATCAGATAATTCCTGTGCTTAGCAAAAACAGCAATTTATTACTAATGAGTAAGTTGTAAATAAATCAGATCTTTTTTGCTTTGCCTTTATCTGACAAAAGAAGCTTCCTTTTTACACAAGTGGATTTACCATGCCACAGAACTGGCACACTGCCCTGCAATATCCTGCAGACCCTGATCACAGTGGAGTAAATACATACTGTTCAAGATAAAGCTTTGCGGTGAAATATGAACTGCTCCTTCTTCAGATTTTAGCTCTGGAATCCATATTCTATCAGGAAAAGATGTTCAGAGTTTTAAAGGGAGACAAGAAGAGTCCTGTTGTTTCTTCTTAGTCCAGATCATGGTTTCCTATTACAGAGTAAGAGCACTTCAGACAACATCCTTTGATAGGGGATTACAGGGAGACAAGGGTGTGTGGGGTGGGAGGAAATGCTTTTCCTCTAGTCAAAATCCCTTCTCATTTGATGGGCAAAATCCTTCACAATAGTGAATCCCTTCTATGGTCTTAGGAATAGATATTAAAGAGCCTTGAAAAGCAAAGGCGTAATGCACCTGTGGGTTTTTGAGTTAATCTCACTAACATTCACCCATGCATCAAGGTACTGTTAAAGCACCCTTCTCACATGAGGATGTAGACTGCCACTTCATTACTGTAAATAATCTGGGGAAGCTTCCCATGCTTGCTTTATTTCCCTCCACATTGTTCTGGATGCATCCAAAGTTCCTGAGATTCACAAGCAGATTATCACCAATACAATTCTTATTCACAAGGGTTCTCACAAGTGCCTTTTATAATAACTTTAAAAATGTATGCAAATATCCAGTCAAAACCACATCTTAATAGATTTTTCAAGTTTGAGAAATACATCTAGTACTGATACAAAAGAAAACCTGAGTGCCATCTCTTTCATGACTCTGTCAGAGGCCTCACAGAAGTTTAGGTAGGTGACACAAGTTGGTCTTCCCTCGTTGACTGTTCATTCTTTGGTATTCAGGGTAGAAAATATTAAAGTAAACAATCAACTTCTCTTGATCAGATCTTATACAAACCTCTTAAATATCCAGTCAGAGGGGTCTGCTTTTTCTGCATTGGGAACACAGACCACACAGTTCTTGGGTAAAAGAGAACAACTGAACGGGTGGGAAACGGCGGAAAAGATCTTGGGAGGTCACCTAATCCAATACTGCTGATAAGAGGAGAGTCAACAAGGCAGCTGCTCAAGGTCTGGCTGTAGGCCTTTGGAGTAGCTTCAAAGATACTGTGGAGAGCTCACTGTGGTTCTGAACAACCTGTTCTAGACTTTATGGGGCAAAAATTTCTCATATCTGTCTCAAGCTCTGCTCATTTAGCAATAATATAATGGGTGAGGACACAGGACATACAAACACAGAAGGAAGATTTGCCATTTCCAGAGATTACATTCAACCTGTGTCTACAATTCAGCCATGCCTGTCCTTATTTTTGTTTTGAAGTTCTTACATACTTACATCTTACATACTCATTTGAAAAGAAACAGGAGGATACACCCAAACCTAAGGAAGGCTTGACAAATTATCCATATCTAGACCTAATCTTCTTGCTTCAGGTTCTAGAGGTTATAAAAAGCGCTTCAAAAACCCCTAAAAAACTCTAAAGGGAGATTCTTTTTTATATTTCCGAGAAAAAATAAAAGGTTACACATCTACTGTTATTGGAGACAGGCAATTCTAGAACAGAGAGAACAGAAAGAGGTACAGCTGCAATTATACCGAAAAGTTTTAGTCTCCAGAATCTTGTTTTAGCTGCAACAAACAAAGGTCAGTTTTAGGAAAAAAAATACCACAAATAAGACTACTGGCATCAGTACTTGTATCTAAAACACATAAAAGTTTTAAAGTATCAGTATAATTTTTGGCTATTAGGATAGCCAAAAGCAAATGAAAAGCTAATACCCAGAATACATGGAAGCCATCAGTTTTCCATCATTCTACCTCAAACAGCAGGAAAGAACACAAATATGTCCTAGCCTCCTGTGCTCTTTCTACCTTCAGGCTACTAAGAAAAACAAAGTCACATAGTCTAAAATACAGCTCCACTGGACTCTGCCAGAAAAAGAAATAGGAGGAGGTGCACATGAAACATTCTGCCCACCAGTTGCAGGCAATTCATCCAAAGCAGAATAGTTTTGAAAGAAAATTACTTCTTTCCACAGAGCAACATAGTTCTGCAGCCCTAGGAAATGCCAAGATCACTTTAAAACCAGACTTTCACAAAACTCATTTGTAGTGTGTCATCCTCTCTCCACACCTGAATGGAAAACTTGTACCTGTGGAAAGCATCAAGAAATGCAAATAATACACACATCGTGCAAGTTTTGAGTAAGGAGTACAGCCCAGGGGTACCATGGCTCCAGCCATTAAATCTGTTCCATTAAAACTGAGGGCAATAGGCTCAGTCAAAACACTCTCCAGAGTTTCCAGGTTTGCTGGATTTTATTCAGGACTCTACAGTTTTAATCCTCTAAACTGTACACAAAATAGGCTCCTATTTATTTTCAACAGTTGTATATATATATACATATACCTATGCAAAATCTGAAGTCCTGCGCTTTTTTCTATCCAACAATAACAGAAATTAAGTAATGTATGAACAGTTTATTTACTGAGGTCTTGAACTGAGGCTCTCTGAACAAATTTACTTTCTTAAGCACAGAACCATTTCTCATAAAACAGATGAAGCAGGAAAAGGCTACCCTACTGCTTCACTAGGTCATCTCTGCTTAACTCTATTGACATTTCCCTTGATAATTATTATAAAATAAGACTACAGTATGTAGTATGTAATCTGAGAATAATTTTAAAAATCAAAGGATTTGGAAAAAAAACATACACTTACTTTCAAAAAAGCCACTGACAAACACTGGTAACTATGTTTGAAAAGCAGTAACCCATCTTTGCCAGCAACTAAGAGGCAGGATTCAAACTCACAGCATATTCACCAAGGCAGCAACTCCTCTGAAATACTAAGCAATTTCAAACCTTATTATAATAGGATTGACTTCTACTGTAAAACCCCAAATTAAGAGGCATGAAGCAAATTAAATTGATTTTAGAGTGTTCTAAAATGCAGCTGCTTAAATCCAAAAGCCTTCAAATAACTACTAGTGTTTCCATTAGGATTACTTTTTTTAAAAAAGTAAATTAAAAATGGAAAGCATGTTTCAGGACTTTGAATGGACCATAGCAGTGAAGAATTAAAGGATCTGATAGACGCTTTCTAATTTTAATGTCTATTATTATAAAAATTGTCCTCATTACCCTCATTATTTATCTATAAAGAGGTCATGTCCAAGTTAGCCACTTCACTAAAACATTCATAGCTGAATAATCTCACCCTAGTTGTTTTCAAAGAGATTTTTTCTGTCTGGTGCCTTGAAGTGGCTACCTGAAAACAGAGGCTAGACAAGAATAAGAGAATAAAAGTAGGTATTTATTTGAAGGTCCTTCAAAGGTACACCCTGGGCAGTCAAAAGGCTAGGTCCAAGACGGACCCTGGGTCATGGGTTCTTCACGCTTATAAAAGTTTGGTCCATTTGCATATCAGGGTTAATTCTCCAATTATAACTTCAGTTAATTGGATGTAATTACCCCAAGTTTGCTTCTCCTCTCAAAGGCTTTTAGTTTACCCATTTTGGGGCCTGGGACACGTCCTTGAAGAGCAAACCTAGAGAGGCTTTGTTATGTCTAACCAGCACAAGGGAACAGTAGTTAACAGGCCACATGAAACTTCACAGTTACACACTAGGCAGTACAGGATATGAAAAATATAAAAGTTAAAACCTAAGGCATCATGTCTAGTAAATATTCATAGAAATAAGCAAAAAAAAAAAAAATCATGTGTTTTGAGTAACATGTTAAATATTAAAACCCCAAGCAGTTCATTAACTACAAAGAGACCTGTGAAAGACTTAACAGTAATGCTGCTTTTTTCCAGAGCATGTTTTGCAGCAACTAGATTAATCTTAAAAAGAATAAAAAGTAACCTAACTTTTCATTCCCACAATTCCACACATATTTGCTGACTGGAAGATACCATTTGTTACTAACAGCTTTAAAAAACAGCAACATAAGATAATTCAACATCTTGAAAGTTAACTTCTTTTCAGAGTTTACTTACTCAAGCTTTCTGTTTACAGTCAGCTGAGCACAGTTCCACATTACACTACTGCTAATCAAGCCATTTCCAAACCTTGTCCTTCCTACTAGTGTACTGTCTCATCTGCACTAACAAATCTGTCAGTGGAACTATGCTAACTTTGAAGCTCTATCATCTAAATTATCAAATTTATAGTAGGTGTGGACCTACAGGCACATTGCAAAACTTTGACAGAATCTGAGAGGAATCAGAAAACTGGATACTTTACTATGGAATAACACCCACATGAGTCAAGGTTAACAGTTTTACACAAAGCCAATAACAATGCTGGGCTCCAAGATTACATACTCTTAACTACTAGATTAATTTTATCAGTTTGGTGTGGGGAGGAAACCAGAACACATTCAATCCAAAAAAAAGTAAACAAAAGTCACTTAGCATATCACCAATCACTAAAAATGCTTGTAGACAGTTTTTTTCTGCTGCACACCCCAAAGAAACTCATCCATTTATCATCAGTGAAGTCTTTGGTAAATGTGAGGTCCTCTAAAGGAAGTAAACATATAGAACACATCCTCCTGATACAGTCTGTGGTTTCCAAAAGGCTTTTTAAAGGTTCCTCTTAGAAGTCTTTCAGGACAACCATCCAACTGTTGCAAAAATAAATATGTGACTAGCAGATAGAGCAAACAGCCAATTCTCACAGCAGAAGGAAATCACCAGGAGCTCTGCAGGAATCTGTGTTGGAACTACAATACTCACTAATAAGTAATCTGACTAAAAGGGTGAGCAGTAAAACAGAGCTTCTGGATGATATTAACTTATTCTGGGTAACAAGGACAAGGGCATCCTGAAGAATTGTAAAGATCAAGCAAGTGCACTACTGAATAGCACATGAAATTGAGAGTATGAAAATGTACAGAGAAGTGGGGGCTATCCTTGCATAATTTTATATATGCAAGAATGAGCTCAAGGCTGACCATTACCTCTCAGGAATGCAATCTTGGTGTTGTGAGAGACTGTTCTACGTAAACCTCAACTGAATGCTTACCACTAATAAAAATCAGAGCAAGTGTTTAGAGCATTCCTATGAGAAAAGGAAGGGATTATTACTCCACCACATAAGCTAGAGGCATGTCCAACCTTGAGGTTGTACAAACCTCAAGTCTGATGCAGAGTCTTAGTCCTCACCTCTCAAAGAGAGGTAACCAGAAAACATTCAATTACGGTGAACAAGGGCCATCAAACATATAAGAAGATTTATGTCCAAAATATAATCTACAAATCTTCCAGCTGAGAGTGAGTAAAGTGCAAGGAGAGGTAATGGAAGGCTGTAAAAAACCTAAAAAACCTAAGTGACAGCCAGAACAGACAGAACTGAATGTTTACTGCCTCTTCCAGTAGAGCAAATAAGGATTGTTAAGCAACATCAGAAGCAGCTGCAAAACAAAGGTGATTATTTGCAGTGTGGGCAGCAGATCTGGTGACCTCCCTCACGTAGGATGGTATGGATGCTATAACAAAAGAGTTACTGAACTCAAAACCACTGGAAACACAGAGAATATGGAAAGGAAGCACCATTTATGCTTGTCCTGTTATTCCTTCCTTAAGGTATTCACTTCTGTAATACTACATAAAAGCCCCCACCTGATCTGACCCAGTATGTCCATCCTTTTGTTTCTAAAGAAAAAGATGTACTTGAAATTTCATTGGCAAGCCTTTGTAGAAGCCACAAAGCTTACAAATATCCTAGTTTCAAACAGTTCATCCAGCCAACCATCATAAAGGAATCTTCTGAATTTAAAAAGTTTGAAAGCAATTTCCTGTAAAAGAGAAATACTAGGTGAAAATCTCAAAACACCTCTTAAATCATCTTAATTGTATACTTATTTAAAAACTGGTGTAGATACTAATCTTTTTGCTCGGGAAAGAAATTTAATATTCTTTTTGTGCCTCTCCCTGCTCTTGATACTTCTAGCCAGCACAACCCTCCTCACCACGAAACAGAGGCACGTGTCAGGTTCTGGCTAAAAACTGGGGGAGAGGCCTATAAACCCCACAACGGGAGAAGGCAGCACCACAGGGGGCAAGGATGCAGCAGCAGCCCCAGTCTAGACTTGTTCAAATTGCTGCAGATCTGAACCCTTCTTCACAGGCATGAATTTGAAACAAATTAAGGAAAAAAAAAAAAAAACAACAACCCCAAAAAACCCCAATCTATGGAATCACTATTGATTCAATTCCTTGTCATTTATCTTGCTTCTCTCTCAAAATTCCTGCTCCTTCACCAAGAACTGTTTAGATGCCCATGAAACCATAACTGAGTCTAATTTTCTAATATATAGCCAGTAAATCCTGGTAGTTTAGTGTCATCTATGTGAGTAGTCAAGATAACCTTGCAGCAACTATTAAATGAACAAGGCGTGTAATAAAACCTTCAGTACACTATTTTCATAAGCTTCCATAACGTAGGATGATGTTTTTCAAAATAGAAACTAATTTATTTTCACATAGACATAATGAAAGATAAAGTTCTTGTAATGGCTTGATCTTTAACTTGCCACAAAAAAGCTTTTCAGCATTTTGTATTCTGGACCATCTTGAAGCTACTCAACTAACCTCTAATACAGGGCTAATAATTTTATTTTACTGCTAGGAAGCTACAGTGCTTATAGTAAGATTACAATACTTTTTTAAAATTCCATGAAAACACAGGCAATTTTTTTCCAAATAACAGAGTACTTTGGAGAACTGCACAAGTGCTTTGTTTTGAAAAATATTTTTAGAGATAATTGCTAGGCATTACTAGTGACATCTCATGATGTTTGCCCCTTCTTCAAATGTATCTCAAAAAACCGCTACCACTTCGAAACAGCAATATAGTAAACAAAAATTATCAAAACAGAGTTAAGTATCACCATTACATTATATTCTGCCTTTTAACAGTCACCTAATAAACTGTATTTTTCTGAACTTGAAATGGTTTAAGTCAACCATGATACATTCAATCTCTCAAAAATCTCAATTCGTACGTAATAACAGTCCTTAAATGCATAACTGAGTTTCACTGACTCTCCTCCCACTTCCTGACACAATGATGAAAGGTTATATTAACAGGAAAGGATATGCACACACATATGGGCACAAAATGCTTATATTCACAGATATTAAGTTTTCACATCCATGCTTATCCACCACATTAGCAATGAGCATGGCATCCTGTGGTTTTATCCTGTCTTTTACCAGCATCCAGTACTTTATCCTGCATGACCAAATACCAAAATGCTGTGAAATACTTTGGAGTAAAGTTAATGAGATTTCAGTGAGCTGTGGGCAAGGACATGCATCACAGTTAACCCACTCCAACCAATCTTATCTCACACCAGAGGACTAGAAGCAGCACAAAAGAATTTTATCTGGAGTGGGAGCAGCAGCAATGCTGCTTCCTCTCCCCCAGCTGCTGTGAGGTACAAGTGCTCATTACTCCATTATGGATAAAACTGAAGAAGTGCTGCCTGCACTCTCTACACTGGCTTGAGTCACATCCAAGTTGCACACTCACTGTTTGTCCCCAGCCAAATAAACTTCATACCCTCAGTTCCCTTACTTGCATCTTAAAGCAGGGGATTAATATGAGAATCTCTGAGATCAGCCTCAACACACACAGATGAAAAATACACCCAAAGAATTACAGAGAAACCTTCATTACTGACACTACTGCACAGAGGTATCCAGTATTGTGGGCAGATATACCGAGAAGTATGGTTCCTAAGACAGTAAACCTTTACAGAAGAACTTTCTCAGGACTTCTGATCAAGGTTGTGAGTGCCAACTACTATCTACAGAAGTATACAAAAAGCCCTACTGCTTCAAAACACAATACAGTAAAAAATTAACAAAATCGTTTTAAGTATCAACATATTATATTCTCCCCTTTAACAGTCACCAAGTAAGCTATGTTTATTAAATATTTCTGTACTTTGCCCAGTCTCAATACAAAAAAGGCTGGAATAGTACTAGGGTTCTATAATGGCCTATGCTACTTCCTAGAGGCACAGGAACTTCAAAGATTAGCAGGAAATTGCCTTCCTTAACCACATTATTTTAAGTTTTTTGTGTTAGCCCAGTGTTCTTCAAGAAAACTTTAGCTATATCTCACACAGAAACATTTGAGAGGGGAGGGTGCAAAGGAAAAGCGTTAGTAGTGAGCAACAGGACAACACATAGCCGGGCTGGGGAGTAACAACAAGAAACAAAAACAAATGAAAGCCACACAAATAAATTTTAAAAAAAAACCCAAAACACCACAGACTGGATTTCTGTTACAACAAAAGTAAGCTAAATAGCTTTTATCCATTTCATATCAATACTTTTTTTCTAGATACAGAAATGCACCCACTTCTTTTTTCTAGATAAAAAATGCAGCCATTCATCTGGTTTTTCTCCTTCCCTGCAGTAGGTCTTTATGTTCTTAAACTTCAAGAAGGAAGATCTACATTCCAAACAGAATAGCTCCTAAAGCCTCTTTTCTCTCAGAGAAGAGACCCCAAACTTGTACTAGAGTTATCTCTGCATTCACAGCTGTTATTCTTTGGGGTTTCGAAACTGTTTTCAAGATCTTGTTTTGTTCAAGTTACTGTAAAAAACTCAGGATAGAGACTTCTATTCTTTCCATCAGCTTTGTAACAAATTATGTATACCGACTGCCCTAAAACAGGATAATTCATTTAATGTAGACCTAAACACACCACAAAAGATGAAATAACAAGCTTCCAGATACATGTACTTCACTACAAAGCACATCACAATCTCTGACCGCCTGTTTCAGCACAGATTTATAATTATGTGTCCCAATTCAGCAGCACAGGTACAAGTCAAAAAGTACACAAAGTTCAGCAAACACAACAGCATTGTGCAACAACTGCCATATTATCCAACTAAATTAATTCACCCCTTGCTCTCCACTTCCCTTGTAGATGATGTTTAAACTATACAATCTTACACTGAAACTTCAAACTAAGTCCAGTAACAGATATTTTGATGGGCACTCCTCCACCCCTAACTGAAGAGGAAAAAAAAAAAATCTTTTTCTTCAACTCTCACAATTAACTTTTTGAAAAACACCTTGAAAATCCTCATTGCAGAAAATACCTTTTAGTTAAGAATGAATCTACACCAGAATAACTTTTCAGCAACTGCATTTTTTGTTCCAAGAGCAGTCCTTGCAATGGTTTTCCTCACAATAATTAGGCTAAATTTATACCAGTATTTTCCCAAAACAGAGGTAATGCAGAAAAAGTGTGATTTTTTTAGTAATAAAACATATATACACACATAGATGTTTTAAAGAAATAAATCAAGGATAAACAATATAGCCTGAAGCCATATTCACCACCTGAAGCCATCACCAACTCGGAAAAAAAAATCAGTCTTCTTCCCACAGTCACATCCTGCACCATCCCAGGCACGCACAAGATCTTACACGGAAATGAGTACAACACTAAAAGTATGACAAAACAAAGAAAAAGGGCCAAAAATTAATTTTAGCTAAAATGAGTTTCTTCCATTTCCATACGCTGCTCAGGTGCTCTACTTGGCACAAGGGGGGGGGAGAAATACAAGACTTAACTCTGTTAGAGTACTGCTACCTTGATGTAATTATGAAACTGCAGTCCAAGACACAAAACTGAACAATTAACCTTTTTTAAGAGCCTTATTAGCTCTGGAGTGAACACCAAGGAAGTGAAGTCATTTGGACAAATTCGGTTTACAAAGTCAATTACCTGCTTGTTTGGTTTATCAAAGCTGAGGTAATGAAATTATGGGATAGCTTACAGGGTGTCTAGCACACCACAGTAAAACCTTCCCAAATATTAGCATCAACCCCTACCGCAGGGTGCGGCAACACTTCATATGGACTCTTTCAGAATGCCTGGAAAAAGCAGGTTTAGACACCCAGGAAATAAAAGCAGCTCAAATTTTTCTCAGGACTTTAGAGACATAAGTTACATCATGCAGTTCTTCCAGACAGTAGTATTGAAAACACTTTCCCAAAGTTTATTTTAAGAAGAACTAAAAGAAAAATCTTAATGGCTTGCCAAAAACTTATTCTACTACAAATATGACATTAGGCAACATATTTTGAGTTTCCTCAAAGTAGTAAAGGAATATAGATCCAGTCTTACTTTCCAACCTTCACTATGGCAAAAATAAACACTGAGTTTGGGGGGTTTTATTTATTCTATGATTATTTACAACAGAACTATAGCACAGAACAAATCCTAAAATGTTACAGGCCATCAGCAATTCTCAGATTTTTGCTTTTGTTCTTCTCCCTCCACTGGCACTCTGCATTGTATCACATACCAGCAATCCAGGGCAGTGCACTTGTAGATGGAAGCAGCAGGCAACCAGTGGTTTGACCTTCCTGCAATAAGCATTTCACTCTTGCTTCATGCTAGCTCTAGTCAGCTCTTACAACACGATGTGGCTGAAGCTCACCTTCCAACCTAGTTTTTACCAAAAAAGGAATCTGCTCCGTGTCTTTTGGATGTTCTGGTCTGCATCGCAAAAGGGTCTTGAAGCAAGGAGGACAAGCATCTGATTTGCTTCAAAAGCTCCCTCTGATCTGGTCTTCACTCCCTGCACACTCTCCTGCAGCTGGAGCTGAATGAGCTTGCCAGTAAAACTGCACCTCACCAAGTCCACCAAGGGTGACAAAGGCTGGGTTCTCTAGCACAGGTAGGGCAAAACACAAGTCCAGAATAAAATTTTTAGTTGGTCCTACACACAGAGGGCAGAGGTCTTTGTAGAGCTTACTTTCTTTGGCCCAGTACTGTGCCTCAGTATTGGAAACTCCACTCTAAACTAGCATCAAAATAACATCTCGTATCAACATCCAGATATTTCTGTTCATCAAAGGAAGCAGGAATTAGTAGTGTTGGAAGATTTATCTTCTGAAGACACAGATTTTCTCCTACCTTCTGAAATATGTGGTTTTGTTGGTTTTTTTAAACTCGTGAATTACTCTGAAAACAAGAAGTGGTGGCTAAACACTTAGTATTTTTCATCATCACAAGGTTTTAATTTATTCCTGTTTAAACATTAAAACAAGGTTTTAATGAAATCCTGTTCAACTGCTGGAACAGGCATGGTTGAATACATACAAAAAGCTCTGAGAAAAATACTGAGAGGACTTTGCTGGAAATTACTTGCCTAAGAGCCATACACTTAAACAACTTGAACATCACAGTGTTCTACTACTTAGCAAATTTACTTAATAAGATCTTACTTAGTAGATCAACGTTAGTCCCAAATGATGATCTGCACAACACCTCGACTCCTTGTTTAAAAAGAGTCTGCAGAACAGAACTCAATCAGGAGACTGTAGGCATGCCATTAATGCATACACTAAAAACTGGACTACATTCATGTTTTAAAATCCATTAAGACAATTATAAGGCAGAAATCATTCTTCCATCTCCATTTATTTCCATCGGTGATTTTCACTTAGTTGACTCATTTCTTTGCACCAACAGCGTAACAAAATCTACCTTTTGCTTTGGAAATTATGGTTTGACACAGCTTTGTCAGAATCTAGCACTGACTGCCAAACAATATGCAGCAGGAGCTCCAGATACTGGACAATGCTGGCTGGACAGAAAGAAATTAGTAATATTTAACGGCAGGCCTATTTAGAAACTGGGTGAAATCCATACACCCATACTCCAAAGCCAGGTTTTCATTTTCTGCCATTCTGTACGGATAGCTGAAGATCAACTGTGTAAGGTTAGTAAAGTGCTTTCAAGTTTGACAGCATTTCTACAGCTTTTCCTGCTTCTGTCAGCCCCCTGAAACTGATGTTAACATCACAGAGTGTCCCTGCTGGCCATACCATTCTGCACAGCATCTCAAGCAAGTCACAATCATTTTCCCAAGAAGCAGCTTCTAAGAACTACGGAGGAAGCAAAGCATTATTCAAGAGAAAAAGCAAATTTTCTCCCCCACTGCCTCCCACCCTTCACCAGAACAAAAATAAAACAAAAATCTTGAGGTCTGGAGAAAGGTTACAGAAATAATGTTCTCTCTCTGATCCCCCGCTCCTCAAAAACAGCCCAAAGATGACAAAACATCTTTAACAACAGTAACGCCTCCCTCTTGCAACAGTCAGGACACAGAAAGAGGAGGCAGAGGAACACTTCCTTTCAGCAGAGAGAACTAATTCCTCAGCTGTACAACAGGTAGTAAGTGCCTGGAGGGCAGAGACCAATCCTCCAAATAGGTTGTCCAGCCAGGGCCCTGCCAGAAGCCACAGGTAGGTCTGGCAGCAACCAACACTGCAAACAGCTGTGATTTAGCACCAAAACATTTGTTCCATCTGACTCCTTACTGGAAGGTGTAGGATTAAGAGTTCATTGTTGGCAATTTCTTTCATATATAAAACTAAGTTAAGCAGAACCTGGCAAGCCATTTAAAATAGCATCAAAGCCACTCAGTAACCGCCAGATATTGAATGCAAAAAAGATGCAAGGAACAAAAGGGATTCTTTTCAGATTGCAAAGGACAAGTAGTCTTAAGAGGTCAGTAGGTTTCTGCAATGGAAACCAGCACCAGGCATCCTTGCTTTACTCAGCACTTAGCATCTAGCTTTTAAACACAATTTCTACAACCTTTTTAATCTCAGAACTGCTGTTAAAAACGTGTTCCTGTGCAGCCTGTATACCAAAACGCCTTCTCCTTACAAGAAGAGGGGGATGCAGGAAAGACAAAGAGAAAAATTACTTTGAAAACGAGATCTTGAACTATTGAAAGAAACTTTATAACACTACTGAGGGAAACAAAGCATGATCCCGAAAGGTGAAACAGAAATGTAGCCCTTCGAACATTTAACCGTGATTCGCAATGGTAAAATATTAAATCCCCATTTTCGCACTCGCTGTAACCTTATGGTACATAAAAGCAGAGCCCGGTAACTTTTGCTCTTTGGCCCCAACTCAATAGCTTGTTCTTTCCCCACGATTAAAATTTAGGTCATCCACGCTGAAACACTCCTGGAAGACAAGGGAAAACCCAAACCCTAAACAAAGCCCCAGACCCCGGCGCAGCGATGACTCTGCAGGAGCCGCGGCGCGGAGCCGGGCGCGCTTTGGGGGCGGCGGCCCCCGGACCCCCCCCGGCCCAGGTACCGCTAAATGGCCGCCGGCGGGCACAGCGCGGGGCCGCCGCCCCNGTGCCCGAGGTTGGGCCGCTCACCGGCGTGCTGGTCCCGCGGCCACAGGTAGTAGGTGGCGGGGATGACGATGAGCCCCACGAAGCTGGTGAGGAAGTAGAAGAACGTGTTGCCGCTGTCGTCGTACTGGAACTGCTGCCCGGCCATGGCCCCGCCGGCCGCCCGTCCCCGCTGCCGCCGGCGGCCCCCCGGTGTCGCCGCCCCGGGATCCCGCGAGATCCCCGGCTCCTCGCTCGGCCGCCCGCCCCTCGCAGGCCGCGCACGCAGACGTGTCACTCCTCAGCCACCATAGCTCCTGTGGCGTCACGGGCGTGCCCACCCCCGGCCCCTCGCCCGGCCGCTGATTGGCTCGGCCCAAAGCCCCGCCCCTCGGGAATCGCTAAATCCCGGGATCTGGGAGCCGAGGAGTTACAGCGTGGCCTGGGCTGGTGGCGTCCGTGTTTGCTATCTGGTGTAACTTCCTCGCTGGAGCAGGGTTGTCTCAGAGCACGTGCCACAGAGTCACAGATTCGTTAAGATTGGAAGAGATTTCTGGATCTCGGCCAGCCCCCGTGCCAAGGAGTACGTGACGCAGGAACCCGCCCAAGTGGCTTTGGAATGTCTCCAGAGAGGAGGAATCCACGAGCTGCCCGGACAGCCTGTTCCAGTGCTCTGCTACCCTCCATGTAAAGAAGTTCTTCCTCATGTTGAGGTGGAACTTCCTGTGTTTTAGCTTGTGGCCATCCTCACTCTCTCACAGGGCACCACCTAAAAGTCTGGCACCATCCTCTTGACAAATGCTTTTGAGAAATTTATATGCATTGATGAGATCCGCTCTCACTCTTCCCTAGGCTAAACAGGCCCAGCTCCCTCAGTCTCTCCTCATTGAGATGCTCCAGACCCATGCTCCTCTCTGCTGGACCACCAACAGTAGCTCTTTGTCTCTCTGGTGCTGAGAAGCCCAAAACTGGACACACCGCTCCAGATGTGGCCTCACTAGGGAGGAGTAGAGAGACAGGATCACCTCCCTTGACCTGCTAGCCACACTCTTCCCAATGCACCAACCTCTACCATTGGTCCTCCTGGCCACAAGAGTGCTGCCAGCTCACCCACCAAGAGTCCCAGGCCCTTCTTTGCAAAGCTGTTCTCTGGCACATTAGTCCCCATAGTACCTATACTGGTACTTGAGGTTATTCCTCCACAGGTGCAGTATCCTGCACTTGTCCTTGTTGAACCTCATTCGTTTTCTCTCCACCTAATTCTCCCGTCTATCGAGGTCTTTCTAAATCCATTCAGCAGGACAGGATTGCATCCATATGGTTCTGGAACATCTCCAGTAAGGGAGACTCCACAACCTCTCTGGGCACCCTGTTCCAGTGCTCAGTAACCCACACATAAAGTCCTGACTCATGTTTGTGTGGAACTTCCTGTGCATCGGTTTCTGCCTGCTGCCTCTTGTTCTGTTCTCACTGAGAACAGCCTGGGAACAGGAAAGTATTTCAGATGTAATAGAGTACTCAGAAACCTCAGCAGACGTGTCAGAGCAAACATTTAAAATGCGTGTAATTCTGAATTTAGCTGTGGGAATGATCATCCTCTACAAGGGGTTGTGACCCTAGAGGTGTGAAATCAGAAGGCAGGTACTGCGATGATCCTGTTCAAACCATTAACAGCAAGTTACCCCTTTGAGTTAGACAAGATTGCTGACCATGCCCATTCATGGGAGTATGCCCATCTCTACAGATTCATGGTCCAGTGTACAGCCACTCATAACTGTGATCCTATAAAAATCTCACCACTTCAGTGCTTGTAAGTTCATGCTATGGGAAACAGTGACACAGAAGTGGTGATGGCACCACATGCAAGGGAAGCATTAGGCATACCTTAGAAAGAAGTTCTGTCCCAACATTGACTGATGTGGGAAGTGGAGAGAAAGGTAACACAATGCCACAACCAGTGAGTAGCACCAAATGTCCTGGTGCCATTATATGGTAATCCATGAATGGACAAAATATCTAGCTTTTCTTGGATAGGANCGAGGTCTTTCTAAATCCATTCAGCAGGACAGGATTGCATCCATATGGTTCTGGAACATCTCCAGTAAGGGAGACTCCACAACCTCTCTGGGCACCCTGTTCCAGTGCTCAGTAACCCACACATAAAGTCCTGACTCATGTTTGTGTGGAACTTCCTGTGCATCGGTTTCTGCCTGCTGCCTCTTGTTCTGTTCTCACTGAGAACAGCCTGGGAACAGGAAAGTATTTCAGATGTAATAGAGTACTCAGAAACCTCAGCAGACGTGTCAGAGCAAACATTTAAAATGCGTGTAATTCTGAATTTAGCTGTGGGAATGATCATCCTCTACAAGGGGTTGTGACCCTAGAGGTGTGAAATCAGAAGGCAGGTACTGCGATGATCCTGTTCAAACCATTAACAGCAAGTTACCCCTTTGAGTTAGACAAGATTGCTGACCATGCCCATTCATGGGAGTATGCCCATCTCTACAGATTCATGGTCCAGTGTACAGCCACTCATAACTGTGATCCTATAAAAATCTCACCACTTCAGTGCTTGTAAGTTCATGCTATGGGAAACAGTGACACAGAAGTGGTGATGGCACCACATGCAAGGGAAGCATTAGGCATACCTTAGAAAGAAGTTCTGTCCCAACATTGACTGATGTGGGAAGTGGAGAGAAAGGTAACACAATGCCACAACCAGTGAGTAGCACCAAATGTCCTGGTGCCATTATATGGTAATCCATGAATGGACAAAATATCTAGCTTTTCTTGGATAGGATTTTGTATTAATTTTTTTTTAATAAAAGATTCTATTTTTTTCATTGATACTCTGTGTAATTGCTTCCAGTTAGATCCTTGTAGGGTTCATAGGCAAAATTTAAGACATTTAGTTCTATGTCTTTTACTGTATGCCCTGTGTATACCCTCCCCACAGTGATGGCAACTCTTGCAGTAGAAGTTTTGGAAGATCCCTGAATGCATTAAAACTCATCTCCCTCTGGGTTTCTAGTCCTTAATGTTTTACAGTGAGGCAGTGAAAAGCTGCTGTGCACAGTAAAGAAGACATGACAGGTAAAAACCTACGCATGTAATTAGGCCAGTTTTGTAAGCAGAAAAAATGTTCTTCCTCCAGCTGTGTTCATTTGCTGAGTTTGCTGCTTCAGGCAGATAAAGGGACAGAGCTTTCACAGACAATTATATTCCTGCAGGTTTGTGAAAGCAGCCTGTTAGATGAGGAAGGCTTGTGAGGGCACCAACTTGAAGGACCAGCAGTGGGTGAGCTAAGGTCTTACTAGACACTGTAAAATCCACACAGGAAACAGCCTGAGTAAGTGTGCTGTAGAAAATCTCTGGTCTATGCATTCAGCAGATCACAGGAGCCAGATCAGGAGGAACGCAGGCACTGCTCACATTGCAGATCATCAGATAGTTTCTTAATGCCATTGTTTCGAAATCCAGTTACGGATTTTCTATCTGTTGTTGGCAACATCGCTCCTTAGCCCTGTTGGTGTGCAAGGGGATTGGTTGCTCATGGCATTAACTGACCTAGGAGGGAATCCTGAGGGTCTGCTTTCAGCCTTATCCTGTCTCTGCTTTCTCCCTGCCAGCCTCTTCCAGCTATTAGCCAGGAGCTGCTGGAAAGGAGGGCTGGAGAAAAATAATTCCTGCCATCAGCTCTGGTATGCGGGTTTGCCTAGCCAGAAGAGGGCATGCCCCATAATTGAATAGTTGTGAGCAGAGACCATTCTAGCTTAAACCCCAAGGGTTTATTTGGTTGCCATTCCTTACATACTCAATTTCCTTATAAGAAGTTATGTGATCCCTTGCTTCCCAGGAAAAAGGAAGAAGCAATGTTGCTTTTTCCACTCATGGCCTGTCTGGAAGGCCACCGAGGTAAAAACAACCCCAGCACTTTGGCTTTGAGCAGCAATGTGTTCCATTGGAGGTGAAGATAACATTATGGGATATCTTGATTAGATAACTATTTGTAACCTATAGGAATTTGATCTTCCCAAAATGTTCTTAAAATACTTTAAGGGCCTGTTATGTCGACTCACAAAAGTGCCCTTTTTTTGCCACACAGCTGTGTCATGCTACTAGCAGTCTTCCTGAGCCCTTCCACGTGAGCAGGGTCGGCACAGGTGTGTCCTGCAGCCATGGGAGCTGCCCCCAGCATCTCACGGCGCACTTCTGCCGTCCACCTGGCTTCCCTTCAGCACCCCACACTAGGTTCAAATTACTCAGTGTCACACACATGGTCATTTGCACAGTGGTTTCACTGTCACCAGCACCTCTCCTGCATATCCCCTGCTGGTGTTTCTGATCTCATGGGAGATTGTCAGCTACTGACTGCCTCTACCACACCTTCAGGCTTTTATCAGGCTTAGTTACAAAAGCTGACTGAGTTCAATCCTGCCTTAATCCCTAACCATACAAGCCAGGGACCCAAATTACTGGCACAAGAAAGAGTGCTTTGACAAGGTCCCAAAATCTCTGTGGAAGAAAAGCAGTGACAAACCTGGTATGGTGCCAAAGATGACAATCAGACTGGTTTAGTGGGCAGGAATGGTGAAACTTAGAATGATTCGGCTGTAAGAGATATGTACTTTCCAAAGAGAACAGAAGATTTTATGACTGTAAAATGGAAATTAAAACCTAGCAGATATGCTGTACGCTGTGGGAATTTGTGTCCCACACATCATGACCTTCCTAATCTTCTGTGAGGTGATGGATTGCCTTCTCATAGCTGACTGTCTGGAGAGCAGGGATTTCCAGAGGTAATGACTGGCCGGCAGATGGTGCTGTGGAAATTGTGCATAGCAGGCACCATAACAGGGTTCGGCTCCAGCCTTGGCAGAACCAGTAAATCGAAAACAGACTCTTCTCTTAAGTCCTTTTTATTAACAGTGCTCCAGCTCAAACTGGGCATCTCCGAAGATGGACCCCAAACAAAGAAATCCCTTGGCAATTATTCCTTTACCATCTAAGTTCACCCCTCATGTGACAGCTAGGACAACGGTATTATTGGAGTCTGGGGTCTTCTTGCTTTTTGTTGATTTTCTTGCTGTTTTTTTTCTAAGTGGTCATCTCCTTAGACGATATACAGTGGTTCTGTGTCTTGTTTCACATCTTCTTAGGTTATCTTCTGGTTCTGTAGTTAGCTACTTGGCATGCTGTATTATGGATGTCACAGCTCATATACCACAATCTACAGGCTTTGCGTAGTTTAGCTATTAATGTTTAAGCTGCTAGTGCTAAGTTGAAACTAACATTTTCTAAAACAGTCCTCCCTTTGTTTTTATTAACATTCCTGTTATATGGGAGCAGAATACCCTAAGGTATTGAGTACAGCAAATGTTACTACATTGAATACGAACAAACAATATTTCAAAGATCATTATAAAAATCAATAACCTACAAAGAATTCATTTAGCCCAAGATCCTAATCTGGTACCCAGGAGGTGAGCCAATATTTCTTGGTGAACTGTTGGTGAAGAAATGACCGTACTTCTTGGAATCTTCCTGAAATATTGTCCTATTATATTTTATGCATTAATTTTACATGTTCCCACAACTTTGGACATTGGCTGAAGTCCTTCCACTCTGGTCAATGTACATGCAATAAATGGTATTAATAATTGCACATGCCTCCCCTTGTGAAGCTAACAAAATTAATCTGCTATCACTAGCCAGTGTTTATATCCACATGCTGCAGGCATATCCAAATAATCTATTTGCAATCTTTGGAATGGGAAAAATGCTCATGGTCGATTTCACAATTCAGTTTTATAAGTAAGGATTTATGACAGGTAGGTGTTAATAATTCTTTTAGCAGCTGCGTAGACACCCAGATCTGCTCATACTTGCTGTACTTGATTAGCCACTGCTTCCATTCTTCCATGAGCTTCATCATGGAACCATTCACTTATAAGTTATCTCTTCAGTAAGACTATTGTTCATATTCAATCTTCAGTCTTGCACTGCTTCGAACTTTTCCCACTGTTCCTTTTCTTCCCTTGTCACACCTGATTGGTTATAGTTTTGTTGGATGGTCAACATCAGGCCATGAGCTGTTATCTGAAGTAAGTGCCATTATGTTCACCGCAGGCTGACGGGCTGCAGCCTTTGCTGCTGCATCAGTTAAGACATTCCCTTGGCTGATTACAGTAGTGTCACCTGTACAGAATGGACAGCAAACCACAGCAATTTCTTTGGGAAGCTGAATCGTGTCCAACAAGTTCCAAATTTCTGTTCCATTAGCCACGCCTTTTCCTGAGGAGGTGGGACATCCCCGTTCTTTCCACAATATGCCCATTGCATGGCATACACCAAAAGCACCCTGTGAATCTGTATAAACACTTACTTTCTGCTTCCCAGGCATTGCTGCTCAGGCTAAGGCATTTAACTCTGCCCCTTAAGCACTAACTGTTGCCGGAAGGGCTCTGGCATCTGCAACCTGCCACTCTTCCACAGTTGTGTAGCCAGGCTTTTGCTGCCTGTGTAAACAGTAGGATGATCCACCTGTGAATAAAACAAGACCTGGGTTTTGTCTGTCTGGGATCTGCTTGTGCCTTACTAATAGTCTGTGTTACCGTGTCACATCAGTAGAGCTCTTCCCCTTCTCCTGCTATTGGTAATAGCATTGCCAGGTAGAGTCACACATCTATATTTTACAGAGTTAGTTTGTATTTATGTGCACATTGGTGAGACACAGCTTGTATCTTACAGTGCTTGTGAAGTAATTCAACTTCGTGTGGCACATAGATTGTAATTGGGTGCCCTAATACTAAAAACTGAGATCCAGTTGGACATAATAATATGCCACAGGTCTTTGATGAAGTCCTAATTTCTGCATTAACACTCCACTAGCCACTCTTTTTCTAGTATCTACATACAGATCAAAACGCTTTGTGTAGTCTGGAAGTCCTAAAGCTGGAGCCAACACCAAGGCTCCTTTTATAGGTCTGAAGGCTTTTCCCATTCTGGCCCTCATGTAATGGGTTCTATTGCTTCTTTTTTTGTTGTTTCTGCCAGAGATTCCGTTAGTTCCCCTAATCCTGATGTCCACGTTTGGCAAAACCCAGCCGAACCTAAGAACCCTCATAGCTGGTTGTGGGGTTTTTTTAACTGGCCAAGGACTTTCAATTACAACCTTTACTCTTTCTGTATCTCTTACTTCCTGTTCTTCCTTTAAAACAAATCCCAGATATTTTACTCCCATTTGGCACAGCTGGAGCTTGGATGGAGGTGTGCTCTTTGTTGCTAAGGCAGTATGTAAATGTTTAATATCTTTTAAACAGTCATTACAATTTCTGCTAGCTATTAGAAAATAAATCATCTACATATTGCACTAAAATGGATCTACCAGGTAACTCAATATCCTTTAAATCTTCTTTTTATATCTGAGAAAATACGGCAGGAGACCCATTAAACCCATATGAAAGACAAGATCACATCAAATGAAGTCTCTTCCAAGTGAATGCAAACAAGGGCTGGCTTTCTTCATCTGTGGGAATACTGAAGAACACTGCAATCAAATCAGTCACAGTAAAACGTAGCCCAGTGCATGATTTGCAAGAGTGCAGGAGAGGAATCTGGCACTGAGGGGTGTGAGATATGCCGGTTTGTTGCTCTCCACTCTGGAATAAATTGTTACTCAGGATCCCCATCTTTAACCAATTTGTTTTTTTCTAACTGGTAACACTGGGGGTTTTTTATGGGAATCAGACACTTCCAAGGTTCCTTGCACAAGGTGCTGATCTGCTTGGTTTTGGTTACTTTTCCCTGCTTCCCGGGGATGGGATGCTGCTCACAGCAGAGGGCGCGCCTCCCTTTGTTTTCGAGCGTATTTTGGCATTCGCGCGTCAGTTCCCGACTGATTGCATTTCCCTGGGCACCACTTCCAGGGGTTTAGGTATCTCCAGGTCGGGCTCCCGAGCTTCAGACGTTACACATAACCCCGTGATTGTCAAATCGATACTCTGAATAATAGATGTAATTGTACATTCAGGGTTTGGAGGACATCTCTTCCTAATAAAAAAGACAGGGACACTTCTGCTAATACAAATCTTCTCCACATCCCTTTATTTTGTGTTTCTTATACTAATTTCCACATCCCATAAACTCACATTTCCACAGTTTTCTGAGTCCTTACCTTCAGTCATTGCAGATTACTTCATGATTCCTGTCTTGCATTTCCCATGTCCAGTTCCCCATGATGCCCCCTTGGATGCAGTGGTCATTTTCTTTGCCAGTGACCAAGTTTCCCACAGTAATGACACTTCCTCCCATTTAATTACAATTCTTCTCATTTCTTTTTCAAATCTGCTGTCTGACCTACCTCTGCCCCCTCCTCAAGGGGGGAAATCCCTTCCTTCGCCTTCTTAGTGGTAAACACTTTGCCAGTTTTGCCACTAAAATACTAGCCTCTTGTTGCTTTTCCTGTTTATTTTCCTTTGCAAATTGGTATTTCTTCCCATCCATCAAACATAAACATGTAACACATAAACACAACCATAAAATTGAGGGTCTTTGTAATGTCCTCCCTTGCCACCCAGCCATATGTTCTTTAAAGTATTTCTGTGTATCTGGGTTGACTTGATCAACAAATACTCTTGCCACTAGCTCATTGTTAAAGTTCTGTGTGGTCATTCCTCTGTGTTTGATAAATCCCACCATGGTCATCCCCAATATCACTAAGGTGTTCCTATAGCCACTGCCTACATTCATTTGGTCCAGTTCACTCCAGATTCTCCAGAAGCTCTAATAGCTTCCACTAAATTATACCTCAGTTCAGGGCATCCGCTTCTCTACACTGGGTACATTCCCAATACCTGTATGCCAAATTTGTGTGCTCTGGTCAAGCCATGCACACCTCTCCTATCATGCTTCTAAGGTGGAACTTGGACCCAGTTAAAGCCAGAATATCCAGAATTTAGTAGTGGAATTTTAGCACTCATCAGACAGTGCCTCCAAAGTTCTCAGCAGCTGGACATTTGGAGACTAGAGTGTTGGAGACCATCTAGTGTTGGATGCCTAGAGTCCCATCTGGGTCTCTAAACTGCTATGGAAATTACACACAACAGCCACCACAGCAGGATTCAACTCTAGGCTTTCACTGAGTCAATGAACTGAAAAAAGATTCTTCTACATAGTCCCTTTTATTAATAGCACTACAGCTTGAACTGGTTGCCTCCAAAGAGGGACCCCAAACAAAAAGATCCCGGGGCAATTATTTCCTTACAATCTAAACTCCCCACCCTTCATGCAACAGTTCCATAATAAAAAAATCCCAGGGTCTGGGATCTGCTGGGTTTGCATCAGTCTGATTTTCTTGCTGTTTCAGTACTAAATGTTCCTCTTATCCAGTAAGCAGTACTTCTATATCTATTTCACATCCTCTTATGGATATTTTGGCCAATTCTGTAGTTAGCTATTTGGCATGTTGTAATATGGTTGTTATAATTCATGTGCCACAGTCTATAGGCTTTGTGCACTCCAGCTATTAATGTTTAAGCTGCTAGGGCTAAATTTCTACTGATTTCTTCTACAGCAATGGGAATCCAACACAATGCTGGGACATTCTCCAGCTCATGCTGCTGCCAAACAAGACTGATAAGAAGGTGATGAATTTCCAATGATTTGCCAGTTTTATAGGTGTACTAGTTCCCAATAAAATGCAATGTGGCATTATTTAAGTCTAGCATATCTGAAAAGAAGAAGGCTCTTAGTGTGTTTAGGTGAGAAAGACAGAAGATAACAGGTTTATATGGCATATTTCATTGAAATGGGCACTGCAAACAAAACAGCTCTTTGTGAGGGTTTCAGAAGAACCTGTCACCATGGAAAAGCTACAGACACCAGAAAGGCAGCAGGATCTGCACTGTGTGTGGCTGAGATACAGCTCAGGCTGCCCAGCTGTGTTGTGTGGTCTCACAGATCCCTGCTTTGGTTCTTCTCCTAGCCCACCCTGCAAGCAGTGTCACACCGGAGTCCTTGTGTTTGGCCCAGCTATTTTAGAAATGGTCTTTCTGTGTGTCTGTCCTGTGACCCGAGATGGTCCGTTCTTCCAGTTACTTCCAGTCAAAAGTTTACTGTGACCATGAACCAAAAATAGACTTTCATGAAGGACACACTGTAGGAAGGAAGCTGGCCAGAGCTAGTTCCATGAAGGCAAGTGAGTGCCTGCACCCACCTCCTTGCAAACACCACTGCCTTTATCATTGGCACTTTTTATTGCTGCTATTTTATTTATTTCTGACAGAGAAGCCAGATTAAAACTGATGGTCCAGTGATCCTCCCTGGTATCCCAGCAGACCTGCCTTCTTTAGATTTGCCTGTTGTTTTTGATGAGAATAAAACTAGTGTTGTCCAGAGCCATAGAGGCATTCTAAGATGACCATACAAGGAAGAAAGGTCCTAAAATATTTTAACCTCCTCTTGGACTGCCCACAGGAGTGTAGCTCCCTCTTAGCATTGCCCCATTCTTGCATATCCCTGTGTCCAATTTGCTTCCCAACAGGGGTGAGAAAATATTTGTATCCTATTTTCCTTGGCACACTTCCTAACATTTTCATGCAATTTCCACAAAAATGCCCCCATAGATCCACTCCTGGCTAGGCACAAGGATTGTGCTAGACCAATAGGAATGGCATGGGGGAAGTGAAGGAGAAGAACTGAAGGGGAGTGGCGTGGAAGTTTGTAGGATGGATGCCATGGTTTAACCACAGGTGGCTGCTGAAAGACAAGGTCTAATGCAGTTGATTTTCAGAAGGGAAAGATATGCAGCTAGCTTTATGTATTGCTCAGTGAGGTTCCATATATAAACTGGGGGAAAGCTAGCAAGGGGCACTGCCCATGGTCTGGCTGGGCATCAGTCAGAAGGTGGTGAGGAATTGCTATATAATATTGTGTATCATCACTAGTATGGTTGCTCTGTGCACATTAACCCCATTACAGTAAAAATTACCCAGGACAAGCACAGCAGTGATGGAACAAGGGCTGGTTTCAGCTGGCAACTCTGCCCCATGCAGCTGCTCCCTCACTCTCCCTGGTGGGATGGGGGGAAGAATCAAGAGAGTAGAAGGGAGAAAACCCACGTGATAAAGATTGTTTAACACGTAAGCAAAAGCCACACATGCAGGTAAAACAAGGAATTCATTCACAGTTTCTCATGGGCAGGCAGGTGTTCAGCCATCCCCAGGAGAGCAGGGCTGCATCACACTTAACAGTGACTTGGGAAGACAAACAACATCACTCCAAATATCCCCTCCTTTCTCCTTCTTCCCCAGCTTTATATGCTGAGCATGATGTCATATGGCATGGGAGATCCCTTTGGTCAGTTGAGGTAAATTGTCTGTGCTGTGTCCTCTCCCAGCTCCTTTTGCAGGCCACTCTCTGACAGGGTGGGGTGAGAGGCAGAAAAGGCCTTCACTCTGTGCAAGTGCTGCTCAGCAGAAGCTAAAACATCCCTGAATTATCAGCTCTTTTTCCTGCAGAAATCTGAATCATAGCCTCCTCATACCAGGTACTGTGAAGAAAATTAACTGTATTCCAGTCAAAACCATGACAATGGGAAAATGGAGCTTTCCTGGGCAGTGTGCTGAATTCTGCAGAACTTCATGCAGTGGCTTGTCTCAGATGACAGTAAATTGTGGGGTATTCCTGCTGAGAGGTGACAAATTCAGGAAAAAGGTCCTAGAGCAGATTGCTGGCAGCTTGTATCTCAGTAATGTAGAGGTTAGTGGCAGCTCAAAACCCCAGAGTGTTCCTGAATAAAGTGCAGAGCGAGAAGAGCCAGAAAAGTAGGAAGATAAGAGCTTAAGCACCTTATACGTTCATCTGTAACGTTTAGGCTGTGATTTCCTGGAGTTTTACCTTTAGCAGAAATCCAGTGGTTGAGTTACGTCAGGAACCAATTTGGTTGGCATTTTGGCCTACTTTGTTCTGTCCTGCTGCGTGCTAGGGAATAACAGGGAGGATGCAATACTGAAGCCGAGCAGTGCTTTAGAAGCTGAGGGTTTCCACTGACCTAGGGCCTTTCTCCTCTTTCTTATTTTTCTATTCTTTTATTCTCTTTCCCTTCCTTCCTTCCTTCCTTCCTTCCTTCCTTCCTTCCTTCCTTCCTTCCTTCCTTCCTTCCTTCCATCTCTCTCTCTGTTCCCCTTTTCTCTGCCTTTCACCCAGCTGCACACAGGGAGCAGCCACAAGCAGCCTTGAGGAGGTGCAGGCTTTGCCCCAGGGCTTCACGGGGCACTAATGCTGGGAATATTAGCAATGAAAGCTGGAGCGTGGCTGCTGCTTCTCTGGAAGTTGGTAAGTGTTACAGCTAAATCCAGCAACTGGGACTCAGGGGTATTATGAGGATAGGCACAACAAAGATGTAGTAAGTGGATTATCTGAAAAGTCCACACCCCCCTTTTTCCCCTCTGAGTTTCCCATTTTTGTTTAAATTAACTATTTTATGCCGTATTGTTAAACATGACCTAAAAATGATGCAATAGCACTGCTTTTAGAAACATAAAATATTTTGTAAATTATGCTCACTGCTTGTCACTCAAAGCTCTCCAAACTATATGTTTTGATAGTTGACCTTGCAAACTGGGGAAGACAGAAGTAAGTCACAAAGATTCCTGTGGGTTAAACTATTTTCCAAGCTGATTATGAAGCTTAGAGCTCAAATGGTCTTTGCACAGAAACTCACAAAATAGCTTTTCTTTTTCAAGGGTTATCATCACCTAATTCATTTTACCTCTGATTTCGCATTAGAGGTATTGCTTACTCCTCTGCTGCTCAGAAATTCCTCAGGAAGTGTGATATCATGGTACTCCACACAAGTCTGCTTTAAGACACAGCAGCCATCTCTTTACCATGGCTGGACTTTTTTAACTGATGTTGTTTGAATGTATAAGAGAGGCTTTCCTTGACATTTTATTTGTTATGATCTCAATCATGCTGCCAGTGATCAGGCAAATTTCACATTGACACCATTGCATGGCTGCTACCTGTGCAAGATTTGTCCAAGAAATTGTTGTAAAATCACAAATGCAATGAATCATAAATTAAAACCATAGAACATCTGGAGTTGGAGGGGACCCACAAGGATCATAGACTCCAGCTTGTGGCCCTGCACAGGACAGCCCCAAGAATCCCACCGTGTGCCTGGGAGAGTTGTCCAAATGCTTTTTGAACTCTGCCAAGTTTGATGCTGTGACCACTCCCCTGGGGAGCCTGTTCCAGTGCTGAACCATCCTGTGGGTGAAAAATGTTTTTCGAATATCCAACCTAAACCTCCCCTGGCACAACTTCAGGCCATTGCCTTGGGTCCTGCCTCTGGTCACCAATATTATGCACAGAGGATTGTGCTGACTTCCAGAGAGTTTTTACCAGTTTTCATTAATGATTTATAATTAACTACAGTTCTCTGATTTACTTTGTTCATTGCTTGTTTTTAAGGGGCAACAGTTCTGGATTTAGATGAACATGCCAGAAAGCGAAGGATAAAATTGTTTTTCATTAAGATTAAAAAGCACTTAATACCTGACAGACATCATGGCAAAAATAAAAGGGATTTTGAAAATTGTACCTACTGACTGAACTTATCTATACTTACCATTGGTGGCTGGAGCAGACACCTGTTGACCCACACCCTTGGTATAGAACTGGAGGAGTGATAGGAAAGGGCAACTGAAATAATAATCAAGGACATCATCTGAAGATTGTCTTACGTGGAGCAAGGAGCCAGGCTGAGATTCTGCAGAGGAGGTGGCTGACAAAGGACATGCTGGAGGTTTACAAAGCTTTGGCAACAACAGTCGGGTGGAAGAGCGACTCACAAATGTTGCATCAGCAAACATCAGCATGGGGAAAGCTGGAGGAAACTAGCAGGACATTGGATTAAAACAGACATTCTTTAGGCCAATGGCAGTGAACTTCTGTTGCTGGCAGCTACATAAGGCTAAGGGAGGAAAACAGCACCAGCAAGTTGATTAAGGAATTAGATGGACAACAGATCCATGGGTGAATACTTGAAGGGCTAGGCTAGCAAATACCCCTGAACATCCCTAGCATGGCAGCACTAGATAGCTACAGCAGAGAAAGGGGGCAATGGACTGTGGCAGGTGGCAAGGCTCATGTGCTCTCTCCTGTCAGCCTCTGCCTGGTGAAAGCACCAACATGTGCTTGTATTCATGGGTACCCACTGACTTCAGCCCACTTCTTGTTGAGAGGTTTCTTTGCTTCACATAACTACTTTTTTTTTCTATGAACAGGTTTCTTGGCTGCAGTGTAATTGACAGCTGCTTGAAGACACTTTGATTTTCTGCTTCCGTATCAGAAATGTCCAGCCCAAATCCATCTTCCTCAGGCAAGGTAATTTCCACTTGGTCCTGCCAGGGGGGCTGGTGTTCTTCCCCTGACATCTGGCCTGGCTGTGTTCCTTGTTTCAGTGTCCCATGTCCCGAAAAGATGAGATGAGGCTTCTTTCTGCTGTTTCAGAGCCTGTTTATTTCTGGTTCTTATCAGAGTTTCAGAGGCACAGACTGTGCTGTGACCTCCAGGAACACGAGGACAGAATGGCAATGGCTACCAGAAGCAGGTAGCTTTTATATCTATTATCAACCAGTTAGAAAACTTTATGTATCTTATTTTGTTCCCAAAACCAGTGAATATCAACCTTATTGATATGTCTCCTTTACACTGAATTCTATCTACCAATTAACAAGTCACAGGAACTCATGTCAGAGGGAAAAAGGAAGAGAAGGAGAAGAGAGAAGAAGGACAAGGGACCGACACCCTAAAATCTCCATGTTGGCTCCGTATAACATATATAGCAAAACCTAAAAACTACAACTACACATTCTGTGGTACACTAAACAACATCTCCTCATTTCTTTGGTGCTCTCAGCTCACCCAGAATTGGGGGCAAATGCTCCCATGACCTTGGTTCGCAGGCCAAGCCTTTTTTGTGGAGCTCTGAGAGTAAAGCAAACAGCCAGAGGAGCAGGAAAAGTTCCCAAGCTTTTCCTAGACTCAAACAGGTCCCGACCATTCCAGATGAGATCTTTCATTCAACAGGAACTGGCTGCGGGATCAGTCTGGCTACATAGTTCTGTGACGCTCACTTCAATGGTGCCCATGGGAAAAGATGGGAAGTCTGCCATAAATGAAGAAAGGGGTGAAGCCTCTTTTGTAAGCTGTGGAGCCAGGGAGTGCTCTGCAACTGTCCTGGTGCATCACAGCAGCCCAGCCTGTGGCTGTCCCAGTATGGGGCAGCTGCAGCAGTGAGATTTCCCGGCGAGGAGCTGGGACAGCTCAGCACAGAACAGACCATCAGCAGCCTGCAGCTGCTCTGGGCATGCTGAGTGCCTGCCTGAACCACATACCCAGGGTGTGAGGAGAAGGAGGATGGCCTTTGGTGCTGGACTCTGGTCCCCTGCTTCCTGAGCTAAAATGGTGGTCATGGGCGTCTCAGGCACAGAGGGCAGGGAGTGCAGGGAGATGTTTGAACCAGAGGGATTTAGCCTATCCTGGCAGGGATGGGGACATGCACATCTTTGCTATGAATAAAGCCAGGCCACCACTCCAGGTCTGACCACAGAATGATTTGCAGCAGGCCAGTAAGCACACAGTAGCCCCAGCCCAGCCAAACACAGCTCTCACAGCTGCTACAGGGGAGGCATGCCCGCAGTGGGCAGCCTTGCTGCTCAGTGGGGGGGCATTTTAAAGCTTTTTGGGTTTTCCACCAGGATGTCTGTCAATCTGTATGAAGTAAAGATCTGTAAAAATACCATTATGTGTTTTCATATTTATTTTTCTTTCACTGATTTCCATTTTGTTCCTTTTTTTTTCCTCTCTAGCTGTCAGTCTGACAGACCCGGAGTTGTTTTGTATTCTCCATCTTATATGTGAGGCACCAGGTAATAAAGATCTGTAAACCAAATGCAGAGGCTGTGCAATCATAATGAAAGGCATAATGTGATTCTGTAGAGCTTTTATTCTCGTTCCTCATGAAAGCACTGCACTTTGTGGCAAAAATCTGCCACCTCAACCTTTTCAAACATGGGCTACTGTAGGGAGTTATTACTTTGGTGAGGTGAGAATGTAAGATTGATTTGTACAATGCCATCATACCATGATGACATTGATTCCATTACCAGCATTTATTTTCTAAGCTTTTCCATTTACAGGTCATTTCCCTTTTTAAACTACCATAGCAAATGGAAGGGCTGTGTTCAGTGCCACATGCACAGTTGTACTTGGGTTCCCCTTGCCCTCAGTGTGACACACACTCCCTGCCCAAACTGCACCCAGAGTTTTGCATTATTCTTTTAGATATGCAATGCTCTGCATTTTGCTACATTTTCTGTTGCAGTAAGGAAAAAAGATAATGTACTAACAAATATTATTGTGGGCTCCTAAAACTACTTTAAATTGATTGAGCAGATTTTTAAAGATCAATACAAGGACCTTTAATGCTCTTCTCCAATTCTGACA
The DNA here is from genome assembly GCA_013396875.1 of Vireo altiloquus. Classification (NCBI taxonomy): domain Eukaryota; kingdom Metazoa; phylum Chordata; class Aves; order Passeriformes; family Vireonidae; genus Vireo; species Vireo altiloquus. The sequence continues at coordinate 2,383,171 of VZRF01002164.1, forward strand.
AAGGATTAACGAAGACCAACACTAGGCTGAGACTTTGCGTGTTGTTATGTTGATTTTTTTTTTCACAGCTGAGCTTTATATCTCAAAACACCAATGTTTCTAATGCAAATGCTATCACCCTGCGCTGTAGCAACTTAGAGGAGCAATGCTATGATTTTAATAAAGCTGTCAGATTAAGTGACTGCATGGTTACACCATGATATTAATACATGTTCTTAACTGTCAATTAGTTGACTGGCTAATAAAAAGAGCCTAGCTTATAGGATTTCACTAATGAATATAATGCTTTGTTTCTGGGCAAAACATATGCTTTGGATATATAATTAGAAAAAAGCCCCCCTCTCTCTCCCCCATCGAGAGAGCATGTGCAGCTGAATAAAGGAGCTCATTATACCTGCGAGGGGTCAAAGTCTGTGGATCTGTAGCTTATGGTATTATGACAGATTACAAAATCACTCTATTATGTTAGTCAATCTGTTTCCAAGCACAAACTAGCAGGGAGCAGGGCACTAGAACCTCCCGAGCAGGGCACCCTTTGGCTGTTCCCGGCAGTCTTATGATGGGTCAGCTGGCAGTGACACCACCTCTGACAGCTCACATGTCAGACCTTCCCTGCCTGACTTCTGCCTTTGTTACCGCAGAGCCTCTTCACAAATAATCAATCCCTGCTTCAGGTTGTAAAGAGCTCCCAGTAAGAGCTGAAACAAATTTAAAATCCATGTGTAGCCATCACTTGTGCTAATGAAAGGGAAAAGCAGAGCACTTATGCTCCAGCTGACCTCTCTCAGACTCTCACCTTAAAAAAAAGGAAATAAAAAGTTTTAAAGTAGAGAGGGGAGCAGCTAAACAGCAACAGCTGGGAGTGAAAGCATTGGGTTCAGCTTTGGTGCATTTATCAGTTTAAAAGGAAAAAAATAATTCGTATGCAGGACAAAGAGATTTCAGACATGATAGAGATCCTAAGAAATATCTGACTTTCCTAATCTTTCAGGGAAATTATTCTGCTGGAAAGTCTTATTCAGTCAACTCAGCATAAAACTCTTTGGTACCAAGGGGAAAGAAAATCCTCTTGTATTTGAGTAACACAGCAGTAGTCAGCCCTGTGGGCACATACATTTCTGACAGACCATGACTTTCTAAGATTCTACTGAAGACAGGTGGTTCCACCGCTGCCTTTTTGCCCTCTCACCAGTCTGGCAGCTGTGCCAAAGCCAGGACGGGCCCAGAGCTGCCAGCGTGGCACAGAAAGACTGGGGAGTAAAGCAGAACCAGCAGGCTGGCTTAGATAGTCCTCAAGGACTAAAGCTAAAAAAAGCCACATTTTTGCCCCAGGATCAATTGATTTTGGTGCCCAGGAAGATGCAAAGTCTGTCTGTAGCTTTCCCTGCAGCTGGGGCTTGTACAGGCTCTGGCCTGTGGGATTTTGTCATGGCTAACCCTCTTTGAGGGATAATTTCTAGGTGATTTCTTTCCTCTCCTCAGCAACCCTTATCATGAAACTTGTAGGAACTCCTCTCTCTTTATACGTTCTCCCTCAAGTCCAGCAGCAACAGCAGCAACTTCTTGCATGGTTGATAAAGGATCGAGCTTAGGGCTGGTCCCAACATGAAGGGATGTCCAGTGCTCACCCTGGACTGGGTTTAACAAGCATTTAATAAGCTGTTTGGCTCCCCCTGAAGAAGACACAGGGCTCCCACCTCCTGCACAGTGGACTGCCCAGACCTCCAGGGATCACAGCAGGAGCTTTGACACCAAACCCACAAAGTGTCCTTCCTGGAGACACCTGTGCTTGGAGGCATGTGCCACAGGAAGTGCAGAAAGCCTCAGCATCAGGAGGAACCACAGCTCCTGGAGAGCAAAGGGTGGCCAAGAAGAGGTTTTTGTAGGATTATGTTGGACACCAGCCTGCCCCAGCAAGGAGCTGGGCATGGGACCGGACACTCAGCAGTCCTTTCTCAGCACCTTCCTAGAGCTGCTGGGCTCACTTTCAGAGGTGCCCCTGCAAAAACAGGTAACTGAGAAGCTCAGCACAGGCTCACCTTGGGGCAGCTGTGTCTGGGTGGTCCTACTTGAGCAGGGGGATCAGACCAGAGGTCCCTTCCACTCTCAGGTATTCTGTGATATTTTGAGGAGGACCGGTGTGTATTCGACATATATAACACTACAGAGATGTGAATTCATTTCATAGCCTGCATGAAGTAAGGGCCGTGATTCTGGAATCAAACCACCACTGATGACAGAAGAATCTTCAAAGCCACCCTGGGTGTTCACAAGGGAAGGGCTGCTCATGGATGTGGCTGAAATGCTGTGAGGAGGTGCAAGAGGGAAGAACTGAGCATTTATATGAAAAGCAAGCAGAGGAAGCTGCTTACAGGATCCAGTGAGGAGTTTTCCCATTCCACAGACTCCAGGAGCTATGCTGGCTGTCCTGTCCTGAGTGGAACACTGCTGAGACACCAAATCCTAAGTGAACCATGTATCTCTCAGAGCTCCTACTTCCCCTCCACATGCCTGCCCATTTCAGCAGTGATTTCCTTGGCCTTGCATCTCCCTGGGCCCCACAGCGTTCCTAGGCAGTGAGCCCCTGACCTGGCAGCACAGTAAGTGACTCTGGTTGTTCTGGGACCTGTAAAATCATCAATGTTAACTTCTCCCATCAACTTCTTCTAGCTGCACCCTTCCTTGCCTTGCTTGGTGTTTACCAAACAATCATGCCCTTACCTCTTCACGGTAATAAACTTCACTGCAATTGCAAAACACCCTCATAATTTTAACTTTTTCATTTTCAGTACCTCTCCAAATGAGCATGAAAAGCTCTGAAGTAAAAGAAGGGTAGAATATTAAAGTAGGAAACCTGTTCCTTTCTCCTTGAACCATCAGCTCAGTTAAAGAGATGGACAATTCCCCATAATTGAGTTTTGCTGTTACTATAACAAAACCAGAAGGGAACTTCTCCTTTACTGGGGAGTGGCCTTTCCTGCAAAGACCAGGAAATCAAAAATTATGTATTTAGAACAACATGTGGTTTTCAGTAAAAACTCGCAAGATTTTAGGAAAAAATATGTGGTTTCTTTTCTTATTCATCACCTCAAAGATAAACAGTCTGTCAGTCTCTTTCTCTTGGAGATAATATCTATTGTAATTCAGGAGCTAGCTAATCAAATACATTCACAGGTTTTCACACACATTTAGCCCATTTCAGTACAGAACATACAGTGTTACCAATCCCATACAAACACCTTGTTAATCCCTGGAGGCTGCATCCAGGCATGGCAGGAGTCAGTTCATGTCCTTGGAGACTGACAGAGTGACATTAGTTTACACCGGGCAATGCTCTGATGTACTGGCTAGCAGCCAAGGAGTTCATGACTTTTATATGTTTCAACAAAAGGCGTTGAAAAGAGCTTTTGATACGGTTATTTGGTGAAAGAGATCAAACATTTCCCCTTTGCATTAATCCCTTTCATGTTTTCAGTATATAAACTCATTTTTAAAAATCTCATCTTGCAGGTGTTCAAGCACATGGTTTGAAAACAGTTATTTGCAGTATATGTGCTACTGAGGAAACTGCAGAAGAGCAACGGTGAAGGTTTAGGAAAACCCAGCTGGCATAGAAAGCGTGAACAAAAAAAGATGAGTCCTCCCCACAGTGCCAGAGTTGGCAGGCACAGTGAAGACAGGCTCCTGGACTAGAGATGACCAACTACAGCACCTCTTGCGTTCTTCTCTGGGCACTGCTCATCGGCAGTTGTCACCCCAAAGCCTGTGCCTGGAAGCTACAGATGCCTGGGGTCTGTGTTTCAGCAACACAAGAATTGCATGGAAGAAGCCCAATTGTGCTCCTGCGTTGTGCCAGGCTGCTCCCCCAGCCGGGACCTGCCTGGCCACTCCTGAGCTCCTGCCAGGCTCAGGCAGGTGTGGGTTTTGCTGCTGTGTGCAGGGAGCCAGCGGCTTTCCTCCTCCGCAGTGGGGCAGGGACAGAAAGGCTCCCGCTTCCACGTGGGGCAGGAGGGTTTGCCCAAGGGTCAGGAGAAGCTGAATTCGTTTACACACCACTCAGCACTTGTTTTCTGACCTCTGCAGCCTGGCCCACACTTGTTTGTATGAGCCTGGCTATTGTACGTGAGCCAGGCTTTACTGTTCTTCTTAAAAGCTGTCCCCAAAATGAGATTTACTTCTAAGAAATGACAAAGCCCAGGCAAGCAGTCATACCTTGTTCATCATTCCTGCGGTTTTGATTTCTTTTTAAATGACCTCTAAAATATTTTCCCATTAAAGCAAGGTCTATTTTTAAGATATTGATGTCATTTAATTAGTCATTTTGCACAAGAGGCACATCTGACTGGAATTTTTTCTCTTTTTATCCTCTTTTAGCAGATACACATTTTTTTTCTAACGGTGAGTAAGATGGGGTCTCTCAGTCTCTACTTTTTTTCCCTTTTACCTTATCTCCCCTCTCAGATGCTGGAAGTGAGAACAGTAGAGAGTCTGTGCACCCCCATTTCACAGATTGTCTGATTCATGGCACAGGAGCTAAGAAGTAATGCACTCTGAAATCAAGAAGGTGCACTTAAAAGGAAAAAGAAAAAAAAAATAAAATCTATTTTAAACACTTTCATCTGTTACTTCTATTTCTGTCTATATAGTCTTGTGTTTATTGTTCCCACAGAATGAGTTTCCAGTGTAAAAATCTGAGAGTTTCATGTCAGACCATGAAGGTAACTTACAGCTTGATTTTTGTCCCAAATGCATAAAGGATGGTGCCGTTCCTTTACTGAGCTGTCACAGCTGTGTGAGCATACATTTTCAGGGGAAAAAAATGCAGATCTTGAATCAAAATGATCAGAAATAGAAAGCAGAACAGGGAAGAAAACATGGATTTACCCAGTTTAAGTGCCTTCAAGACCTTACGGCTGATTCAGCAGAGTTAATTCAAGCGCAGAGCACAGGGGTCACATCTGGCCTCCTTGTGTTGAGAGGCCATGTATCCAAATCCCTGTGATGTGTCCTTTTTGCTTACAGATTTCTAGACACAGCAGCAGCAAAAACATTAAAAAGGAGAGAAATCAGGCAGAGAACATCTGTGTACGTTTTGCTTTTTCCTTGAGGTTGCCTACCTATATGTAAGACTGCTGACTGCTATACAGCGATGTGTATGCTGCAGGGCAGTCATCCCATCTGGGGACAAGATCCCAAGCCCAAGGGGGAAGACTGGTCCCTGTCCCAGAGCTGTAGTCCCTCTGCATTCTTGTCAGAAAGCACAGGACATGAAGTTTTACTTCTGATGTTTTACTACATAGGGTGCTTTCACTTGAACAGAAGCAAGTGGGCATCTGTATGCATAAGAGGCACAAATCTGCCCCTGTTCCCAGTCACTGAGGATCTACTTGTGCACACAGTCTCCTAAGGAAAGTGAGAGAGAAGCTCTATAAAGAAACTAGACATGGTGGGCCCCTTCACCTGCTCCATTTTTGGAGTGGTTCCTCACTACCCAGCCATTTTGTGAGACAGCCACATGCTCCCCAATAAGGCTGGCACACACACAGCTGCTGGGTGGTCAAAGCAGCCTCTGCTACACGACTCATAGAGGATGCAGGTAAATATCATAGATAAAAACAGGCAAGATTGCTTTGACCGTGCTAGCCAAGAGGCAAGCTAAAAGCCAATGAAATTGTTCCAGGAAAAAGAAAGAAAAGAAAAGCTTAATCTTAGTAAAAATATAGTCCCTGAGCACTGGCAGGGTCAGGGTCAGGTTGGGTTACGCGTTGTGTAAGTCCCCGTTATACAAGCCAAGGCAGGGCAGAGGCTTTCCCAGGACTATTCAATCCTCCTTTCTCCTGCTCAGTTTCACTGTTTCTCCCTCCTTCCTTCCTTCTCACTGTCCCTTCTCCTGGTGCTTGCTTGGATATTGAACAGGTCAGTCCAAGTGCTTCCATCGCTGTGAGTTAGAAGATCACACAAATCACTTCCTCTTTGAAAAAAATATGACTGTGGGAGCTTATGAGTGGGCCTAAAGTTGCTCATGTGAGTGGCTGCAATAAAGGCAGCTGCTTATCTGTGTAGCAGAAAAAATAAGCATATTATGCAGTAGGAACTCAGCCTGCTGTAACACAGAGTGACCAGAGCCCAGGGGCTAAATGCAGGCATCATTTAGATCTGTGCTGAGGGGGCTCCTGATAACTAAGAAAAAACACACAAGTATTCCACAGAAACATGACTGTTACAATTCCTCCATTTTAAACCAGCTGCCGAGGACAGTATTTTCCCCTTGAAGCATGCATGTTCCTGGGCACTCCATCATATTCACCTTCAGGTTCTGTTTTTCCATGAAGAAGTATCATATCAGTGACAAATTAATATCTTTGCCAACACTCACAAGCCCTTTTTTTGCATGCCAGCACTCACACTTCAGGCAGATTTCTGAAAGCATCTTCAGGTTTGGGATTGGATTTTTTTTTAATGGAGCAATGCAAAGTAGGGCTGCTTCTCCTAACAGACTTCCAGAGTGCATATTCTCCTACAATAACTTCCTTCAATCCCTCAACTCCCTCATTACCAGATCACTTTTGATTCCGTGTTCAAAAGCAGCATTCACCAGAAATAACATGCACTGTCCAGAGTGAGAACCACCACCTACATTTGAAAACCCGCTCCAGCACAGTGTAAATGCACTAAATATTTTTAATAATTTCTACATGTTTAAGTAATTGCTCTCAACTCAGCACACATCTGCAATACTTTGAAACCCATTTCTCTGGGTTTGATATTCTAAGTTTGACTCCAAGGCCCATAAAAGGTGCTGAAGCATGTTGGCAACTCATCAAAATCTTCCCAAGAAAAAGAAACATAACATAGTACTGCAAAGAGAAAATTCATTGCAATTTTGAGAAGTATGGAGAACATGCAGATGCCCCAGCAAATACAACTTGCTTCTTAATCAACAAGAAGGGAAGGTAATTATCTAAACCAGCATTTTTGTGACAGAGGGAAAGAACAAAACAGTAATCAAAACCCACTGAAAACCCAGTTGAAGGTTGCCATTATAACAGGAAGAGAAGAACACACAGTTTTACCTGGAAAGTGAAGAGCTTAAACTTTTCAGACCTGCCCAGTATTATGCAAAAGAACAGACTTTCTATTATACATTACACAATACCAGACAGGTGTAAAATACCTGTATTCTTACTTCCCTGTCTCCTTCTACAAACTCTTTTTAAAACCTTCTGACTTTACCACATCTATCCTGGGACTCTTCTTTGCAAAGCCAAGATGCCTGCTCCTTGGAGGCTGTTTTTTGATGCAACACAGTAAATTGCTGTTCTTTGAAATGCTTGAAAAAAATTTTTGAATGCAGTCCAGAGGAATATTATGATTGCCAGTGGCTGTTCTCTCTGTCTTAACCTAGATCAGTTTGACATAAGCCATTTATTTCACGGTTAACCTCAGAAAAATCCTGAAGGGAGTATAAATTTGTGCATTAATCCTGCTCACTGGTTTTGTTCCACTTAGGTTTGGATGAAGGAGGTGCCACATCGCAACACTCCAACCCATATTTACCATTCCACATGCTTTAACCAAACACCATTCAGGAAGCCTTCTGTGACTCTCACACAAACTTGTTGTTGCAGAGGAGAGAAAGTCACACCACTATTAAGTGCTGAGCATTACAACGAAATATAAAGCAGCATTAAAGTTGCTCCGTGCTTAATGCGGCGGTTTAAGCAGCTAATCTTGTTTCAGTTGAATGGCATGTTCATTACAGCAAATAAATCAGTAACGTGTAGGATTATTGAAGAGGAAAGACATATTAAACCAGTTTAGGGCATCATATTGATTTTTCAATTTTTTTTTTTAGTGTCTGATTTAGCTTGGCGTTTTTCAACAGTCAGTTCTAATAAACGCTTGTATAGCACAGATTAGGCAGGTGGGAACACTGCCCAGAAAGAGTATTATGAATAACTTAATGCACTGGTTTAATTGCAGCAATCCATGATACTTACTGTGCTGGCACCAGAGGAGAATTTTCAGTATTAAAAGTTAAAAATTCAACTGAGCTACTAGTGAGTATCCTTCTTTTAATAATTATTTGGGAAAAAATTCCATTATTTTCACCTCAGATGGGAGCAGAGGAAGATTAGAGCTCATGTAACTATTTAACTTATGTCTACCACAACTAATTAAGTTATTTAAAAAAAATAATTAGCATTTATTTGGCACAACTTTGTCCCTCTGACATGGCAAAACATTGCAGCAGTGTCCCTGCTGTCCTTGTGCTCGGTCAGCCCTCTTCTGCTCAGTCCCCTTTGCAACCATGATGCACCAAAGTGAAAAAGCCCAAACCTAGCTCATACTTCCAGCAACAGGCTCCTTTCAAAGCTATACTCTAGAGAATCCCCATACTCCTTCCCTGCAGCTCCAGCTCCCTGGCACTGTCCTTGTCCCAGTTCAGAGCAGATGCCAGAGGAAACCAGTTTGGAGTGGCACCAACTTCCCAGCAGAGCAAAGCATTGAAGCTGCTGCCACAGCAGAAGAAGATGCTGGTCTGACAGCTCCCTAAGCACACACCCAGTCCTGGGTACAGACCATGCCAGGAGCACTCTGAAGGGCCAGCAGAGATGCTGGTAACCTTTTCCAAGTGCAGGTGTTTGATACAGATACCACACAACCAGTTGTGCTCACTGATCACATAGCCTCCTGTCTTCTTCCTTTCCATGTTATTTTTGCCTTAGATTAGGTTGGGATCGCCAAGATAGCAACTGCACTTCAACTCTCAGCACAACACAAGGTTATTGCTGCACAGAAATCATCCTGGCTGCCTCCAGCAAGTAGCAACAGACACCCATCCCAATGCTGGGAGAAGCAGAACTCCAGAGAAGCTGCAGAATTTACTGGCTACACTCTTCACTCTGGCAAAGATACAGAATACGCATCCTGCACAAACTTAATGAAGGCCAGGCTGAAAAAGCTTACATCACTCCTGGAGGGAAAATTCACAATGAAATATGAACAAAAATTGGTAAGTTACCCATCCATTCTGATTAGGAGTACAGTGATTTTGCTAATCACAGCTTATCATTCCAGAGGAACTCTATATTCAGGGCACGAAAACTAAGGTAGAAATTAGCAGAAACACAAGATTTGACAGTACTTGATTAACTGGACAGAAAGCATCAGAAACAAAACATTAGGAAACTGAAGCCATTTTGTGATTATAGCAGTTATTTAATGAAGATGCAAAAAGCAGCCATTAGACAAAAAAAAAATATCTATTTTTGGTTTCTTTTAAAGGAACTTGTTTAGTGCTAAACAGGAGTCCTCACTCAGCTCGAAACAGAACAGGAGTTTTGTAAAGAACCTTTGAACCAGGATTATTTCAACATCATCACACAATCCAGGTACCTGCCCAGAAGAAAGCAGTTGCTTTTAACTCAGAAGCAAGTCCCTGTTGTCATCCTGCTACTCACTTGCAGTTCTGACCTGTGCAGGCACCCCACCACAGACCAGTGGGGGACTCAGGCTCAGCTGCACTGCATCCATACCTTCCTGTCCCCAGCCCCACTTCCACCGCAAAGCCAGAGCATCCCCCTTCCAGCTCAGGTGCCATCAGTCCCATCCATACCCTCTTCCCTCAGGATCTTGCAACCACCTGTGCACTTAAGCAGCCTCTCCCTGTGTGTGCTTACAGCCCCCCATCTCCACATTCACATAGTCTCTGAATCCCTGCTCCACTCATCAGTGAAATCCTCAGCTCTTCCCCCTTGCCCTTCTTCTGTGCCAATTCCCTTTCAAGTTTCTCTCCCAATCATACAGGCAGCCAGAACCACGCCAGACTGCGATTCCCCCCACCTTCCTGGAAGTCCCTTGCAAGGGACACACAGAGATTTCAATTTGCCTTTGCGCTACCCACATCCCACCACTGGAGCACAAGGTCTGTGCCATCGGGCGAGACACTCGACTCTCTCCATGGTGAGGCACTGCACTGCTGCTTTTTAAACCTTGCAGCCCAGCCCCGATCCAACACGGTGCCTGCTAAAGCTGTAAGGGGCCAGTGCAGGCAACGCAAAAGCCTCCCCACAGACAGCAAGTTAACCCCACCAGCCTTACTTCTGCACGCTCATCCACGGAACTCCATTGCCACTAACACGAGCCTTTCCACAGACGTCAGGAAGCTTCGACGAAGCTGAAACTCCACCCTCTCAGCAGTTGCTGCTCTGTAGTTCAGCACAGCACTGCTTTGAAAACATCTTTTTAGTGCTGCTGTCCTGCAAACAGCACAATGAAGAATAATAACCAGGTGCTTCTGAACACAAACCCAGAACAGAAGGAATATAAAATTACTACAGATGAAGTAGTTAAGTAACCACACTGTTCACTGTTTATTGACAATCTTTATTAGAGCTGACTTTGCACATTTAGAGGTTTCCTAGTAAGTATAAATATGAATCAAAGTGCTACCCCCCACAGTAAGAATTTTTTATTTCCACAAAAAAAGAGATACAAACAACCAGTATTTCAAAGTTTATGCTAATTAATATACATAATACCAAAAAGGCAAAAAATAAAGATGAAAGACTAGCAGCAAAAATAATTCTATTTCTCTTTCAACAGTGTGTGTGCTTCCACATTTCTCTAGCAAATAGAGTATAAAGAGAATTCAATCAATTTATATATGAAGTATCCTACCAAAAATATAACACTGTGTAAAGAAAGTTAACAGTAGACAGTTGGGGGAGAAGGGAGGAAAAAAAAAAGAGAAAATAGTAGATGTAACATTTAAAATCTCAAGTGTAAACTTTGCTGCTGCTTGAAAATCAAAAACAACAAAAGTCACATGAGTATTTCCGTTTGGCTTAGGCGCCAGGAAAATAAGAAAAGCTGATTTTTTTTTTAAAGTGCTTAACCACCATATCCAAAAGTAATGACTTTCAGACCTACTTAACATGAATGTGCTCAAAAAGCCACTGCTTACAGTATAAAAGCTGTCATTCTGAAATGCTGCACATACAAACTGGCTTTATCTGCTCGAATGAAAGATTCCTTTGAACAGCTCTCAATCATATGATGTCCCAAATCAATGTAATGCTATTAGAGCAGGCAGCTGAATAAGTACCAGAAAGTTGAAGTTTAAGAATAATAGATATAAAAAATAATTTTTTTTCTTAAAAGGCAGCATGCCTCTCCCAGCCAAATGAAAGTACTGTTATGCAATAAGAGAAACACAGTTTTACATCATTGCTGTAAACTACCTACAACAAAGTGACTGCTGATCTAGTAATTCACATGTTGAACAGAGGGAGATAGATACTTCTTTCTGATAAAACACAAAAAGGCAATCATGTGAGTGGAACCAATTGCTAACACCGCATCTTACTTATTATTAAAAATATTGTTTAATAAACTCGTTAGATTTGACTTCAAAACCAGTACATCCTAACAGAAAAAAAATAAAAGAAAAACAAGAAAACCAATGATTTGAAGAGCTTTAGGACTGTTTTGTTGCACTGTTATACATTTATTTGAGCCTTAGTGCAAAGGAAAAATTCAACATTATAGGCTCCAAAGCAAATCAAATATATACAAATATCTCATGGGACATTTGACAGACATCAGACACAGATTCCAAGAGAAATTTAATTTTTTTTAGCTGTAATGACCATTTTTTTTATGTCAAGGTTAGAAAATACATTTAAAAATTGGAGCAAAGACTCTGGCGTTCACCAACCTCAGGTACAGCTATAAATAATTTCAACCCCACCACTCTCCCAAATCAGAAATACAATAAACAAACGGAACTGCCACAATTGCTGCAGCCATTAAATTGTGCCCACAGCCTGACAGCAGGACAATTCATCCCCACAGTTATTGCACAAATTTCTCCATCAGCTTTGGAGTTCTGCAAGTTTGAATTTGTTTACATCCATCTATTTCACAGGAATAATATTTTTAAATTATTTCTTGAAAGTCATAAATTCCCAACACAGTATATTCATGTCCTTCAGAACAGTTTTTAAGTTAGTGAACCAGCAGGTTTTCTTACTCCTAAAACACATTACACAATGTTAGAAAACACAACTTTTACCCTACAAAGTTCCTGTAAACACCTCTGTATTAAGCCACAGCAAGCTCTAGACCAGGAAATTCAGCATGTCCAGTGACTTGACTTTACCTCACTTCTCTTCAACAAAAACATAAAAAACCCCAAAACATTAGAATCAAAAAGGAAAGGAAATGGCATAATAAACAGGGAGTGAAACCTTGTTACCCAAGCAGACATATAAAATTAGCCTCTGAAAATGTAAGATTTGAAAAGCAATTATTTTAGTGGTTCAAGTGTGGATAAGGCTAAATATGCCACCAGTTTCAGAGGGAACAGAATACTGTAGCAAATGATTACTATTCAAGTCCAGCACTGGCAGTTGTGCTGCTTTTGTTGCCATTTTAAACACTATATACTACCACTTTCTCTGAATATTTCACGCCTCTTTTTTAACAGATGCCAGCAGTGGTATAGGAAAGATGGGAACTTTTTAAAAGGGGTTCTTCCATCCCAAGTCTGAATATTATGTGGAATTTAAAATAATGTTTTAAGCAGAAACATCAAACATTATTTCAAATTTTGTCTGTCTATCAAAATCACCTCAAAAAGATTCAAAATCTCAGGTTTTTGTGAAACAAATATAGGGAAGTACCACGCAAGGAAAGTGTAGCTATTCTATCAATATGAAGTACAAAAGCTTAGAAAAACACCAGTTTTAGCCTGAGACTGAAAAAAAACACCACAGATTTTTCAAAACCAGAGTCCATACAGTGTCACACAGCCCTGCCTTGTCATGTTTGTTAATATCCTCGCTTAGAAGTCAGACAGCATTTTGTTTAACTTGTGTTGCTCTATATCATTACACTAAACCATAATTAACTCCTCTTTTGTGCCGGCCTCATTCCAACACAATTGTACCCACTGTATACCAGCAGCAGTTCTCAGGTTTTGTTTTGCAGCTCAGCTGTATTTTTCTTGGATGTTCACAAGACTGGCATTTGACTGGATGCGCTTGGCTAGAAAGGGAAAAATTATATGAAAATTAAACACAAAGAATTCCACAAAACTAGTCTCTCCACTCCCTCTATTTATCCGACACAGACTTGTGAACAGATTTCTGTTCACGTCCAAAAACTTTAATGAAAAGATATGGCTGAAGCTCTTTACTACCCTTCTTCAGGGGACAGCAGCAGACTAATAGTTGCTATTAGCGCCGTCAGCACAGCTGCAGGCGGATCTGGCTGGGCCCCTCTCCCTCAAGAGCCAAGCAAATCCCTGGCACCTCCCAACTCCCACAGTGAAATGCCAACACCACCACTTACGCAAAATGAGTATCCGTTTCTTCTGCTTTGAGTGAAGGAAGCTACTAAGATAAAAAACAATAGGTAGGAAGAGAATAAAGGATGAAACTGCAATCACTGGGACTGTATCACTGCAGGGAAGAGAACAGTTGAAAGTCCTGCTCCAAAGCTTCCGAGTGATGTTCATCTAAAAGGAAAACATAAGCAAACCATGAATGCAAGCACATGCTTTTTTTTCTGTGCAGCACGGACGGCATGGCAAACACTCAAGCCTCAAGACATGCAAGTGCTCAAATATCCCCTCAGAAAATTGCACTTGAACACATCTCCCCCCAAAAGCAAGCAAATCCCTGGAAATGTTGAAACAGACAATTTAGACAGAGCCAAGATTTCATATCAGAACTTTCACAAGCTTCAAAAACATAACTATACTCAGATACATGTAGACATTGCCATATGCCCAGAGGGCTCACTGACAGTCTGTGGGGACAGGGCAAATCCCATACTTTTGACGAGCATTCCTTCAGCCCACTTAAACCCCACAATATACCAAAGCTTTTCCCAAACATGTGTTGTGAATGCTGAGGACCCCTAGAAACAGCTGCTGTAATAAGGAATCAATTAATACACCAGCTAGAACAACAGCAGTAAAGCCTCACATTAAAAGCCAGAAGATTAAGAGATTTATTTTTTTAAAATCCATCTCCTTCACAGTAACAAGAAATCAAAGTGCAAAGAATTCAAACTGGAATGCGCCTGGGAGATGGGAAGCTTCAGTCACGCTCCTGCAGCACTGCCCGAGGACAGGGCCTAGCAACACAGCCCCACCAAGCATCTCCCACCACAGACACCAGTCTGCCAAAGGCACCGCCACCCCTACTGCCCCCTGCCCAAAAGGAAAAAGCAATCCTAGCAAGACAAGCACAAATGGCTCAGATTAATATAACAAACACTTACTGCATCTTCCACGTCAATACACAAATGTGCAGAGTGCGCGGATTCACCGCCTTGCCTGTTCATCCTCTGCAGGTGGTTATACAGGTCATTCAACTTTGTGTAGGTTTCATTGCAGTTTTTACACACCTCTGTGTAGTTATTTGGTGACAGATCAATGGCTTGCCCCTAAGGTTATAAAACTCTGGATGAATGACAGTTTAAGGCATTACAAAAAAATACTGGTTTGATTTGTTAGGTTGCTACTGCTGAGCTACATTGACAAGGACAGGTTGTGCCATACTAAGCAATCCTTTCCATCTGCGGCCTTCAGCACTCCATGAATGCAATACAGGACACTTGAAAACAAAACTACAATTTCTGAAGATATTTCAACCCAGTAATGGTTGTACCAGCTACCCACTGACCACTGGGTTAAGTTCTAGTTTAATCACTCTAAGTTTCCACAGGCCAGTCCACGCTGCTCCTGACCAAGGCCTATAAAGGCACATTTCCTAGAAAGCATTAATAAAGAAGCAGTTTCCTCAGAGATTGTCCCATGACCACTGAAGTAAACCCATTTCACTACTGAACGATCCTGAAATCTGGCCAGTTTCTGACTGAAATGGAATATTCACTTTCTTAAGGTATATAGAGCATTTTCTCTGAGGACAATCATCACATTTATTTCACTAAGGAAGTTATATTGTCTTTGCAATTAAAAAATTAAAAAATTAGTTAAAACCTTTAACTACAAGTAATTTTAACAGTCAAAAGAAATGCTACAAGAATTTAAGATAGCTAGTCCTTCTGAGCTAGTCCATATTATCAAGAGGATATTTAAAAACTGAATTTCGACATAAAAGAGACAACAATTGTACAAAGTAAGAGAAACTTACAGCATGCAAACGTGCTGGTTTTTACTACGTAATTATCAACTATTGTGAATTCAGAAATTTTGATGTGAAGTAGCATTGCAATTACATACAAAATGAAGTCAAGGTGAGTATCAATTAGAATTAATTTTAGGCACTCAGTCTGTAAACAACTGCATTTTACCGATCATGGATTTATCTGCCAACAACTCACAAACTCAGTAGCAGTTTATTTGCCTAGTCTGCATCTGCAGTTTATTCAGCATAAATAAAATTTTGGTAGCAGTTAAGAGGATTTAGTGCTTCTCTTAAATACAAAGCATAAATACCTGAAGGTTATGTTCAAAACATGTCAGAGATTTATTGAATAAATCCAGGAATTCTTCAGTAGAATTTGATAATCCCTCACTGTTATTCTTTAAACAATCTGTTGAAAAGAAAGAAAAACATCGGGATATTTTAATTTCTAACATTTCCACAGCCAGCAAGCCTCAGACACTCCACTCCTGCAAAAAGAGCTCTCGACTACAAAGGACAGGTCTAGTCAACACTGCAGTTTCCTTATCTGCCTGCCATTGATATCTCAGACCTGCTGACCTAATGCTTCATCGAGAACACATTTCAAAATTAATTGGCCTTGATTAAGTGAAAGATGAAGACTATCATCAAGCACTTTCTGAAGAGGGGGACTGAATTATCTTTGGACTTCGAGATAAAACAAGACATCACTTTTATTTCCCAGCCCACAAATCTGCCTTTGCCCAGCAACAGTAACAGCCATTTTGTAGAAGCAGAAGCACCAGCAGCAGAGATGAAATGGAGAGCACCCAGAAAACAGACCATAAACACAACAGTAGAAATCACAGTGTAATTATTATTCTTTAAGAAAAGAGCTAAGCTTTTTACCAGCTTTGAGGGAACTCTGGGGCTTTCCTCCCAGTCATGGGCTCAACCCCATGTTACTGCTTCCATCCATCCTACCCTACTTCAGATGCTCTAGTCAGACAGACCTTTAAAAACAACAGTATTTGGGGAATTTAAGAGTTCAGCAACAGCACTGTGAGAGCAAGCCAATATCCTAGAAAATTCTCCCGAAAGATTTGTCAAGCACCATCGATAGTTTTCCTATGGACTATTGCCCTCAGATTTTGGCCCTTACAAAAGAAAACACTCTCGGAGTGGCTATAGTTCAGGATTTGTGTGTCATCTACTGGCTGTATTCAAACAAACACATACAATTCTGATCTGTGCACATTTTGGGGGCTACATCATCACAGCAGCACGAGAGCTACAGAATGAGTCACGTACTTGCGCAGTTGGCTGCCTCCCAGGTTTCATTGAAGAACTCCGAAAGGGTCACAACTATCTGCAGCCTGTCTGAGGTTAAGATGCTTTTGGCACAATTGTGGCTCTCAGAGGAATTCTAGAAATAAAAGGAAACAAGACAGGAAGCAAACAAGTGTTAGAAATACAAAGGGAAATTTATGAAATTTATTTTACACAGGCGCATCTAAAACAGTCACAACACATCACATGGATATTTCTTGAAAAGGCAGGGCAGAAGTGATGGAACAAAAATCTTTTGATCTTCCAATTCATACTGTGAACAACACAGTTTACTGTACATAATCTCAGTACATGATCTACTAGGGCTGCATGCAAGTCAGTCAAAAATACATGCAAATGAAAAAAAAGACAAGCACACAGACAGGACCTGCTCTGCCAGGTGGCTGACATTCATCCATTCCTGGGCCACGGCCCTGGGAGCCAGCTCAAGGCATGTGCAGTCAGAGAAGAGGACAGGGTTGTTCTCATTAGACAGAAAGAACAGTTGAAGGAACTGAACCAGCGGACTGGCCTCAAACAAAGCAAACCCAAGCAGAAACAGCCTCCAAAACTACTGCAATGTAGTCTATCAGCAGCAAACTTCCCCCCAGTGCAGCAACACCAGGAACAGAGTGCTCTGCGGAGCAGCGCTCATGCTTGCTCCCCCAAGCATTTGACCAGGCCGGGCTCTCGCCCTCCCCAGGCAAAGGCACCAAGCACCAAGCTCATGTCTTAGTGAGCCATCCTCAAAGCAGGCTCTGCCACAACTCTAGAGCAAATTATTCTCCAGACCAAGCTCATAAATAATGCACAGTGACTGTAAAAGGAGCTGCAGAATAAACAGGAAGTATTCCGATCAGAATTCAGATACAGAACCATGACCTCCAGTCAGCTGACTGCTGTGCTCTAGCTCCTGGGTCTGGCTGCCAAATTGACTTAAGCACTTCTCAAAATTGCCAAAGCTGCCAAAAGCCTCTTTGATAAGTGACGTGGGACATAGAAAAAAGTAATCTCTTAAATGAGAAACTTGTTCCTTACAGTGCTTTACAAGAGATCCAGTTTCTGCCTCTCCTTTGTTAAAATGGGGAGGGGGTGGTAAATAAGAACTTTCCCTTAGAGGCTCAACTGCAGGAGTCAAATATTGCCACATCTGGTAACTCCCACGCTCGCCAGCTTTCATTTCTACTAAATTACAGATATGCAAGAATGCTGTTTATGCAGGAAACTCTGGTTGCCTCACAAGGGCTGTGAAGCTTCCTCACCAGCTGGGCTCATGAGTAAGAAAAAGCACTTCACCAAAACTGAATCACATAGACCTAAATCATTCCTTAAACAAAATTTGCCTAATTGATTCTTTAATTAGCCTGGTGAGGAGGATTTTATACTTCAGAGATGTCCAAAACTTCAACTGGCTGCTCCTGTCAAAGTTGCACTCTACTACAGTTAAGACAGAAACATCAGATACCTGATTAATTGTAATCATGGACTGAGGCTGCAAGAGGCCACTTCCTTTATTTACCTAGTTAGCCAATCCACACAGAAGGAAAGCCAACAGATGTGTCTTCCAGACCATATAATGGACAAGTCCTCCCAGGCTGCTAGTACTCAAGCACAGCAGCTGCAATGAGTTCATAAATACTCTAAGCATTGGAATATGCTCGGCAACCTAATCCTAGCCAAAATATCATGATAAAAGTACCCAAGAGAATTACACACTCAGTTTCTCACTTTCACACTACCTAGTCACTGATGTGAAACAGCTTGCATAAAAGAAACAAATAGAACAGACTACAAAACAAAAACATGAGACCACTGGCTACATATTCACCATGGAGAGGACAATTACCAAGGGAACATGCATGCACTCATCCAATACAAGCACTGGGGTGAGGAGGGGAAATAGGAGAACAACCCAAAACACTACCCAAAAGCAATACTGATACTTCTCTAACGACAGGAAACTGTGCAGTAAAATGATTTGCAGGCCACTGTGGTCCCTGTTTATTTGCCTGGGCTTGAAGAGCAACATATTTTTCTTGTCAATGGCAACTCTAAATCTTGGAATTCAAAAATTCCAAGACTGAAAGCACAATCCAAGGTACACACTGCTATAAAACTTGCTCTCTGACTGTTCTCTTACAGGGCACCCACTTTCAGCCATCATCACAGAACAAAGGTCCTTTGGTCTGATTCACTAATGTCATCCTCACATCGTCCCAGGAATTAATTTTTACAAATGTATCAACTCGATGAGAAAAACACACAAAACTAGCCACGAACCATGTGCAACACTAAGGATGGAAAAAAACTCTAAACAAAGCACGATCAAAGTCTGGAGGATGTAAACAGAAACCCAGCTTCTAAGTTCTCCTACCAGTAGGGTGCACTGGCTCCAGCCAGTGCTTAGGCTTTCGACACACACTCCCATCATCTTTGGAGCCAAGAACACTGTGACACGGCTCCTCACAGGATGATCTGCATCACTCGCCACATCTTCACAGACCATCAATTTTCCGGGAAGTGCCAGGCAGCTAAGCTCTAGTAGTGTTCCCGTTTAGTGCTATACAACCTGTGAGCCTGAGCACTGCTTTAGCCACTGCTACATCAGCAAGAACAACTCAAGTTTTTCCACTCGCACAGCTTTCTCTGCAGGTGGAGCTACTTGCCCCCAGCCACGCCAGGAGCTGGCTGCACGAACCGTGCCACGACAGAGCAGAAGGAGGCAGCCGTCTCTGGCAGCAGCGCTTCCCAAACACTTCCAGCCTCTGCCAAACTGCCCTGCGCACCCCGGCGAGGCTTTCAGCCTGCCTTCCCGAGGATCCCACCGCCACCTGACGTGCTCCGGCACCGGGCTCACAAGTCTGGAAGCCTCAAGGAAAGGGGCCAGGCCCCCAGCCCGCCCCAGCAGCCACGCACCCCCCTCGCCCCCACGGACGCACCCCGACGGCGCGGGCGATGCTGCCGTACTGTGCGAGCAGGCGACGGTAGTGGCCGTGGCAGCCCTGACACAGCCGCACCGGGCGGGCGCGCCGGCCCAGGCAGCCCGTCAGCGCCGCGCTGCCCTCCGCGAAGGCGGCCAAGAGGCTACGGCACTCGGGCTCCAGCTCGGGCAGGTCGCCAGGCAGCCCCGCGTCCCACAGCTCCTCCGCCAGCTCCTCCGCCAGCTGCAGCGCCGGGGTCTGGCGCGGCCCCGAGGCGGCGGCGGCGAGGCCGAGGAGGGCGAGCGCCAGTGCCGGCAGCAGCACCCGGCGGAGGCACCGCGGCGGCGCCATGGCGGCCGCGCCGAGGAACCGGAAGCGCCGCGCCGGGAAAGAGCCGGCCCCCGCCGCGGGGCGCCGCCGCTGATTGGTCGAGGTAGGACAGGGGGCGGGGCAGGGCGCGGCAGGGGCGGGGCGGGGGCGGGGTCGAGACGGGCGGGACCGGGGGCTCGTCCCGGGGGCTCATCCCGGGGGCTCATGCCAGGGGCGCATCCCGGGAACTCATGCCAGGGACTCATCCCGGAGACTCATCCCAGAGGCTCCTACCGGAGCACGGCGGGGGTGGCGGGGGCTCGTCCCGGGACACGGGCTGCACCTGTGCCCGCGGGCTGTACCTGCCTCGGACGCATCCTGCTCCGCTGGGAGTGCTGTTTCTGTGCAGTGCGTTTCATCCCGGTAATACTCTCTTCACACGAGAAGGGGTTTTAAGAGTACCTGTCGTGTGGGAAGTGACTTTAAAACATGCTGAAATACAGCAAAAATTTAAGGAAAAAATCCCCCAAACAGAGAAAAAATTTGTGATGGAGAAATAAACTGCAACTTCTGCAATCAAAGTATTTCCCACGTCTTATCTAAAGCTGGACACATTTGTTGGTACCTGGCTCCATCTTCCCCGTGGCCGACTCTGAATCAAACCACAGCCACCAAAGGAAAACTCTTCTCGGAGCGGGAGAAGTGAGTACAGCAGTGGGCAGCCCTCACCGGGGGCTGGAGCGCCAGGCTATCTGGTAACTCTGTCTGGCAGGGCCTTGACCCCCTGCCCGTTCCTTCTGACTCAAGCTCTTTTCAGCCATTTACATGAGCTGAAGATGCACCAAGTCTGGGGTTTGTAGCGCTCTGGTAAGACACACATCAGAGAAACAAAGCAGGGCCGTGTGATTCCATAGCATGGTGCCTTCGGGAATAACGGAGCCAAGCAGGAATGGCCCCATCCATTTTTTGCAGCCGATTCAGTGCTACACACATGGCAAAGGTGATGGGACACAGTGCTGGCCAACAATGCTGTGACAGCCGTGCCAGCTGCTGGGAATTCAGGACTTTTGAAGTGGCTCCCAGAGCAACCAGATGTACTCAGCTCCACCAGCACCGTGTCACCTGGCCCACCTGGGGCTGGCTTGTGCCAGTCCTTCAGTAGACGTCACGGCATGGAAATATCCAAGACAGATTTGTAAAAACACAGAAGTGAATGTGGTGATAAAGATGCCATCAACAGGCAAGAAGCACCCAACAGAGAGCATCTGGCTTCTCTGAGTGTCCTGAATGCCTCAGCTCTGAAGAACAGGCTTTCAAAGCCATGAATGAAACAAATGAAAACCACATCATGAGAACGACACAGGCAAATGCGGGAGTGTGGTCAAAAACGTACCGCGTTGCCTGCACTTGTAAATGCCCAGGGCGAGGGCCCTGGTTTGGCTGCCGGACCTTCCCTGAGCCCTGCTGCCCAGTCTCCAGGCAGGTCCCACCGGGGTTTTGTCCAAGGCTGGGCAATACCTTCCCGCACAGCGCCTCTTGAGATTTGGGGACCACGTCTAGCAAGGCTACTAAGTGGAAGCCTGAGGCTGCTTAGCAGGATGCGTATGCCCAGGTGGTCCTGGCACCAGAAGATT
Source organism: Vireo altiloquus (assembly GCA_013396875.1). NCBI lineage: Eukaryota > Metazoa > Chordata > Aves > Passeriformes > Vireonidae > Vireo > Vireo altiloquus. The sequence goes on from VZRF01002164.1 coordinate 2,404,507, forward strand.
GTCACCCTTCCGTGCCTCCCTAGCAGGGGTGCCGCCAAAACACCGAGAAACCCCGGCCTGCACCAAGCCAGCGCCCGCAGCCCTGAGATGGAGACAGGGACAGCTTGCCGCTCCTAAGCCGCCCTCGGGCCAGCCCCGTTTGCCCGAGCCCCGTTTGCCCGAGCCGGGAGCGGGGTGTCCCTGCAGCGCGGGGCGGCCCGGGGCTGGGCGGGGGCGGCACGGCAGGGCTGCCCGCATCCCCCCGGGAGAGGGCAGCAGCACTCCCGCGCATCGCCCCACCGAGGGGCCGCGGGGGATGCAAAGGGACCTCGGCCTGTCCCACACCGCCCCGACAGCAGCTGCACCCCGGGGGAGCGATGGAAACACGCCCCAGGCCAGGCGCTCGGCATCCTCACCGGGGTTGTCCCTCCCGTCGGTCTGCGGGCCCCAGGAGGGATCAGGTCTTGCGGGTCAAGGGGGATGCGCTTTCCCACGTCTTGAGAGAATTTAATACTCTCCTGCGAGAGAATGTGTTCTTCCTATGTGTGGAAACTGGTCTCGAGGGGTGTGGAGAGGGGAAAAAATAAAAAGGGAAAAGGGAGAAAGAAATTTTTTTAAAAAAGAAAAAGGGGAGGTGGAGAATAAAGAAAAAAAAAAGCTCAAGAGTTTCAGGTGAGATCTCTGGGGTGGACTCAGTTGCTGCAGACCTATAAGGAAGATGTCTAGTCACAAAGTGCTTCTCCTTTTTGTCAGTAATAAACATGACAGTACAAAACAAATAAGAGAAAATCACTAACTTTTCAGCGGTGGTTCAGAACCACGGCTAGAAGAAAGCTTGGTTCCCTTATCTGATAATAGATAAATTTGGTTACTGAGCAGAAACAGACATTTACACTGAGAATTCAGCTGTGAAGCTCATTCACTTAATTTTGTTATAGACATAGTGTCATTACCTTTCTGCTCAACCCCATCAAAGGGCTTGTACTCACAAGCAGGGTTTGGCCTTGGTCAGCAAATCTCAGAAATATTCAAGAATATCAGAAATCTTCTGTGAGTATACCAAATTATTCTTGAAAACACATCCAAGAGTTTCAATACCTGCCCTGACTATAGGCAAGTGCATTATTCCACAGAAGGAAAAAATCTTACCTTTAAAGAGCAGAAACACAACACAGCAAATGAGTATTGATTTCCTATGCCATCTTGCTGGATCTGAGGAAATGGCAGTGCAAGCCACGGAAAATGAACAGTTTGAAGCTGTGAACCTGGTTTTCCCCTCTGATTGTCTGTCTCCATTTCCTTCCGTGCTCTTTCTCCTGAGTTACACCACTGTGAGCTGAGCAACAAACCCTTTTTTCAAGTTTTCTTGTTATCTTTGAAGGACGATGGCTTGGATAAAACCCTTACTCCAGAGGGCTGAAAGAAGAGGAACAGACCACAAATGTTAAGGCAGTGCCAGAAAATTAAGTGATGACTGAGAGTGAAAGGAGTCAGGGGTGACTGGAAGGCTGGGTGTTGGGGAGTGTAATGGCCTCTCTAAGGGAGACTGGGGCAGCAGCTCAGAGGGCAGGAAGAAACAGAAAAAAGGATTCTGCCTCCGAAGCCAAAACTGCTGCACAGAAGACAGACTACCCATCAACTGAAACAGGGGCTGGCAAGAGAAGGGAGGTGTGAGGGTTGTCCACTGGGAGGTGTTTCTGGCACTGTGAAAATGGAAATCTTTTTTAACCTTGACTAATTTTATTGCAAGGATGACAAAGCTCAACGTGACCACAGGATCAGTGTATTATATTTATTCCCTGCCCCCAAAAAGCTTTCTTCCCCCTCTCCATCCCAGTCCTGCATGCCACTTTTAATTCACGGGGCCATTGTTGGCTCCTACACGTGCTGGTTGTGGCTGGTGTCAAAGCCTGACTGTGGGTCACCCAATTAAAAGACTCTTTTCCAGATTCCATAGAGCATCAGAAAGTGGTCCAGGAAACAGTAGCACATATGTAATTAATAAAGGGCACACACACATCTTCATCACACCCTTGACAATGAACTTATGAGGAAGTAAATATGTTAAATAAACTGTCGGTTTATTTATGCCACATTGAGGCATTTTTGGTTGGTTCCAAGTCAAAAACGCCCTGGCAGTATCATAGAGTTGGTCCAAGCTGCTGCTTATTTTTAAAAGATTATGCAAGCTTTGTTTAAAAGTGATTGACAAACACTTGTCTAGCTGCTCTCTTTCTGACCAGCCTGAGCCATTGTGCCTGCTAGCATTGTCCATTTGGAGCATTATTTTTCTATGTGGATAGCAAAGAATATGAAAACCTTCTCACTCAGGACAAGAATATAGAGTGACATATGCATTAAACCATGAAGAATGAGCAAAAGGACTCAAAAGTCAGGAAAACAAAAATTGATTCGCAATCATTTCAGTCTTTAATTCAGAAACTCCCAAAATATATTAGTGTCTTTGCAAATTAGATGCCAAATCCTGCCTGGAGCTTTCAGGAGCAATAATATTGCATTGGCTACTTGGAAGTCAGGGAAGATCAGACACTTAAAAAGTGAAGACACACTCAGGAGCATCATTGTCTGGATAAGTATGAGAAACTGCTATTACCAACTATAATTTCACCAATGTTAGACTTACAGAAAATGTGTATCAGTGCCTCATACAGAATGCCTTTTTAAGGAATGTTCTGCAGGTTGGTTTATTCCCTGAATTGCCAAATGAAACAAGGAAACACTAATAGCATCACTGTTTTCCAAAGAGCTGTAACTAGATCTACAGCCCAGGCTGTCCAACTCGACTCCAGTGTGTTTGTCTTTAGCAATTTTATGGTAAATTGTGAAACAGACTCTTAGCTCACCTAAGCCAAATCACCACATTCTCATTTTGGAGAATCATGAACCCCTTCCTTGCCAGAGTAAGGTTTAGGGTTAGATGACACCTAGTACATCCAACTCCTCCTTTTTCCTAGCTATTCACTTGGAGAGAGGCTGGACCAGCACTTAACGTCCTCAAAGGATCAGTGGTCATTTTTCTGATTAGCACTGTCCACAGAGACCTGCCCAGGACATTTTCCGTATTCACCTGCTCCTGGAGTCTATTTTTATAGCCTGTGGTGGATACTTCAGCTGGAACAAGCTGGGTGGAGGAGCCCTGGACACTGTCCTGCCCCTGGGGCTGGGGTATCAGAGGGCACTGAAGTGACCTATGGTGATAAGCCAGAAGTAATTTTCCCATTTCCAAACAGGTATAGAGAGAACTCTGAGACAGGCCATCCATCAACTTACCCTATTCTCTATTTAACACTAGCAAACTTCTGAAGAGAGAAAACTACCCCATGTCTTTGTATGAAGGCTTTTTTTTTTTTCTGTAGGCATATAACAGCATAATAGCTTCAAAAATCATATGCAGTGCCATATGATCTTTGCTTAGACCTTAAATGTTTTCATATAATCCTCTCTATGAATCCAATGCACAGAGAAATGTCATTTCCATGCACCTGTCAGAGTTTTTATTGTGGAAAAGGAAAAAAAAACCAGGTACATTGTATTTTTAGAATAATGACTAGAAAAACAATAATTGTCAGTGGCAATCATGCCAGCCTGTAAAGATACAGCTAGAAGTAAGTTGACGGGGTTTTTTTGTTTGGATTTTTTTTTCCAGAACTGTGCACTTGAGCAACTGAATGATACCACATTTAAGGTCTTGTGTGGCATTGCCATTTCCTTACTCATATGCATCTAATTAAGTCTTAATTGTGCTGTTCGTTATGAAATGAAAGAAGGGCTTTAATTTTTCATGTCAGTAAAACAGAATGATACCAATGAAATAGCTAATGTATAGAAAAATAAAGTATGAAAAAAGACATTGGAAGATAATGCAAAGCAGAAAGGTTAGAAGGAGTATAACAGGAAAATTACCACAAATAACTTCTTGATCAACACAAATGATATGAAAGCTACATTCTTTTTATATCTCACTGCAGTGTGGATGACTGTCCATGCTCAGAGATACCCAGTGAGCCAAGTTTTGCTCTTAGTTACTCGGGGATCAGTGTGGTATCATCCCAGTCTCCTCTCCAGCAAGAAGCAATCCAAAACCATTCTTCCCTTTTGCACAGATTGTTTCCTGCTACTCGTATAACTCCACTGAATTTCATCAAGTTCCCAAAGCACAAGCCTAAAACATGGCTCATAAGGGAAAATGGCTGGGCTTTGACAGACATTGGATCCTCTTGTACACCTGTCAAGTTTCACTCCTTGTGTTGCAGCCCCTCTGGGATGAGCCAGTGGAGGACACCCTCCAGAAGCAGGAGTCTTTCCCTCCCAGACACATGCGGCCAGGATTGAAGCAGTGGTGCAGGAGCTGACGTGAACATCTGAGCTAATCAACTAAGGGAGAAAGAATATTTTGACAACTCTCTCCAAATATATTTGTCCTGGTGAGTTCTTTGCTTTATATCTCTTCTTTGAATTGTACCCAGGTACTTCTTACACATGGCAGTAGAAAATTATCTATTCACTAATATAATTTTCTAGAAAAAGTTTTTCCGTTCTTCTCTGGGTAAAGGATCACAGCAAGATGAGTGCCACAGAAGATAGCATAAACATGGCAAGTTCAGTAAATGTATCAAATGTAAGCATTGATTATTCTACAGAGTTGCAATCTTACCTGAAATACTCCCCATCCATGTTAATTCTGAGAAAAGGGGAGGGGAAAAAAAGTATTCAGCACAGTTTTAGGTTATTGTAACAACAAGGTACCTCTGGTGGCAGAGACACCTATGGAGGAAAAGTCCACCATGGCTGCATCCCACCGGACCTCGGTCAGCTACAGCCACACTGTTGTGAGATGCAATCAACTTAGGAAGAGCCAAGCATTATTCCTACCTGAGATATGTCACCACCATTGGTCCATCCTTTGGGGTTTCCACAAGGACCAGATTTTCTCATTTGTGAATTTTCAAGTCTGTTCAGCAGAGTTCACCGAGGCTGTGTGCCTGTGAGAAAGGGAGCACGCTTTGGTCAAGAGGCTGTAAACATAATATTGAGTACCCAGATGGATAGCAGGCACCAATAGGCACTTCCAAAAGGCTACAGGCAGCTGAAGACTCGATGAAATTTTGTGAACAGTCTCCTTCACACCTTGCAGTATTCATCACTATGTTTCAGTTCCAGCTTGCTGCTGTGACCTGAAAGTCACTTCCCCTCTTCCAAGGATTCATGGAGAATTGATATTAAAAAAACAAACAACAAATACTGTCTCGGTTGTAAATATCACATATAGTGAATGCAACTTCGGGTGCTGGGATGGTATTTATGGATGCTTTATTTGTAATACCTTCTTTTCAAAATTTTTTTTTCCATTTAGAGTGTTTTCGTTTTTAAATTGGTCATTCCACCCCCTTCCCCCCCCCCCCCAAAAAAAAAAACCCTAAACAACTAACCAACAGCAGATAAAAAACCCACAACCAATTTTCAGTCTTAAAACTGATCTAATACTGTGTACTCGATCTTTCTCTGTGAGGAGGAACGGTACTAACATTGCTGCAGGGACAGTGCAGGCAAACTGGCCATCCTGGCCACACTGTACCCCTGAAAGCTCTGGCTGGCACAATTTAACTCTAGTCCATATTCAAGGGGACATTTACACTGGGCCCTTCCAGGAGCAAAGGACCCCAAGCAAATTTTCAAGAAGTGAATTTTCAGTGGCAAGGGAGAGGTCAGGCTGTGAGAATCTATAAAATAATAGAATTTGACTTTCTTACCTTTCTACACTCTATTAATTGAAGTGTTTGAAAGAGAGGATGTAATTATTCAACACAAACCTGCCAATTCTTCAGCAGCTCGTCCAAGCCTTTCTGAGCAGCACAGGCTTGTGAATGTCTGGGACTGTCTTATGTGAATTGATGTCTCACCATCTTCCAGCTATTCAGAACCTGCATACCTTTGTCCACAAATTATTTTTAAAAAATAAGGAACGGGTTGTCCCTGGAATTTCCCACATGTTCATGGAATTTCAACATGTTCACTCGCTGTGAAAGCAGGGACAGAGACAGACTGGAGAGTCCCCAGTACCGGCTGGGGCCGGCCCCCGCTGTATGAGAGCTCCGTCCAGCAGCCGAGCACCCGCTGTGGGGAATCTCCCTGCCCTGTTCCTTGTCTCGAGGTGCTGGGCCCCGCGTCCCGCGTGGAGCCCCCACCCGTGGGATCGCAGGCGCTCCCCCCGCCGCAGCCCTCCCGCGCACTTCAGGGCACCGTGGGCAGGCGGGGATGGCGAGGATAGATGAGTGTCCAGATGAGTGGACAGACGCATGGACAGACTCCAGGTGCGCCCCTCCACTTGCTTCCACAGTGCCGGGGCAACCCCCGGGGCTCACTCCCACGCAGACCTCTGGGGAGCAGCTGTGATTTTTTTTCCTGTGGAGCGCAGAAATACTGAGACCAAATCTGGGGCTTTTTTTCCAAGCCAGGTGTTTCCTTACTCACAACTCCTGAACTTGCCATAGGGGAGGCTTACACAACTCTGCAGAGGAAAGGACAAGAGCCGGTGAAACCCAGCACACAGCCAGGGGTGCCCGGGACCCCCCTGCAGCCTCACGCACACGGGAGCCGGGCACACAGCCCCTGTCACAGGTGAGGTGGGCGCAGAGGGGCGTGGGGCTGAGCCGCAGCAGCAACCTGTTGACACCAGCGACCGGACATGCAACCTTCCCGGGGCCGGGGGCAGCTTCCCACTCCCCCCAAAACCACCCACCTTTTTTTCCTGGGCAGGGTAGGGCTGCAGGCAGTGGCTGGGGAAAGCCCTCTCGGTGCTGCGTCGGGGATGTGGGATGTGCCCAGGCTCTCCTGCGCCCCTTGGGTAGGGGGCTTGGGGAGGCGGGCGTCCGAGAGCCAGATACACGCCGGGGTTTTTTTGGCATGGGGAAAGGGTTGTTTTGGGGAGCGGCCGTGTCTGCAGCCCCGGCGGTGGCTTTGGGAGCGNCGCCTCCCCTGCCCGGGGACGCTCTGGGACTCGGCTTTTTGTTATTTTCACGGAGAAGATATTAATTAAAAGAAATACATGATTAAAAAGTAATGAGTTGAATAAAAATTATCTCCGCTCATTTTCTGATTATGTTAATTGTTAAAAACCCTTCAATCACGCTGTTGCAGTCAATGGGTTTTAATGTGAAATTAGTGGGCTCTTGATAACTTACAGTCCAGAATAATCCTGGAGGTTTAGTCATCATTCCTAATAACGAGATGTTACTGAGAACGGAGATTTTACATGATTTTGCCACATTCAGCCCTTCCCCCATGGAAGGGTCTGCCTTTGTGGCACACAACTTCAATTTTCATGCCTACGACTACTTTGTTAGTCTTCCTCTGTGTACTGCTCCATTATACGCCAATTACATATTTTATGTGCCTGTGTGTCGTCTGAATATTTAGAAAAAAACCCACCATGTGTCCGATAAAAGAAAAGAAAAACAATTTTATCCCTCATGGATTTCTAATTTTATTTCATCCGTCCAACCCATCTTGGATATTGTGACTCTTCCTTTGCTGTAATTAATTATCTCCCTAAGAGATAAGAACAGGTTTATACTGCAAATATTAAAATTAATTAGACTCTTCAGGGGGGAAAGTATTTTCTCCAGGCGTTGGTATTCTACAGGCTTAAAGACTACGGCTGGAAATAAATATGAAGAGTTTCTCCCATGGGTGGTTGCAAAGAGCCGGGGATTTGTAAACTTCAGCCCCGGGGTTCGGCAATGCCTCGAAATCCGCCTCTCAGAGAAGGAAGAAATGACGGCCCCCAGACCACTCATTAGAGCCAACGTGTTTCTGCCCTAGAAATTGGTTTAAGAGAGGTTTCATTTTCACGCAGAAAACTAAATGTATCCTTTTCTGTTCGACAGCCCTGAAATTTTTCACCTAAAAACCTCTCCTCGCACGTACCTAACAATTTAGATAAAACCTCGAGCACTGACAGCAAACTGACTTCTCGCTGGAAGTAAAGAAGGAAGGAAGGAAAGGAGCGAGGCGGAACAGAGGAGCGGCTGTGGAGCAGCGATCCGTGCTGCCAGCCCGGGATGTGCCCGAATTCCTTCGCAGGGGCTGTAAGCGCCGCGGGCGAGGAGCCGCCCGGGCCGCCGGGGAGCGGCTCTGGGAGCCCTGGGGACCCACGGACAGCCGCCGGGCCCGTTCAGTGCCACTCCTTGAGGTTCAAAAAGGGGAGGGAGAAGAAAGAGGGGGGGGAAAAAGAGGGGAAGGAAAAGGCAGCAGCAAAATTGGCGCTCTCTGTTTTTGCCTCTGTGTGTGTGTGTGAGCGCATACCCACGTATTCCTTCCCCCTGAAACAAAGTGCTGGTGCCGCGCATCCCTCTGTCACTGCAAGGATATCTAATTATTGCTGACAGATAAGAAAAGACGTTTTCGGGAGGACTGAGGGGGCTGGCGATGGGGGCGGCGGAGTGCAGGGCGCATTCCCGGCCAGCCCTGCACGGATCAGGCTGTGGAGAAGTCTCCACCACGGCGACTTGGGCTGCCGCTGGTTTAGTATTGATCCCCTATTACCGCCGGCGAGGAGCGGGTGTTTGCTGACCTTGAGGGGAGAAGGGGGTTACGGCCCCGTCGTGCACACTGCTTCTGGCTCCTTTGGGATGGGGGGAGGCAGGCCAGGATCCGGCCCTTCGTGTGCTCCCTCCACGGGAAGCCGCGGGTCAGGGCCACCTCCCCGTTTCCCACCCGTGCCTGCCCTTCTCCCCGCCCCCGCCCCGAGGCAGCTCCCGAGGGCGTCGGGCCTCGGGGAGGAGGGGGAAGTTTATGTCCTAGTTTGTTGTGAAGGGGAGCGCTTGGGGGGTTGTGGTTTGGTTTGTTGTTGTTTTGGTTTAGGTTTATTTTTCTTTTTTTACTCGCTCTTCTGTTTAAAAAAAAAAAAAAAAAAGAGCCATTTGTTTACAAAGCCCCACTGCCCCCATCTGAGCCCACCCCGCGGGGCTCCATCAAGAAGCGGGGGGGATCCCTCCGTGCAGGGCCCCTCGCCGGTTCATTTCCCTATTTGCATCCGCAGTTAGCTGAAGATCATTTTAATAAATAACAATGAAAGAAGAGCGCATCTAGAGGGCTTGTCGGCAACATTCAAAAGCCAATAGAGTTTATAATTTTACTCTATCATTTCTTATTGATTAGAGTAATCAAGATAAAAAGCTAGCCGGGCTCCGAGAAGTTCAGCGGCATATCATTAAAGATAAGAGTCAGTTAATTCTGGCGCAGGGGTAATGGTGCCGGCGATGAAGAGTTCATTTGCATGAGATGCTGAGCCCCGTAACAAGAGGACAAAAATCACTAATTAGGACTGCAGAGTGTCTCGAGTTCTTCAAGCACCCTTTCGAGATGAGGGATGATGCAAAGCGACCGCACTTTTATGTAAATTCGGGCTAGGACACCGCGACCGGGGTGCTGCTCCTCGGCAGGGATTGCCGGGCGCGGACGGGTCGGGTCCCCGGGGCCACTCCAGGCTCCGATGTGCGCGGCCGCAGCGGCACCGAGCCTGCGGGACTCCGGCAGCCCTGAGCAGCCCGGGCAACTTGGGGGAAACACGGCCGCAGCGAGCTGCGGGTTTGCGCTGAAATCTGCGGGGTGGGGGAGCAGGACAAGAAGGAAAAAATTAAAACAAAATTAAACAAAAATTAAACAAATTAAAACAAACCCAAATCATTTTCTGAAAGGTTTATTCGTCGAGTGAAAAGAAATAGAGTGAAAAAAAAATAAGCCTCACACCAATGAAAAATGAGAAGTCTGCACTAAGGTACCCTTGAGCCTGCGGGTTGCTAAAACCTAGGAGAGCTTCGCGGCAACCTGCGAGCAGAGTCCACACCACCGCGGGGAATACGGAGCGCCCACCGCCCCCCACCTTCCGAGAGACAAGCCTGGGATCAGCCACTCCCTCCCGCTGCCCTCGGGCTCCCGGACACTTCCTTCCCCACGGAGCGCGAGTGGGACCATCGTCCCCTCCTTTCACCAGAGCTACTCTCCTTGTCCCCCCTCTTGTCTTGCCCCTCTCTGATCTCACAGACAGACCCAAGCCACTCAGCTTCGGGCAGCCCTCTGGGGAGGAAGGACACCACAGCCGTGGGGCTTTAGGGAAGCTCCCCACAAAAGCCGGGGGTCCAGCAGCAGGCTGGTGACTATCGAGTTGTTTACTTGCCCGAAAAGTATCAGCCGCGGGAGGCTTGGCAGCTGGCTGTCAGCGCTAACTTTGCCCCTCGCTTGGCCGGGGAGTAAAGGATTCACGGCCTTCTTTGGGCTAATTGTAGGTGTCAGCGTGGAAAGCGGCAATGTTTGCCGCCTCTCAAAAGTCTCACTGTGTCTCTCGCCCCCCAGCAGCTCCTGGCCGGCCCCGCCGCTCACCGCCCTGCGCTCAGGACCAGGTGTCCCGGCTACACGCACCCCGCACCTCCCGCTCTCTCTCGTGTTCACACCTTCCTGTCTCCACACGTGTCCCTCCTCACCGCCCCCGCGGCGCACACCTCCCGCGCACGCCCACGATCCATGACCTCGCATCCACAGGCGGACACCCCTCTCCCGCTCCGTTCCGCGCACACTTGAGAGCCGGCGCTCACACCCGCGCGTCGCCGTCTCGAGTGCACGAATTCCTCGCATTCCCAAAATCCCTTCTCGCACACGTGCACCTCTCGGCACCCTAGCACACTCATACGCACATCCCCCCCACCTCCCCTGCAGGCTCGCATGCTCACACGCCCTCAGACAGACAGACAGATACCCCGCTTCACACACCTCCCCCCGGCCCCGACACCCCCCGTCCCCTCGCACACCCCCTGAGCAGGGGCCCGGGGCCGGTGCGGAGGAGGGTGGCCGCGCTCCTCCCGCCTCGCCTCCCCGGTCCCCGGCTCTTTGGACTTTTGTCTGGCTATGTGGCTGAAGGCTCCTTTCCCCTTGTTCTTCCCATAGAGAATAAAGTCAGTCTGTATTTAATGGTTATGGCGGATGTGAGGAGGATTTGGCAAATGAAGAGGCCTTTTGCTCTAAAATATTGTTCCTTACGTCGTGTGAGTCTACCAACCCACCACGACCCCATATTCTTCTCTGGGTGTCTGACTCGAATGACAAACGAGCTGATTTTTTCAGTACATCGCTGGGAAATGTAGTGAGTGATAATAGAGATTTCTCTTTCATTTTTTACGCTTGACTTGGTTATTGTTGCTTTTCTTTTCCCGTGATTCCTTCTGAGGATTAGCTCTGACTTCCCCACTATTGGCGGTCAAAGTGGCCCAAACTCTGGATGACAATTGATGGGGATCAGGGGATTGCCCATTCTGTGCCTGTAAGAACTGATTTGTGCCAGAGAAACTCATCAAGTATAGGCGAAGAATAAAAAGCATTTGGGGGTAAATGTATTCATTGAGAAGGGTTCTTCCAAATTGCTTCTAAGTTTTCTTAATGAAAAGTAACGCTTGCAGCAATCAACGGCTTTTTGACGGATTACAAACCTGAGTAGGACTATGGGGCTGCATTTAAAAGTGCCCTAGCCTTAGCATGAGGGCAGCTTGCTCACAAAAGTGTAGGAACGAGGGTCAGGCCGCAAAATACAAAGCTGAGGTTTGATGCGTGTAGGAGTAATGAAAGGTGCATTAATTTATTAACATGGTGTGCACAGGAAAAGTGAAAGAACAGCCCGGTGTAAGGAGAATCATTAACTCTCTACCCCAGGGACCCACCCAAGCCTCGCCATTTACATCAAAATAGTTATTGTATCTTTAGAGAGATTAAAAAAAAATCCCTCAGCAGCAACAGTCGATGCAAAACGTGGAGAACAGGAGAAAAGGGGAAAAAAAGGAAAGGAAAATGAGAGAAGAAGAAGAAGAAGAAGAAGAAGAAGAAGAAGAAGGAGAAGAAGGAGAAGAAGGAGGTGATGTCAGAGGAGATACAGAGTCGGCGAGAAGGTGCAAGGGTGCGACAGCCCGGCTCTGTCGCGTCCCGGCCGAGCCCCTCCGCCTCCGCTGCCGCCGGTCTCCCCGGGGCGGTGGGCGCGGGGCAGGCGGGGCCGGTCCCGCCGGGGGCTTCGGGCAGCAGTGGAGGGGTCCCGGGGCCCGACACCCTCGGCGCCCCTCCCCATGAAGTGTGGCTTCGGGCGTCTAAACATCGATTTTATTAATTAGTCTAATCATTAGGGCCGGGGACAGCGCCCGGCGAGGGGAGCGGGCCGGAGGTGGCATCTGCGGGGGGTGCGGGCTTTGTCCCGGGCCGGGTCAGCGCTCGGCCGGCCCGGCCCGGCCCGGGCTGCATTTCGCTTTTCGTGGGGCTTTTTTTCTTTTTTTCTATCGTATTTTTCTTAAGTCGAAGAACACAATGAGAACAGCCCCGAAGTGAAAAGGGTAAGGCCGGGAAGGGGAGCGGGGAGGAATCTCCAGTCCTTTTCCCGCATTCCCTTCAAACCCAAAGGCCAGAATATTAACTTTTTTCCCCCTACATCTTGTCAATGCTATCATGGCTTTGATGGGAGGGTCTTCAAGGTGGCACATTTCTGAACTTAACCCCTTTTCAAACTAACTCTCTACCTCCCTTGTTAGTGCCCAGCTCTGAACTTCTGAAGAGTATTTTTGTGTGAGTCAGGGTTCATTCACTCGGGGGCTTTTGTAGGACTTTCTTCCTTTCAGCCCTCAGTGTGTTACACCAATTAAAGGACGACGTGCTGTAAATGTAATGGGCCGAGCAGTGATTGTTTTTGACAAGCAACAAAACACATAGATCCACCCCTTAGATTAGGCCGTTGAAGGGAGGTTCATGCCGGTCAGTTTACTGAATAGTTCATGAACTGTAATTCTGAGGGCTTGTGTGAAAGAAAATGTCTCTCTCCCTTTCTTTTCTTTTCTTTTTTTTTCTTTTCCCCTCTAAAAGAAGAAACACCAAGCATCTAGGGGGAAGGGGATGGCTTGGGAGGGTGAGGGGAGCTGGAGGAGAGCAGAGGTGGCTTTGTCTTGTCATTTAGCAAGAAAAAAAAAGAAGCTAACAGTCAAGCCACTTTATGTCACTAAACACGTCAGCATCCTTTAAAGAGATGCTCCTCTCCATACATCTTTATAGGCAGCCTCGAGCTAACAACCTGCTACCTGCTCCCATCCACTCAGTATTTTTATCTGGTTCAGAACTCCCTCACAGCTGAATCAGAAGCAGGATAATTCCGACTTCATTTCACAGAGGAAGAAAATGTGGATTCGAGTTGAACCTTTGAGAAGTATAAAAACCAAGAAAAATTGTACCATATCATGGGCCTGATCATGTTCCTCTTCAACCCAGTGGATGGAGGGTGGGAGTAAAGAGAAAATCCTCCATAACCTGAATAGGACCTGAGTCAAAGTGGTTTTGAAAATAGCATTATGGTTCTTTCCCAAATGGCCAATGGCCAAGGGGGTGCTTGACTTGTTTATTTAAATCAAAGCAACTTGGATATTCTCACGAAGGGGTAGACACAGTCACAGGCTGTGGAAAGAGTGAGAATAAAGAGGTGGATGCCTCTTCTTGAAAAGAAGTTAATTTCTTCATCCTTTTCTATGAAAGATTATTCTGGTCATGTCACATTCCCTTTAATCCCAGAGGCATCTGCAGTCTTGCAGCCGCACAGGTACCACATGTGGGTTTGTGAAGGAAGCCACAATAATTCAACTCTGTGGAGATACAACACAGAAATGCCTTCAGAGCCCTTTGAGAGAGGAGTATGCCTCTGCATGTGACTCCAAAAGTCAGTCTGTGAGGCGATCCCTGAAAAGCAGTCTACCTAGGGAATTCCTGCTGAAGAAATGCAACATGATCTGCTCTCCACTTCTGCCTGGGCATAATTTCACCACTGAACTGATAAATTAAATAAATAATCCTTCTTGCATTCAGATATGTTTTTCCCCTAAGCTTTTTTTAGTGACTCCCATGGTTTGCTAAATCCCTTTTAATTCATGTGGGGCCCCAGCAAACCCCCATGACACTTGTGGAAATGATGTGGGCAGCTCTCACTCTGAGACCCAGAATTGTTGCCATGCAATAACCAGATGGGAGCCATCTGAGCCTAGGTAGCAGTGCATAGCATTTTTTTTCTAACCCTTCCTTCCTTCAGTTCAATACAATGGGACCTAATTCCTGCAACACTTTTTTTGGATGCAGCAAGTTGTTTACACTGCTAATAAGCTCACTGTATGCGCTGTAAAATTTGTACTTGTTACTGCAGGAGATTAATGAATATGTGAATCACAGCTGAGGAGTTTAACTCTCATTGACTTCATTATGCAGAAGGTACCAGGAAACAAAAAGACACGTGTGCTAACTCATAAACAGAAGTGCATCTCTAATTCCAGTCTGCAGGCCCCACTAGAGCAGACTTTACATCTGCTCCCCCAAAAGAACAGTGTGCTGCGGACACTGGCACACAGACCACAGTCATCTGAGGCCACAAATGCCACTGGAGATGGCAACGCTGTGTGGATGATGGGCACATATCAAAGGGGGGATACCTGACTTGGAGGTGTGAGATGTGCTCCTGGATCAGAACAGGATGGAGGTCAGCCTTGGCAAAGGATGAGATCACCGCCTGATCTGTGTGTTTGATTAGTGATGGTGCAAAATGCTGCAAAATACTATGGCATATGCAGAAGTATGTAAAAAAGGCCCCTCCTCTATTTCCCACCCTTCTCAGCAGTGGCTGGAGAAAGCTCCACCTGATAAAATTAAGTGCAGGTATTTCTGCTTCCTGGAGAATTTATTCTTCTTGTTCCTTTGCAACCAGGTCTTTAGAAAGACTTAGCTCAGGAAAACTAAGGAAATTTTCTTTTTCAGTTTGGGAGAGAAAATTCTATGCAGCCAAGCAAAACAAGTTATAAATTTGTAAACATTTCTGTCATGCAAATGGCCCATTCTGGTTGCAGTAGGGCACCTCTAATTTGGGAGAGAAAGCATAACCTGCACAGGGGTTGCCAGTTGTACGTGATGTAGCCATCCTAAGCCCATGCCAAACAACCTTTCTGCTATGCCAAACCATCCCAGATTTTGTGTAAATTTATTATACCAAGCACACAGCAGCTGTTTAATTGCAGAGAATTTAGGACAGGAAGTGAAGAATAAATCTGCATCCAATTGAATCCACAGCATGTAATTATCTGGAGCACAAATGGGTAAATAACTAAAACTAATGTGTCTAGGAAAATAAAAGCACACATATAGACACATATTTGTGTGGGGAATGGAAGCGTGTTTCATTCAAGTAAAATGACTCACTAGCAGCGTTCCCTTGATCTGGCTCCAAGTGTTTGCAGTGTGCCTCCGATTCTCTCCTGAAGAGTGCTACACGACTTCAAAGCACAGTAACTTTTTTCCAGGTGTTACAGAGCACTTTACAGCAGCAGATCTTGTGACTTCAGAATAGTAGCCAGGAGGAAATCAGCCTGTAAATTTATCACAGAAATTAAAGGAGATTGCGCTGTATGAGGCTGGCTATACTCTCTTCCAAGGGATGAAGATGAATAGAAAAATCACCTATATTCACCAATGAAGAAATGACTGTGTTTGTGGCTTCCATAGAATCAGAGAAAGAGGACTGGGAGGGATTAATTTTTATTTATCTCCTCTCAGAGAGAAGTACAATATCTTTCACTCTTTTTTTCAGTTCTGTACTTTTCCCAAGGAGAACAAAGAAAGAGTGTGGGTGCGTTTTTTCCAAATAGGTTTTAATTTTTTCTGATTGCTGTGGAAATTCATATTTGAAAATGAACCAGTAGGAAAATATACATTCAATGAAGGTGGACAGGCTGCAGTAAGCTGCCCCTCCCTCCTCCCCCCCCCAAAATGTGGGGAAGTTTTCTGTCTTGTAGGGACATGATTGACAAGTAATGTAATCTCCTGGCGAGATGGTTTGCAGATTCCATCCCCGAATAGATGTCGAAAGCATCGTCCTGCTTATCCAAGTTAATACGGTGTGAATACAGCACTGGGTAGCTGCATGCAGCAGGATGGCTGCAGTCTGAAAAATCTGTAACCCACCTTTACTCATAAATGTGGTATCCAGAAAGAGTGCCTATTAATCCACTCCCTGCATTTTCCCTCTTCTCCTCTAAGCAATTTTCCATGGCTTGCATAACCATTTGGACACTTGTGTTAATGCTGTATACCCATTCCCAAAGCTGTGAGCCACTTTTGCAATCTTCTTAGCTCTCAGGGTTTCTCAAATAACCCACTGAAGGGGAAAAAAAATCCACTGAACTAATCATACACATTCCTTTGTGTGGAATAGTTTATTAAAGATTTTTAATTTTTTTTAATGGAGATATTTTTTGGAGATGAAGGAAACGGAGAGGATCAAAGCAATTTCTCATTACTGGGTGGCTGAATGATGGTTAGTGAGACTAGAGGAGATTGACTGTTTTGTGGAGAGATTAGCAGAATTCACATTGCTGCTGAATGAAAGGTGGAGGAGGCAGAAACCCTAAACAAGTGAATTCAATTACTTATGAAAGGAATAGGGTAAATGAGGATTCTCTCTTTGGGTTTGCTCCAGGAAATATTTCTGAAAAGTTTGTTGAAGAATACCAGTCATCCAAACCCTAATTTTGCTATTATGTAAAAACTCGTTGCTCCGTGGCAGCTTGTGATTTGGAAACGCTTCCCTTGTTTTGTGTACGCTGCTGGCGCGTCACCTCTTCATTTAATTTCGTTCTCAAATTACACCACCCAGTGCAACTTGTTTGCACATGTGGCAAGGATTTCAAAAGGAATATAAACCCGATCCCAAGCCCACCAGAGTTAAGGAACACATCCTCCTCAGCTTCCCTTCGATAACAGCCCCAGCGGAGGGAGCAGGGAGCGACCTTCACGGGCTGTGGGTGTGATCGCTGCTTCTGGGAGGTTTGCTGTGCTCTGAGCTCTGGCGTGCCCTGGCACAGCCTGAGACAGCCTAGAGTTCATGACCTGGGAAGTTTAGAATTTCAGTTTATCTGCTATGTGGCAATATTGTAAGCAATATGGCGTGGTAGGAAGTGGTATTTTTCCCATGGGCTATTAAAGCAAGGTCAGTTTAGAAGCAGCATGTTCTCAGTACAAGCCTCTATCTCTTTTGGGTCTCCCTGGAGCAAGACAGTGCTCCCAGGCATGCAACACTCTCCCCTCTCCCCAATACATTCGAGTGTGCTAAGCACAGAGAGATCCCAACTCCCCTAGGACCTCCAGGAACTCCAGATCAAGGACTAAGAGCTGAGGCAGTAAGTCCTGCAGGGCTAGGTAAGGAGAAGCTTTCCCAATAGCAGTACTTCCCTCATCCTAATGTACCAGAATACATTGCTGAACAGACTCAATGTGGAGAGACTGTGACCTGCAGAGGTTCCTTCCAAGCAGAGATTTCTCCTTTCCACACCTCCTGGGCCTCTGCCATCCCCAGAACTCTCTCTTACTTCTGCAAACCTGACATAATCTCATTGCCTTCCTACCTCCCACTCTGCCTCATTCTGTACCTGCCAACTTCCGTTCCCTTGCCTGTGGGTGCCTCTGCCCCTCTTAAACCCCCCCTGCTCAAGGGACACTGTTCCATATCTTTGGGCCTATAAAACCCCCCTCCATAGTTTTGGATGCCATAGAAAAGTCCCACAGTCTCTCAGCAGTCAGAGTTATTGGGCAAGGTGCCGTACAGGATGCAGGGGACAAACTGCTCTCTGCCTTTCATCCTCTCCTAAGTCATGTCCTCAGTTTATCCTGTCCCCTCCCAATCTTCCCTCTCATCCATTCCCACTGCAGCAGCTGGGGTTACACTTTATTCCCTCTATTTGTAAGTGCATTTTGGCCATGGGTCTGGAGGTTTAGACAGGGACCTAGTCTGATCAGAACAAGGAAACTTTTGAGGATACATCTCAGCTTTTTTTTTTCACCCTCTGGAAAAACAAACAAAATTTTCTTCTTCCCAAGATTGATACTAAGGTCTTATATACACTGCAGAGCTGGCAGGAGTCAGGAAGGTAGATCCCTCTCTGCAGCAGAGTAAGAGAACTACCCCAACCAAACATGCTGGGCTGACCTCAGGTGCAAGAGACGTTGGCAAAGGGTGGCTGTGTAATGAGTTATATTTCCAGCTATTTCCAAGGTCCACTTTTGGAGGACGCCCTCTTCTCCCAGTGCTCACAGCAAAAAGCAACACCCAGAACCAAGTTCCTTGAGAAAAACTACTCCTTTAGTGGAGCAGAATCTGCAGCTGGGGGGAGCGGGTGCTCTTCCACGAAAGTAAGTGAAGCTGCGCTGCTCACTTCCAGCTGATGACGTGACCTACAGACCCCAGCTGTGCAATGCATGCCATGTGCAACAAGTAACAGACTGTCTTCCTCACTGGGGATGTTTCTGTTTGCAGGAGGAGTTCAGGAGACTGAAAGAAAATCTCGGGCTTCCTTTCTGCAGCCCTTCTCTAATAAATTGTTAGCCATCTTCTTTCTTATATGGAATATCTATTCCATCCCAACAGCATAATTATTGCAAAGATTTCATCTCTTGCCCAATTTCTTATGCCATTTACTGGTGTTTTACTGATCACAAATTCTCTAATACTTTGTCTAAGATTTTTTGCATTCTCCAAGTATCTGGCAGTTTCAAAATTCATATAAAACTCAGGACTGAGCTGTGAGATATTTAGGACCATCATCTTGTAACAGAACCATTTCCAGATAAGTTCTCCCACCTTTGACATACTTTTTTCTCTAATGAGACGATGGCAGTTCTGACAACGACAGTTCTCCTGTACTCAGGGATGACAGCATTTGCCAATAGCTTTTCTAGTGCCTTAACATGTTACATCCAAAACAGAGTCTTTGGGAAGTATCTACATTTCTCCAGCATATCTGATCCTGAACTAGTTTCAGGGACACGCACTGGAAAACTTTGAACCATGTTATGGAAGTGGAGGGAGTTCTAAAGTGCCTCTCTTGAGCAGTCTGGCTCAAGAAAATATTTGAAACTGACTTCCAGCAGGCAGCTGGGACAAATTGTCTGTAGCACCTTTATTATTCCAGGGAGTGGGTGTTACTATATATTCCACTACTTTTCCCACTTGTAGGCAACCTGCCCCTCTGAACTCCTCTTTCTTAAGGCTCTGGATTACTTAGACAGATGTTGGTATAAGATCTTTAACTTTATAAATTAAATACTGGATCTTCAGGTTGACATAACCTGTATGTTTTTGCTTCAGAGCAGTCCCCTATCTGCAGGGACCTACATCTGGGCCCAGAGGAGCTACAAACCCTCTGTGGAGTTTTAAAATTGGATCTGCCAAGAAAAAGGAAACCCTAATTTTGAAGTGGTTAAATCTCTCATGCCACTGCAGTTGGTGCTTTCTTACCCAGTTTGTACAGTGAGTCTGAAATATTGGCAAACCCACAAATAAGGTCTTCGTAGTAAATTCAGAGCCCCACGGAACTCTGCACATCTGTGACTGCCTGGGAAATTGCCCAATCCTGTGCACAGCCATATTTTTCTTTTTGCTAGAGAAAACTCTCTCTTGCCAGGCTGTGTGTCCATGAGAAGGAGCCCCTTTTCAGAGCAACTCTCATTTCAGGAAGCTCAAGTTCAGTGGTAGCCTTGATCTGATCCCAGGCTAGTTGTAAATGCAGCCTTTCTTACTTCAGCAGTCTCTGAGGGTGCCATGAGCCATCTCAGCAGAGCAGACAGGCTGAGAGAGACCTATTTTGCAGTGACTGCTTCCAAGATCGCTCAGTGTCAGCCAGAAGCCGGCACTTTCAAGTGCTGCTTACTGACGCAGTAGAAATGCTGTCTCCTGCCCTTCAGCCCTGCTCTTTGCTTCCACTGCCACTTGCCAACTCTTCTTAAAACTAAGTATGGAAAGCAGACTGCAATACCCAAGGTGTTATTCTTTCACGACAGTGGCTGCACCTACAACGGTGCTATTTCTTTCAGCATGTCCTGGGGCACTGCCTACTTTGTCCTGAGGCACTGCCTCCCTTCACCAGACCTGTGGATGACATCCAAGTTACTGCTGAAGGCACCTTTAGCTCTTCAGTGGTCTGTACAATGCCTTCTCCCCAGACAGTGTGGGGCAGTTTAATGGGTCATTGCCTCTAAAGATGAGCCTTGAGTTTTCATTATGAAGTAGAACAAGTGCCTTCAGGACTCAGAGGAACTATCCTTGATCCCTTACCAGAAGCAGAGCTTCACAGTTTTTTCATTGACTAGAGTAATTAAAAAGACGTCTGACCCAGCATTCACCCTCTCTCTCTTTGCTGCCCATAACTCACAATTGCACAGTCACCATATGTTCTGTCTCTGTTGGTGTTAGCAAGAATTTTGGCTCAACAGAGGACTCCAAATCTACACTGCCTGCAGCCTGGGGGAGTTTCCTTCATATAACATTTAGTCAGCTTCTCTCTCTCCCCACGCAAGTGATGCTGCCTGAGTGGTGTTCTCTGACAGGAGATGAGCTCGTGTGCTCTTCAGGAGCTCTGTCACGGAGCCAGCCTGCAGCAAGTGAGGATCATCATGGCATTAGCCTCAAACCTGCCCTTCTGCTCCAAAGCAACCTGCTTATGCAGGTGCCACCCCTGTTGCACAGCAGCATTCACTGCCAAGATATCCCAGATCTCAAGATGCATCTTGGATCCTCCTCAGCTTTCTTTTATTCACTCTCCTACTTCCTCATACTTTCAGGTCAATAAGGTGCACCTTTTCCCTTTCAAAACTGGGCAAGGTCTTTCAGTGGGTACCACCAGTTACTGCATTTTGGCCACATTCCAGGCTATAGTTATTGAGGTATTTCTCTACCCTCTCCCCTCAAATGAACAGTTAACAGTGTTTAGCAAATATTTTCCCCTTCGCACAAACCAACTTTATCCTTCCTCCTAATCACTCAGAAGCGCTATCAGGAGGATTCCCGTCCCGTATGCAGACTGCTGCCCATACCCACCATGTCTGCAGCACTGAGCTCCTCTCTCTCTGCCCCACAGCAATGTCCTCTTTCAGCACACAGCTGCAGCTGAGCCCCGTGACAAATTCCAGCACCTCTCAGAACGGCTCTGGCCTCCTTTCGCTGGTCTTTGCAGGCCAAGTCCAGCTGAGTCCCTCTAAACTGGTCCATTGCCAAAGCATCTTGGCAGCCTTTGCTGGAGGTGTGCCAGGAGGGAAGGTTCCTCAGGTTCTTCTTAGCTTGGGTAGATTCTCCCCTTCTCTTCCCTGAGACCCCAGTGAGACCCAGTCTACGGGGATGGTTTCTGGCTTTGGAATGTGTGCCCCAATTTGGAAACTAAGCCAGGGGTTTTTTTTTGCTGCAGGTAATGTTTCAGACCTATTTTGTTCCGGGGAAACACTGTTGCCATCCATCTTCTCTGACAAGGGTTCTGGGCATGCCTTCTCAGATCATTCGCTGCAATTTTTTTACCCTGTTTCTTATATATTGGTACAGTTTGTTTGTCTTCTTTCTTTCCCATTTCTGCAGTTGCAACAGTGTTATAAAGGTAGGCAGCAGAAGTCCTCTGACAGCCTTAATTCTGCATCAGGTTTCTGACTTTTGCAACTTTCTGATTTCCTTGTGCTGTTGGTATTTTTAGCTTTTTTAATCCTCACTGCTGTCCTGCTCAGTTAGTAACCTCCAATCTTGCCAAAGATTCCTTGGCCTCCCCTGTCCCCGGAAAAGCTGCTGGTCCTCAGCCATCTGGTTACTGGTTCCTTATTCATTTATTTTGAATTTGTTCCAGCTTCTGCTGTCCCTAAAAAATTTTACCTCCAGTCTCAGGCCATCTCTAAGCCTTTCAGCAAAGCCTTCAGATGTTGCTTTAATCCCTTCTGCAAGGTCTCATGCTCTTTTCTTGGATCTTTAGACCTTATTTTAGTCACTTGTGATAGCCTCCATTTCTGCAGGTTTTGTTCATAGAATTCCACAGGAAGTCTCAGTGCATGGCAGAGCACAGCATTCCTGTTTTCCTTTCTCTACTGGAAACAGCTCGTTTGATATAAACTGGAATTGCATTTGCCTACTTGGCAACCCTATAACTTTGGAGTCTCATGGTCAGAGTGTGGTGAGTAAGAGAAGGAGGTACTTTTTCCCCTCTTTTGCATTTCTATGTAATGAACTTCTGGCTTCAAGCAGACATGCTTCCAATTCACCTTTAAGAACATTTTGCACAATTACAAACCATCTCCATTTTATTTATAAATGCCATCATCTCATCCAAATAGTCCTGTCCTTCTCTTTGTTGCTGATGTTGCTCTATTTTGCATCCAGCTATTTATTATATAATATTATACATTATTATAATACATAATATATATTATAAAAATACAATAAATATATAATTGGGGTATTCCAGGAGTGAAATTCCCTTCCAGCATAGTCCCAGCATAGCCAACTGTCTTCTCTTCTCTAGCCAAATCCTTTTCTACGTCCTGTCTCTGCAGTGGTCCTTCATTCCTCCCACAAGGTGTTATATGCTGGAGTCCCTTCACAAGAAAATGCTTCTACTTTAGATGAAGGACTCCATTTCAAGAACAAGCCTAACTCAGATGAAGCTGTTCTCCAGATCCTTTCTATACTCCAAGGAGGGGAGTAGGCACGTTCAGGGCACAGTTCATCTTATCTTGACATGGGAGTCTGAAACAGGTCAAAATAGTGAGATTTACAAGTGGTCCCCTGCCCACTGTGAATAGAAAAAGACACTCAGGACACAAAAACAGGAGCAGATGACTAAAGTTAAGTGGAATTATCTACTTTCTAGATACTCAGACTTCCCTGCAACACTGTCCATGATGCTTTTAAAGATAGCGGGGGGAGAAATCACACGAGCAGCCAAAATCAGACTCCTGGACTCCCAGAGAATTTCCTTCAGTTTTGACTGCCTTCTGTTGACTTGTCTCCTGTAACTAATTCCTTCCTGTATAATTTTAAGAAATTAGAGTTAAAAAAACTCAAAGCCACTTTTGCCCTTCTCAGTCACTTAAAAGTGCTGCTGTATAGAATATAGTTAAAAAGTAATATTAGTGTGCACCTTTTACCAGCTGGTGAAATCACTGTAAAACTGTGTTTGCAGTGACTTTTGTTTGCTTTGCTCCCAGTCACAGATGCCAAGGGGAAAAAAAACACATGAAAAATGGGGTAAAATTCCATACCAAGGATACAAAATTGGTCTGCAATTCCAGGAGCATTAGCTGAGAAAAAAAGCATGTATAAGTCATCGTTTTCTCTTGGTCAGTATGTTTCTTATAGCTACAGCTACAAGAAGCTTCTCCCACACTTGAGATTTGATCCTGCCCATACACCTTCATTAGTAATGCACTGATTACCAGGAGTTTTGTACAAATGCTGTTCAATAGTGCCAGAAAATTCATTGCGGGAGTGCTGAAGATAATACTGACACCAGCTCTCCATATGGAAGATGTAGTGGTACAAAAATATATCTAAGCAACAAAGACCCTGTGTTGCCCTACCCAGAATGATTTCCAAAGCCTCCCAGGGATGCCACCTTAAATTTAGGAACCTACCTCTAGTCGGAGTCCAAAGCTCTCAAAGCCACAGGACTGCTACTAGAAGACAAAAGGAAGTGGGAAAACGTATAAAAATCCAATGTAACTCTTGAACAGTCTCTACTGGTCCCTAATAAAAGAATAATAGTGTGCTCTTATAAATAAAGTGCTCTTATAGCTCTTTATCAGGGGATCTCAGGGGTTACACAACACGTAAGTTAGTTTGTCTCTTCGCCTAAACCAGGAAAATGTTCAAAACAAAGCTGTGGGAACACAGTGCCTCTCCAGTTCAAATCTCAAGTCTCTGGGAGCTCTTTGACACATGGAAAAAAGTCTTACTCATGGGATATATCTTGTTCCGTCTCTATGACATGGTTTAACTCTAGCTGGCAACTAGTGCCACACAGCCACTTGCTCACACACACATACACCCCCCTGGTGGGGTGGGGAGGAGAATTGGGAAAAAAGGCAAAACCCCATGATGTGAGAAAAGAACAGTTTAGTATTGTAAATATAATAATAATAATAATAGCAATAATTA
This sequence comes from Vireo altiloquus, assembly GCA_013396875.1. Lineage (NCBI taxonomy): Eukaryota > Metazoa > Chordata > Aves > Passeriformes > Vireonidae > Vireo > Vireo altiloquus. Next base: position 2,428,514 of record VZRF01002164.1, read on the forward strand.
AAACAATAGCAGTAATGAAAAGGAGGACAACAAAAAAAGAGAGATAAAGTCCAAGAGAGGCACATTATACTCCACACAATTGCTCACCACGCGCTCACCAATGCCCAGCCTGTCCCTGCAGCACAATCGGCCCCTCGCAGACAACTCCTCCAGTATATATATATTATATACTGAGCATGATGTTCTATGGTATGGAATATCCCTTTGACTAGTTTAGGTCAGCTGTCCTGGCTACACTCCCTCCTGGCTTCTTCTGTGCCTCCTTGTTGGCAGAGCATGAGAAACTGGAAAGTCCTTGACTTTGGGTAAGCACTACTTAGCAACAACTAAAACATCAGTGTGATACCAACATTGCTCTCATGCCGAATCCAAACCACAACACTGTACAAGTGCTAGGAAGGAAATTAACTCTGTCCCACCTCAAACCAGGACACTCGCTTTAGGCCCAGGAAGGATGAAGAAAAGCTGAGGGTCGCAGGGAGAGCACCAGAAGCAACTCGGGATTTCTTTGCTACTGTTTCTGTGCTGATACTTACTACGTCTTCTGCATACTAAAAATACAAAGTAAACTTGAATTATTTTATAAGAGAGCTTGAATTATAATATATGCATATATTACATACACGTACAAATAATACATATATATATATAAATAATATCTTGTACAGAAATATATAGGCAATAAGGCAGATGTGGGCCCTGTAAATACAAAAACTTGTTTTTTCTTGGCATTTCACATGCAAATTCTTTTTGGTAGAGAAATTAATGCTAACACGAGGAAGCTTTTTACCAGAATTTGAGGTGCAAGAAAAAGTGCAAGACATTTTTAAAAACTTGTTGGTCTTTAATGGCCTGGAATTATGCATAATTTATCCTGAACACCAGTCAGTTAAAGTATTATTCATCCAATTGTTTTATTTTTAAAATCTTTCTGAGACATTTTGTGCCACATGCTGCATAGGATATAGTCCTCTAGATATCTGAACAGCTCTTGATTCCTCATGTTTAAAACCCTCAAACCGGTGGCTCTAGGCAATAGTTTCCAACACATTAGAGCTAGGACAGCATTGTTTAAATGTAAACATCCTAGATTGCAGTAGCCCTTGTCTTTGCCTTCCTCCCCTGGAAGGTGATGGCTTCCCATGTAGAAACAAAACACTTCTTCAGTGCTAGGTCACTTTCTTGGTCTCGACAGTGAACAGGAGGGACTCGCTGTAACCACTGTCCCTGACACAGATTGTTTCAATGTGTAGGGAAAGTTGTCAAAACTAAAGCAGAAAAAAACTCCAGTCAGCCAGTTCTCCCAGTAGGTTAAAAAATATACAAGTTAAAATGCCAGGACTGTCTAACATTTCACTTGAAATTCTCCACAGCAACACCAATTTGGTACCGTAGTGGGAAAAGAGAGTATAAAAAACTCTAAGATGTACAAAAAAGGCCCTTCAACTTTAAAGCGAGCGTATTCTTGGAGAAGTGAAGGGTCTGTTGTGCAGATGGCTGTTTGCTCTCGTTGCTGGAAGCAGACACTCTTTAGTGGGGAGGAAAGGGGAGTCAGATAGCATATTACCATGCAAAAGCAGCGAGCTCTGCCTATGATGACTGCAATATTAACTCCCAGGGCTTCCTGCGGCTGAGAGGCAGCGGCGGCAGTGGCAGCAGCGAGTTTCACTTGCCCCCTGCCCCCCACCCCCAAGCTTCCAGGTTCAATAAAGATTACATCATGGAATAAGTATGCCATGTAAGCCTGAGAATCAAAGCCGTCACAATTGGCGGCTGTTTAACTGTAATGTCGCTGAAACACACACTCCCCCTATGTGCGCACACACTTTCCCCCGCACCCCTCCCGGCCCATCCCGAGCCCTCCGCAGCTCCTACGACTAAGGGTAGTGTTATTGGGGAGAGGAAAATCTGATCAAAACTGTCGAGCGCAAACTGACAATTTTCTATGGATTCAATAAAGGCCACCTTAACGATTTCCCTAATTAATGGATGACATCTTTGGCTGGAGGAGAGGCGCTGTATTCTACTCTGCCTTAGTCTTTGTTAACCTTCTAATTAACTTTCGTAGGTCACCCAGGTCTCCCAAACCTAAAAGTGAAGAGAGCCATTGTTCTAGAAGCAGTAAACTTACTTTTTCTGCCTGGGTACTTAAAAGGGAGAATGATTATAGGCAGGGAAAAATAACTCCATTTAAACTCTTTGTGACTGGGGAGAATGCATAGGTCCCTGCCTTAGAAAATAATTGAAACACCTTTTATACCAATATTTGCATGCATAATAAACCAAATTAGCAAATATACATCTAAATTCAGATGCAGTTACAAATTGATTAGGGATTTGGTGCGGTTTTTTGGTCTCTCCCTTTTTTTCCCTTTTTTTTTTTTTTTTTTTGGAATGTGAACTTCAGTGGGTCAACAAAAGGAATTGGATTTCTCGGGCAAATTGCAACTGCAACAGCCACCAGCTTTTACACGGCATGATCTCCAGCAAAGAGCCTGGGCTAATAGTACACACACACGCATTCTAACACTATAATATTAGGCCAGATTAATCCCTGTGGTAAGACCATTGAAGTCAGTGGAATTGTATCAGAAATGAATTTTGTTCACTGCCTTTTGTGGAATCTAATATGAATTGACCATTGAGCTGGAGGCATCAAAGATGATAAATGCAGCCCTCTTTCAAACAGTCTGATGCAACCCAAAAAAGGGCAGGCAGAAGGCATTTAGGATGGGTGGCCTTTTCTTCTGTCTACAGCTTTCTCAGGGAAATTCTGCCCTCATTCACGCCCATTGACTGAAGTCAATTAAATTATTTTAATAAATTGTAATTAAAATTCACAGTGTACAATGAAAGATTGAAACTTCATAGCACAACCTGACTAATAAACCTGAAGTTAATTGCTTCTTGAAAGTAAAGATTTAGAGTGCTTCTTTGGCGTACAGAAGAGACACAAAATTAATTGTTCCTAGTTTTTTCTGCTCAGCAGAGGACAACAGAGCAGAGTGGAAGACAGTAACAGTTGTTCCCCAGATGTACATAAAGATGTACATCCCTGCACAAATATCTGACTGTGCAACCCATATTCTTGGACAGAATGAACTGAGCTTAAAATTTACATTGGAGAGAAAAACCTGGAACAGTATGGTTTGGAGAAATTTTTGGAATAACTGAGGAAGAAGCCTGATATAGTGATTAAAACTGGCCTGAAAATCCGGCTATTTCCAGACTTTTCTTCCACTGCCATTGGTTCACAGTGGAAAATGTCAGCTTTGACCTTGATGCAGTTTCTCTCTCTTAAGAGAAGTTATGTCAGTGAAGCAGCATTAACTAAAAACTTGAACTAATCAGGTGTGAAAGCTGCAGTCATGAAAAATGCAACCTGCCTGACCAAGAGTCTGAGTTCCTGAAATTCTTATTTTGATGGTTTGATTCTGCCACCATGTACATATTTTCTACAAGAATAATTGGCATGTACATTGACATCTACTGCTCTTTACTCTCCAAACAAGTGGCACAGAGTATATTAATCACCCTCCCAACAGTCTCTTGATTACCCTAGAAAGATCTTGGCTATGGACAAGTAAGACCCAAATTCTGAGATTTGAATCATGTCACCTTTCAAAAATATCCTCAGTCGCATGCACCTTGTATGTTTCTGCCTGCAGTGTCCTGAAGAAGGTTTGACATCATGTGGGACTCATTGATGAGGAAAGACAATCAAATTACATGTATGGGATCAAGACAGAGAAAAGCAGCCGTTCACCTTCCATCCCTCTGGAACTCTCATCTCTGGACAGCTGGAGGACTAATGGAGGCCCAGGGCTCTACCCTGCTCCCATTGAACACCACAACCAGGCAACATTTTACCTGACCGTTTAGAGGAGAGACAAGTGATTCCACATCAGTGGTTATGTATTGCCCTTTATAGATAATGAAAACTTGCAGGGTTCCCAGCATCAGGCTCTCCATCAGGAGTACTTGTACTAAAGCCAGAGGTCTTCAGAGAATGGGATTGTTGTTAAGGTTCTCAGGAAAACTGGGTTCATTCTCAGGCACCAACACAAACCTCCCATGTGACATGGAGCTAGGGAAATTTCATCTCACCTGATTTTTAATATCTGTGTGAAGTTATCTGCACCTCAGCCTTGTGAGACTGGATGCCTTGGGAGTCAATGAAAGGAAAGACATCATACAACTACTAACCAAGAAGTGCTTTTTTTTGGATGTCTGGTACAGACAAGAATGAGCTGTGCTCCAGAAGAGTTTTCTCGCGATTGACTATGAAAAGCCCACATACAAAACTTGAACATCTGCAGCTAGTAATGCAAATGTCTGTCTGTGGGCAGATGAATCCCACCTTCCGTCTCTCTACACTTTGGTTCCCCATTTGTGAGAAGGAGATAATGATATTTCCACTATTTAATTTTCTTCCCTTTTTTCCCTCTTAAACAGTAAGGCCCTTAAACACCTGTCTAGGATTCACCCAGCAGGAAGTGGACAGCTACTTTTAGGGCATCTACTAAATTGGTATTTTTATGAAGTAAATAATTTCATCCAAATTAAAAATCTAAAATAGATCTGAGGAGTGCATCACAAAAATACTTTTTTTTTTCTCAGCAGAAAGGGAGATGAATATAACCAAGTCTGCAATTTGGATTTTTTAAGGCAAGTGAAATGAATCTCCTCTGTTTGTTTATACAATGCCAATCACAACAGAGGGCTCTGATAAAAGCAGTTTCAATTTCTTGTAATACTGTTTTAACTGCCCTTGCATCTTAAATAATCCCATGACTAATTAATTGGGAAAACCTAGTTAATATTAAGTAGAATAAAATGTTTCTCATTTTTCTCAGTGTCATAGTTTAACCCCAGCTGGCAACCACACAGCTGCTTTCACACACACACACACACACACACACACACACACACACAGACACACACACGCACACACACTCTCTTCACCACCAGTGGGATTGGGAAGCAGAATCAGAAAGAAGTTGTGTTAAACGGATTGAGATAAGAGCAGTTTAATGACTGAAACAAAATACAATAATAACATTAGGATAATAATTTTAAAGAAAAGGGAGACAACAAAAAGAGAGAGAAAAATAAAACCCAAGAGAGAAAAGTGATGCACAACACAACTGTTTACTCCTGCTAAGCAAATCCCAACCCATTTTGGAACTACTGCCATCCTCTCACAGACAGTTTCTCCCAGTTTGTATACTGAGCATGATGTTCTATGGCCTGGAATATCCCTTTGGCTGGTTCAAGTCCTCTGTCCTGGCTATGCTTCCTCTCAGCTTCTTGTGCACCTCCTCTTGGCAGAGCATGAGAAAGTGAAAAGTCCTTGACTTTGGGTAAGCACTACTTAGCAACAACTAAAACATCAGTGTGTTATCAACATTATTCTCAAACTGAATCCAAACTACAGCACTGTACCAGTTACTAGGAAGAAAATTAACTCTCTAACAGCCAAAACCAGGACGCTCTGTAATGAACATAACAATTTAAAACTTGTTATTTCAAACTAAATGAATGATCTGTGGAAATATTTCACAGCACTTGAGACGCTTATTATTTACCTTCTTGACGCAATACACTGGGTTATGTGTACCTAGAACTGGACTTAACTGACTCTGACATTAAAGTCACTTTTCACAGACTGTGAAACATGTCTCCCTGCAGTTTAGCCTATCATTTTCCAGAGGAAATAAATTATTTTTATCATATAGTGTAGATCCTGGTAGTGTGCAGTTAAATTAAATTATGCTCAGAAGTCATCTAGAAATAACAATGTCATACAAACAACCATAAAAAGGATTTACGGACAGACAGTGTAAACCAGGGCACCTAAAATGCATTTGTCTTGTCACAATAGAAACATGATCCTTTTTAGGTCAAACTGGTAGTGAAGTCCAATGTAGCTCATTGAATCCACTGCCATGTCAAGACTGGACCTGAGTTGGACCTGAGTTACTGTAAATGTCTCAATTCCAGTACTATTGCCTGGACTAGAAATTCCATCTTGTCACCTTCTCAGCCATGAGGGGTGTGATGAGCTGGCTTCCCAGCCCAGGAGGCCTGTATGGGCTTTCTTCATCCTCTGAACTTTTCTGTGGGCGAGAAGCCCATGGACTCAACAGAAATAGCCATGTCAGTCCTTGTTCTTCGCAACTTTAGAGTGAGCTCAACTCTCAAAAGTGACTTTATGCAAAGCACAACAGGGCTGCACATTCACTGCTACTTGATAGTTTTCATATAAAATATGTTTCATTTACAGGAAAAAAAATAGTGTTTCTTTCCCTGCTTGGTGCTCTGTCAGAAGCAGCCTGGGCTCTGAGAGGCAGAAGGCCTGAAAAAGATATAAAAAATCAATTCTACCCTGTTGCATAACTTGTGTCAGCAAATATGGTGCCCATGCAGAGATCACTTTAGTAAAGTTTCCATACAATAGATCTGCTTCTCTTGGAAGCCAGTGCCCATCTATACAGCTCTTATGATAGAAAAAACACAACTCTCATTTTTATTTCTCCACAGGCCCCTGTACAGTGTAAGAACTTTGTGCATGAGCTGCACTAGACTTACGATCTGAGACATAGGAAGGGTGACTGAGATGCTCAGCATTGTCCAACAGTAGACATGTAGAAAAATACTTTATCCCCAAAATAAGGTTTTATAAATGCCTCCTGCCACTCCTGTATGTTGGTCTTCTCCACTGAAGAGAAAACGTGGAGTGAAAGGAAGGCATTTTGCTCAATCCTAGTGCAAGAACCCATGGTTGAACACTAGACTCTCTAGGTAGGAAGCAAAAATGACTGGCTCAGAATTCAGGTCCTTTTGTCCAAGATGCAAATCCAAATACCTGACAAGTTCCAAGAATTCCAAGCGGTTTATATGGATGAAAAATAAAAAAAGAGAATCCACAGATTCTTCCCTATCTGCTGTTTTTTCATTTTAAGAGCATCCTTTGTACTTCCCAACCGCACCAACTGAATCAGGACCATGGGCTTTGGAAACCTTTATGGGCACACCTCAAACTAGATTAATATGTCAAAATCCCTTGTACATAATGGCACTACTGTGACCCCATTTCTCTTTGCCTCTCTGTGAACTCCATTATGTCTGCCAGCTGTGGTGCCAGTCCCTTTCTCCTGTTCTGGTATCTGCTGCCTTACAGTGTATTCCTCATAACCATTCCTTTTCGTCCTTGCTCTTGTTGATTTGGTTTCTCTTGCTGATTTTTGCAGCTCAAAGTCCTATATTAAGAACTCCAGGTTTCAGCTACCAGCTCAACAGAGAGTTGCTGACCTCACTGCATAGCTGCTCCTGCTTTTTTCACCTTGTGCATTCTCTGGCTACCGTGATTGTCATTTTTCCCCTCCTTTTTGTCCCTCCTGGTGCTAGTTACTCCCAACTCTTCTCTCAGCTTCCACTGTTGCCCTTCCCCATGCACTAACTGCTAACTCTTCCAGCCTCTACCCTGCCTTATTTCATCCAGGCACGTGGTCTGGTGAATGTCTCTAGACCCTTGTTTTCATCCTTTGCATCTTTGCATTTATCCTTGGAAAAAACCCTTTCTTCAGCCACTCCCTGCTAGGGTCCCTTCAGCCTTCCCCATTGCTACTCATTCTTTGATTAGCACTTTCTTTCTCCGCACTCACCAGCAGACTCTTTCTCTGGATCACCCTCTTCGCCTGTTTTCAAATAAGCCTCTGAAGTCCCTGCAAAAACAACCCTCCTCTACATACCATTATGCCTTTCTCATCTCCTTACCTCTTATCCTTTCAAATTACCAGTTCACTCCCATTCTCTTGAACTCACCTCTCTGACACTCAGCAGTCTGGTTTCCAGCCACTTCACCCTGCAGGAATTGCTCTCTCTAAAATCACTAATGATGTCCTTCTACTCAATTCTAACCACCTCTTCTCCAGCCTGTTTCCCTTTGATTTTTCCAACACCTTTGACATATCAGACCATTCCTTCCCTTGGAGTTCCCCACAACTCAGATGCTGTGCTGAAAATTGCCGCCTTTAGTTTTAGAGCTTGATAGTTGACAGCCAGAATAGAGGCACAATGAAAAGGGTAATTCTTTGTATTGTCTTCTGCACACTAATGAAGCTCCTCTTAGGAAACCATGAAAATTTTAAGGGCATACCCAACAGCAGGGAAAACTCCAGTACAGGATCTCTTTGCTTCCTCTAGACTTCTAAGCCAGACTTAATATAATACAAGAAATTTCACTTTCATATCTTTGAGTTTCCTCAATGGATTTTTGTAAGGAGGAAGAAAAAGGAGAATAATGAAACAAATAACTTCACCTTTCCACAGAACTGTTGATTAGTGTTTCTCTCTGTTCATTGATAAAATGAGAGATGGATTAATTCAGAAATATATACAGAGATATAAAACAGACCAAAAGAGGATCACTTCACTGGGAAGATAGTGAAGTCTTTCCAGTGTCAGGTTAGCCAAAAGTCAAAGAAGGTCTAGAGGGTAAAAGCAAATGCAGTGGCATAGCTAAGGTCACAGTCAAAGGTTCAGGGGAGGGGGTGGGGGGTGTGGTGTGGTGTTAAATCCTTCAGCTCAGTAGTGAAGCCAGAGGCTCTTTTCAAGTTAAGCTCTACTTGCAGAGCTACATGGATAATATGAACAGATGTTCCTACTGTTTGGCTCTTACTGTACTCATTTTTGCAAAGATAGTTCTACTTAAAACATAGACTGAATATAACCTGTAATCACTTTATGTGGACCTTAAAATATCCGAAGTTCACGAGCAAAGTGCACAGAGATATAACACGCAAGAATTATCATTGACTTCAGATAAAACTGCTGCACTCTGTACTCTTCTACTCTAAGCTCTGTTTACCTCCTTATAACCTGCAGCAAAGCCATGGACAATAAATCACACTGTGTTTTTCATTAAAGTAAGAATAAGTTGCAGAAAACAGTGTTTAAAAAATCAAGGGAATTAACTTTAACTGTTGGATGCCCTACTCCCTCCCCTGTGTGTCAAAACAATTAGTGAGAGTTAGATCAAAGGATCTACTCTGCAGAAAAGGGAGAAATAGAATCCACTATGAACTATCCCCCAGCAAAGACAGAGTATATGCAAATAAATTGCAGGTAACCTGGAGATCTGATACTATACCACCTCCAGGAGGAGAGGGTCAGTAGTTACATCTGGTAATAGCTTCTCTCTTTTATTTGGGATCACTATTTTCCAAAAGAAAAGCTAGATATTGATTAAGTCATACCTTAAATGCCACAAGATTATCAAAGCAATTACAGGGATTAACTTCCCAAAATGCTCCAGCATAACCTCAGCTGCAGAAACTGTGCCAACTTGGTAATGGCTATTAAGATCTGTATGCACAAGAGTAATCCCGGAGTATTCTTTCTTTTTTCCTCTCTCTCTCTCTGATTGCTCCTATATATATTATACTTTTTCTGAGTGCATGGGATATACCTCCTTGGAACCTCATTCTACATTCCCTTGTTTGAACTGCTTAGAGTCAGAGGAAGTCAGAGGTTATTCAAGGAGGACACAAGACATCTATTTGTGTTACCCACTTCCACATGAGAAAACCTTCCCTGGTAGGAGAAGGCAGAAGACTTTGCCGGTCATGCAGTCCCATATGGATATGCTGACTTTGACCATGCTGACTCAGTCTCATTCCCTGACAGAACTGTCTACCTAAGAATTGAATGTCCTGCAGACACCTTTCAGAACAGCATCAGATGGCTGAGGAAGTTTAACTCCACTAAAGAAGAGCTCTTGCTTCTTTCCCAGCAGAGCTGCAGAGTTCAGGGTCCTTGGTAGCTTTCTATTCCCAGAGCTCACTCTCATGCTCACATTGATGAGAACAGTTCACTTTTGCTTCCATTTTCCCCTCTTCAGTCTTCTCTTAGTGGGAGAAGCAACTTTAAAGCATGGGAGAGACAGACAGAGAGAGCATGACGCCCTATAATCCAACAAGTCAACTTCCCGAGCTCAAACATGAACTGATTTTTTTTTCTTCCCTAGCCTTATAAAAAAGAAATTGACTTTTGTTTGGAGTTTGTGAAAAGTGGGACTCGGGGCCCAGTCAATGGGGCTCCCCGCAGCGCGGGCTGAGTGGAGCCATCTCGAACCAGTCAGCCGCGGCACCAATTAATCCGCTCTTTGTCACAGCCCCGGCCTCAGCAGCAGTGGCAGCAGTAGCAGCAACACATTTGGCCATTGTTCAGACCTTCATGCAACGGGATTTACCCTTTCAAAGAGGCAGTTTTGTCCCAAAGAGTTCGAGCGGAAGTTTCTCACTGACAATTTGCCCCAAATAGATAGATTTGTCAGCAGCAACCTTTAAAAGCAAAAAGCCATGGAGGAAAAAGGGGAGAAAAAGAAGTGTGGGGGGAAGAGCAAGTGCATCCTGTCCATCTGTCTGTCTGGAAGCCTGTCCTGAGCAGGTGGGGTAGGTGCCAGGCCTGAGATACAGAAGGGCAAAACGGCATTGATGGGGGCTCTTGTTCATCTCATCTCAGATGAAGCAAGGGAGCTAACAAGCTCCCAGGCTGTTGCATAGCAGCTCTGACTTCTGAAAGCCTTTCAGGGAACTTCTTTTACATGGCATTGTCATGCCTGCTACACAGCAATGTGCTAGGCTGGCCAGGGTTTCTCAGCCTCAAATGCTCCAACAGCAGCTCAACCCTGAGAGGAACAGGCCTCATTCTCTATGCTCTTGTCACCAAAATCTGCCTTTCAGCTAATTCAATAATTTTTTTGCAAACAGGCTTGTATATCTTTTGCTATGTACAGTGCAGTGGGGTTCATATTCCAGGCAGGAAAAGGGGGAACAAACACACATGTGTTTCCCACACTGATGCTGCCCTGCTCCTTAACGGAGTTAAGTGCAGTTCCTTCTTTGCACTTCAAGGTCTGTTTGCATGGACAGAGAGTCAAACCCGCTCTGTTGTAAACTACATCTATTCACAGGCACTGCTCTTGCTCCCACCCTCAGAGCATAACACAGCCCAATATCCCTGGCTCATGCATGGAATCTGCTCTTCTCTACAAAACTTCCTCCCATGCTCCAAAACCAGAACAGGCAAATGTGCAAGAAACTCTTTCCACAGCTTGGACTACAACAGATCCACATCCATATACAGACAGCCTCTTCCAGCCTTGCTCTCACACCGGAGAGCAGCAACTGGGAAATTCCCAAGCCTGTCAGACTGATCTCTCTTAATAGCATAGTTTTGGGGGAAAATGGAAAAAATATGCCTACTCTCACCTGTGACTCCACCTTCCGTTACACCTGCTGGGCAGGTGGGAAGATAGGGTCTAGCAGATTCCTGTGAGCATCATGGTGCTGGAAACTAGAGCCCTGTTTTTCCCTAGGAAGGGTTGGGAAAGGTTGTTCAGCCTGACATGAATTGCTCTTCACATATAAGAAACCATCATCTAATTACCTAGACAGCAAGTATAGCCCGCTCTTCCCCAGAGGCCTTTACATGGCAAAGGAGCCAAATTCATGGGAGAAAAAGTGGTTCTGTTGCAATGTTAGTGCTTACCTCCTGCCACTCAGGCAGTTTGGCTTCTCAAACTAAGCCTAAGAAATCCAGTTCACTCGTGTAGATCTGCTGCAACCAATCTAACCAAAAGGAAGGCATGAGAAATGGACTCCAGGCAGCTACATAGCCCTAAAACTTTGAAACTAACTCTGGAAACTCCATTGCTGGGTGGCAGCAGGTCCAGCACTTCTGTCAGACTATTTTGTCTCGCTGTATCTAAAATGGGGTTTATCTACGTTACTCAAAGGACCTCATTGTTTGAGTATTGCCAAGCCCACTGGTGTTTATTTGATGGCATTCCCAAAGCATTTCCTAAAAGACACAGAGAAACGAAGACTGAATTCAAACTGACATCAAAAATGTCACCAGCCTCCTTTTTACCCACCAAGTTTCCCTGAGTCTACTTACACCTTGGAAAGAGAAAAGGGCACAAGAGGCTGTAACCTAATAATAAATCAGACTGAAGCAGGGATTGTTCACTATTAGGTAAGGTCTATTCCAAGTGATTCGGTTTACAAGAGAATTAGAACTCTTTGAAAAAAAGAAACTGAGTTAAAAGCCTGAGTTAAAACCGAAACACTGGGCTCCACACTTCAAGATATATCCACACCGGTGGATGTCACATGTTCCAGGTGGCCTTCACCACAGGGGACAAAGAGTTGCAGAGCAGCAGTGTTCTCAGTCCCAGAAGGCAGATGTAGGACTTAAGACCTTCCCCGTTTGCAGAGGAGTTTTAAGAAGCCGTTAAGGACTGGTGAGTAAGGTGGGACACACCTTGCAAAGGCACAATGCACTGAGATGAGCTGAAGGTCAAGCAGTACAATTGCAAATACCTTCAAACACAGCTTTCTCCATATGGCATCTCTCTAGTGGAGGCCTCATTCCTTCAACTCTCCGGGAAACGCACATGTAAATTAGCATTTGCTCTTTTCTGGCATGGGAGGAACACTGATACCAGCGACAATGGTATTCCTAAGGAAGCTTAGCTGTCCCACCCTTTATTCCCTTATCATGATTGGCCCTGGTTATCAATCAAATTGGTGGGATTCCCAAGACTAAAACTCTTCTTCCTTTAGTAGTAATTTTGCTTATGATTTTCAATAAAAGAAAAGCTACTGGATATGACAGAAAGTATTCTACCAGCTAGAGTGTGCTTACCATGTGCACAGTAAAAGGAACAGAGGGAGATCACATTTCCTCTGCTTGTCTGTCAGGTTCTGAATCACATCCACATCATGCCAGCAAAAGGGCTATCTGGATTTGGGCAGCATCAGCCAATACTTGCTGCAATGACAATATACAGAAAATTTAAATAAGAATCAAACAAATGCTCCTGACATTACAAAACTGCTTTATCAAACACAGTAGGCTTGAAGTAACTTCCCATGTGTATTTGCAGCCAAATTACAGTATTTGGATCACTCTTGGCGTTTCCTAAACATCATGATTTACTATGGAGTATAATCCCTGCACTTGTAGTTGGAATAAAAACATTGTTGAGCAGTCATCTGTACATTGGATTTCTACTGCTTTTGCTAAGTGATCTGCCACATAGCTTTGCTTACCAGTGTCGGCACTGCCACAAAACAGAGTAATTATGAAAAGCAGTTAAGGTAAGCATTACTAGTTATTATTAATCGACAAGCATCATTCCATGGTGGATTGGCATATGAGTTTTTGATTCAGCGCTCCAATATGCTCTGTATTACAGAGCAAAGAATGAAATCACAGGATTAAACTCTGTCCTGGGATTCCCAAAACACATTCCCCTGATTTAAATTTCTTTAAAAGAGCCATGCTTCATGAAAAAGAGGGACATAGAGATAGTGGAGCACATCTCACCAGAGAGATATCATCTCCCATATACAAGCACACAATTCCCCAATATTTATGGTGATAAAATGTTTCTGTGACAATTGCAGCAAAACCGTATCTGGCAAAATCATGTGAGGGCATGAGTAAAAATATCTGAAGTCTCTTTTAAGAGCACTTAGAGCTCAGAATCCCTGGATTAGTAGTATCTGAATGCCCCACACTGCAGAAAGCACTCCAGGCACCAGGGTTTGTAAACCATCAAAATGCATTGCAAGTATATGCCTGATATGCATTGAATTTTAATGGCGAAATCTTAGGTGAGGACTGACAGGACTCTTCCAGTCAGATAGGCTGCCTAAAACTTTGATTGTTCATGTCACATTTTCAGCTCTTGTGCATCCCAGCAATCCTGTCCAAGTCGATTAAAATACTTCTTACTTCACATTTACAAGGGAAGACTGCAGGATCAGAATTTGCCTCAGTGGTAGGTTTTCACTGAACTACATTTTCTATTCAAGTAGGACAAGTGTAAATAGCTGCAGGATTAGTTTGTTTTACAGAGGAGCATGGCAGACCTCTGTTTTCCACTTTTCTGAGAAGTAAGTGTGCTAGATTTTGTTACATAGGCTCAGGCCACTGGTTTTGCAAGCTTACCATCTTGCTCTCATCAATGCCTGAAATCTCAAAAGGCAGAAAACCCCAACCAACCTCATAATACATTTAGGTAATTGCAGAGTGATGCATATCGTAGTTTCCTCTGCTTGGACTTGCCACTAATTGCTGTACCTGCAAGGATACTTCTGTGACCTATATTTTATGAAGCAAGAGATAAAGCAAGCCTGTCTATACATTTCTTAGTCAGTCATTGAACTGTACTTCTCTTCCTAAAAATCTCTCTGCACCAACTGACTCAATACTTTCAAGCAGCACTGAATGTGATTTGCTGATTCAATGCTGCATCTGGAAGTATTTATTTTTGTTGTTTCTAAATTCATTTCCCAAAATAGATACCACAGATCTGGTCTCCAGCCCAAATCAAAAGATATAGATAAATTGGAATCAATGGAGCTAAGCCATTACATTGCCAGTCAGAAATACAGCCCTTTGTAAGAGCATTCTTTGCTACCACTAACAGTATTTTTTGCAATTGCCTCAAAGATCAGCTTGTTAGTAGGCTTCTGCAGCAAAATTTGGGAGGCCAGTCTACCACAGAAACTATTACATTCAAAGGACAATTGATTAGGGCCATAGCTGAGGCAACTCTTTCCTATGCACATACGAGTTCTTAGGATGTAGCCAGAGCTATTTGTTTACTGTACTGATAAAACTATTTTTAAATGTCACAGCACAGCTCCAAGATGTATTTATTCCTTGTAGCCAGAATTCTTTTGCTGGCAAATTAAAACTGTTATAGACCAATCTTATTTTGAGATTTTTTTCATTTGGTTTATAATATATTTTTTTTGCCCTCTTATTTGGACCTTTCACTTGTTTTATACAGCTATGTCTCTGTCGGCTTCAGTATTGATACTGTCTTTTGTGTCCGTGTCAGGAAAACTAAAACGAGGCTGTCTCCCTCTAAATTAGATTGCAGCTGTTGCTACATCATTGGCTTATTACGACACTTTGATTTATATCTAACTAGCAAACTAACAAATAAGTCAAGTTACTAACTAGAGCCACTTTGTTAAGCGCTTGTCTGGCATTGTCTAGATGGGATCAGGTACCAATGTAGGCGTATAAGCCAAGCCTGACATATCCCTTTCAAAGGCATACGTGATTAATGGGGCATTTCATTGCTGCAAGTGAACTCAGGCTTGTTCCACCCCTGAATACAAGTATTGAGGAGAAATGCCATGACTTACAGCGATACTCTTTCCCCAGTTATCTTTCTTAGGTGTAATTTTCCCTGCTATTCTGCGCAATGCTGGTGTGCACTTATCAGCTATGCACATGAAAATAGAGCTGTATGGTTGCTGTTGCTTGCAGCCATTAACTTTCTTAACCAAGCATGCACATGCACAAGGGAGAAACTTGCCACTTTTTCACTGGCATCTGTGGGGAATGTGGGTCTTCCCCAGAGCTTTGCTGGATAAATTACCCCACACTGAGGATGGGCTGGGACCTGCTCAAGCCCAAAAGCTACCAGAGGTAACTGGTACATTGGTGTACAAGTACACTGGTACTGTGGGACGACCCAGCATGCAGAGATGGATCCTACAGTGCCCCCAGCTCAGGGTAAGTCACTCCCAGCTGCAGCCAGAAGGTGGTTTTGCTTTACAGAGGATACATGAGCACAAGGAAATCCGTCTTGCACCAGGAGAGAGGGGGTGCTCACAAGACAGACTTCACCAAGCCATCTTTCTGTGGCTGGGATTTTCACGTTTTGGGAAAAAAGCCTTTTCTTGAGTCACCTGGAGAACATCCACAGCACCAAACTGTGATGTATTTTTCTTTTGTTGTGAATTTTTTTAGATAGCTGGGGCTCTCAGCATGGTCCTGCAGCCCTGGAAGGTCCCTGGCCCTATGGCATCCATGGTGGCTGCCAGGGCAGCTGCCACATAGTGCCTTCCGCCACAGGGATCAGTTAGATTGGTGGTGAGGTTTAGTTCCAGTTAGCATCTCAGCCCCAGGTAGCCACTTGCCCACTCCCACACAGTGAAACAGGGGTGGAAATGGGAAGAGTAAAATGGAGAAAATTCACAAGATAAAGACAGTTTAATAGGTGAAGCAAAAGCTATGCACGTGAGCAAAGCAAACCAAGGAATTCATTCATGTCTTCCCATGGGCAGGCAAGGTGTTCAGCCATCCCCAGGAAAGCAAGGCTAAGTCACACATAACAATGACTCGGGAAGGCAAATGCCATCACTCCAAACATCCTCCCCTTTCCCCTTCTTCCCCAGATTTATATGATGCCATACGATCTGGAATATCCCTGTAGTCTGTTGGGATCATCTGTCCCAGCTGTGTCCCCTCCCAGCTCCTCACACACCCCCTCTCTGGTGGGATGGGGTGTGAGGCTGAAGAGGCCTTGACTTTGTGTAAACGTTGCTCAGCAGCAATGGAAACAAGTCTGTGTTATCAACACTGTTTCCAGCACAAATCCAGAACACAGGTCTATGCCAGCTCCCATGAAGAAAATTACCTACCTTGGCCAAAACCAGCACAGTGAGATGGCCCAGGCCAATGCCACCACTGCTGGTTGTACAGGGCAGGGCCCTCCCAGGAGCACATCCATGGGGCAGGGGCTTTGCAAGGAAAACTCAGTCCCGCAAAAGAGCTTGTTAAGTACATTTCCACCCAGGGAGCAGGCCGAGCTGGGCACCAAGCACAGCCATGTCACAGACCAGGAGTGTGGTGGGACAGCCAAGGAGCAGCATGGTCCCTTCAGCAGCTTTCACAGTGACGCTGCCCATCCATATGCCTGCAGAGGGATATGGAAAGGAATTTGTGGTGGTGCCACAAAAACAAGGACTGTGACCTACAAAGAAGGGAAGACACCTTAGATTTCTGGGGTGATTTGAAAGAATTAAACCCTGGAAGTATTTTTGCTGCAAGGGTGCTGCTATACTCAGCTCCCTGCATAGGCTGCCTAGGGCACTAAGGGGCATCTCTGAATCTCATCTGGCACATGTACCAAAGGAGGGGAGTGGAGATAGCTTCTCAACTATCCCAAAGCAAGAGCAACTCCTCCTCCCAGGGGAAAACAGCTCTATCCTTTGCTTTCTTATCACTTTTGCTAGAAGACAGGTATATTAGATTTGCCTGATCTTACCACATGCTTCCCGTTGAGAGAAAAGGATGAAATCTGCTGCTAAATCCATACACCTCTGTCAGCTTAAATTTTTTCGTTGCCTGATGTTCTTCACTTTTTTCTTCCTTTCGTTTGTTCACTGAAGACCTTTTGGCTCCCCATCCAAAGAGCAGAGGAGACAAGCAAGATAAAGGCAGAAGGAGTGTTGTACTCGAAGATGGGTCATTGGATTTTTATTGCTGCTAAGACTCCAAGAAAAGAAAAGATACCTGGCAAGAGACCATGGCACAATGCTGAGAAATGTCACCTTGTAACAGCAATCAGAGTCCAGAGTCCTGAAGGAGATACACTCAAAAGAGAACACATGCCATTTCCTGTAGCAGGACTGACAACTATTTGTACTTCCAAGGCAGTACAAGGAGACAGTAAATTTCATTGCTGTATTAGCATCTTTGATATATATGCAGGACTGCTTAGTAAACAAAATCTGTTTAACCCAGCAGACAGCTAAACACCATACAGCCGTTCATTCAGTGCCAGCACAGTGGGCTGAGGGGGAGAATAAAAAAAAAAAGGTAAAACTTGTGGGCTGAGATAAAGCCAGCTTAAAGAAACAGAAGAGGAAGTGAAAATAATATAATGATTAAATAATATACAGTGAAAGTGATGAACAATTGCTCATCACCAACTGACTGATGCCCAACCAGTCCTCCAGCCATGTCCCCCTAGCTTTTTTGTTCAGCATGATGTCATATGATATGGGATATACTTATGGCCAGTTTGGGTCAGTTGTCCCAGCAGCATCTCCTCTCAGCTTCTTGCACACCCCCAGCCTACTGTCTGGCAGGGTAGTATGAGAAGCTGAAAAATCCTTGACTTAGTGTAAGCACTGCTCAGCAACAACTAAAACATCAGTGTGTTATCAACATTATTCTCATCCTAAATCCCAAACACAGAACTATACCAGCCACTATGAAGAAAACTAACTCTACTCCATCAAAACCCACGATAATAATGGTAAATGTTAAATGGTAATAACGGTACTCTTTACAAATACTAAGTGTTAACTATAATTTCCCACCTTTTGGGAGCAGAACAACTTTTCCACCAAATGACCATGGAAACAGCCTTAACAGAACCTGCAGTGAAAAGCTGGAGAGGGAGAGAGCTCTTCCCTGTACTCTTGCAAGATGCATCCTGCCTTCTCTTTCAGGACTGAGATATCTCTGTCCACCACAGAAACCACAGGAAAGGCTCTGAAGAGACAGAGGAAAAACCTCAACCGGTACAGATTTACAAAGCAACACCAGACACAGCCCGGGGAACAGGGAAGGGCTGATGGTTTGCTCTCTCCTCAGCAACCACAGTCACAGCCCACATGCAGAGCCAGCTTTGGGTGTCTAGGTTATTTTAGTGGAGTTTTGGGTGGAGAAGTGTGTTGTTTGAGCTCTTCTTTTTTTGTCTTTGCAGACCCTGAGGCTGTACATGGGAGGGAAAGCTCTGTTTGCATTCAGTGCAGCCTTTCTCAGATGCATCTGAAACCTGTGGACATGGTCTGATGGGCCTTTGCCATATTTTGGAGGCGGCTTTTAGTTTATAACACAAAGGTCTGTGGCTGATGCAGGGCAAGAGATCTGCCTCTCTAGAGCAGGGGATGCCCGGGGCCAGATTTGGGCCCTGCTGCCATTTAATCCTCTTTCTTTTGGCCTTCAGACCTTACAAATGTAGCATCTCCTTCCCTGTTGCTTTTCACATTGCTCAAGGAGGCGAACTTTTCCCTGCCTCCCTGGAAGCAGATTCGGAATGAATTTGTCTGCATTCCCTGATCCACCGGTTTCTTTGCTTTCTGAGATCTCCCTGAGCAACTTCCCAGTCCTCTGGAAGTGTCCCTCAGCATTAGGCAAGACCAGGCTTGTTTTGATTCAAGGCTTCCTTCTGTGTTGTGGATGCATCGGTCTCATGGGGAGCAAAGAGCAGAAAGCCATTGGGATTCCAGTGCTGCCAAAGTCATGCAGCCCTGTGGCACAGTTGTGGTATTGGCACAAGAGGAATCACCCATAACCTGAGATAGAAAGAAGCAAGGATCAAATATGAAGTGCAGGAGTACGGGGACAGTGTCTTTGGGACTGGGATGAACACCACATTACCCCAGGATCACAACCAACAAGGGGGAAGTCAGTTGTGACGCATCGACACCTCACACGAGTGACAGGGACGAAAAAGCAGAGACCGAGGGACAGCACCTGCCGCCCCTGCTCTCTGGTGCCATTGCCAGCCCCAACTTGCATTGGTAGGAGAAATAGTCTTTTCCTCCTCCCCAGATGCGCACCTCTCGCCATACTTCGGCTGCTCTAGCAGCTCTCACCTCACAGCTCCCAACAGGAGTGGGAGAGCTCGGCAGCCCCTCGGGAAAACCGGAGTTGAGAAAGGGTCCCACCTCTGGCCCCTCGCCTCCCCTCTGCACCGCGGCTCTGGCAGCGTTCCTGGGACTCTCGGGGGCGGCGAGCTGCTGAGGGGCGGCGAGGTCGGCGAAGGTCGGCGGTACCCGGCGGTGCCCGAACAACTCCACGGGGCAAGGCACGGCCGCCGTGCAACTAGTCCCGGTGCCGGGAGCGGGAGCACAGCCCGCCGTGCGCCTCCAGGAGCCGGCCGGCCCTGCTTCCCCCGAGCCAGCCTCCGGCTCCCGCGGCAGGACGGCGGTCCGGCTGCCCGGCGGGAAGGCTGGAGGCTCGGCCCGGGTGGCCTCTGCCCGGCTTGCAGCCCCGGCCCTCTCCCCGCCCGGCCCTGCCGGCTGCCAGCACAGCCGCTGCCCGGCCGGGCCAAGGGCAAGGGCAGGGACGAACCGCAGGCGGGCTCCACCTTAGCACGAGAAAATGCAAAAGAATCGGGATCTTGATCCGTTCTTTCTGCTATCCTTTTGTCTCTTGTTTTTTCTTTTCTTTTTTTTTTTTTCTTCTGTTTTTTTTGCTGGCGGGGGCGGGGGTTGTCCCTTTTTGACAGCGAGGGCACAAGGCGAGTGAGGAGGCGGAATCGTCTCGGCAGCCGCTGCATTTTGTGTGGAAGCCGCTCGGGGGTTCATTAATATCATTAGCATTTAACCCCCTCCCTGCCCCCTCCCCTTCCCAGCGCGGGGTGACGTCACGCGGCGGCAGGAGTTGGGGGGAACGCGAGGGAAGCTCAGTGGGCAAGGGGCGTCCCTCTCCCCTCCCCGCCGCTGCCTGTCACAGCCTCTCTGCCGATATTATAGGGGCCGAAGCCTGGAGCTCAAAGCGCGAAGTCAGCCAGTGTAATGAACTTCTGGAAACCTTTCCCTTTTTATACCATTCAGTTTCTGAGAGGCAGAGACTGCCTCCTCTGACGCCTTTTCCCCCCTTCCATTATTTTTCCAGGCTCTGATCTCCCTGCTCGCTGCACCGAGGCGCTCGGCGCAGAGCCCCGCTCCCTATCCTACCTTCTCCTTCGCCTCATTGTTGTCCTGGCTGCTGTGGCTCTCGCTTGCCTTCCGGGAGCGCGGTGGAGAGTACAGTCGCACCCCCAGCACCCTCTCAGGGTCCCGAGAGCATCTACTCGCAGAGGGGCGGCCAGCGGCCTCCGTCTTTGGGTCACTTCGTTGCTTTTTTCTTTTATCCTTCTTTTTTTTCTTTTTTTTTTTTCATTTTGCTCCCCTTTTTTTTTTTTCCTCCCCCCCCTTTCCGCGTCCCCACAGCTTGTCCCCGTCCGTCAGGAGGACATTGCTGGGGGAGCGGGGCTGCGGCGAGGATGTGCCGGCCCCCGCGGCGGAGCCAGCAGTGAGCACCCAAGGGAGGCACCTGCCCCGCGGAGCCGGGGGGCCCCCGGGGGGGCCGCACCGCCTGGCCCCGGCGCCGACACTTCGCCCCGAGTTTAACGACTCACGGGGGCTTCGAGCATGAGCAAGCCGGCGGGATCAACAAGTGGGTAATAACGCGGTGGAGGCTTCGAGCAGCCTTTCCGAGGCCGGCTGCAGCCTGGCCTGGGGGGCGGGAGGTGGAGGGGAGGGAGAGGAAGGGGAGGGGGGGCTGTGGCTTGGGTTTGCACCCCCCCACACCCCGCGCCCAATTGAAAAAGAAGTGTATATTTCCAAGCGGAATGGCAACGAATATATAGGCTCGGAGTTGCCCCGATGGAGTTTGGGCCTGGGACCTACAAAAAGCCGCTTTCCTGCTGCATGCCGCGGCTTTCCGCGCTGAGAGCCGGGGCAGAAGCCCGTGGGCAGCGACCCCCGGGAAGGCGGCTCCGCCGACGGCGGGGTGGGGGCTGGCCCCGCCGGGACCCGGGTGGTTGCGTGCGGGTCTCCGGTACTGGGGCGGAGGGGGAAGGTTCGGGTTTAAAAGGCATTTCGGCGTTGGAACGTGCTGGTTTTCTCACGGACTTTATGCAATCTTCTGCGACATAATAATTTCTTTTTAAGAGTTTGAAACTCCGGTCACTCAATTACACAGAATCGCGTAAGCAACTCAGTCGAAGGAGGATTTAAATGCAATACTTTGCACACCATTCCCAGTTACAACAAATAATCCTGCAACGAGGAAAGCAGAAACAACTTAAAAGTCACATTTTCCTTAATCCTAAATCCATGCACCTCATAACTGGGGAATTTAAAGCATGACTAACCGCTCTTACAGAATGGCTCAATCCGTATAATCCCAATGGGACTTTCGGAGTTTGTAATATGGATGGAGTCAGTAACAAAGGGGGAAAAAATACCCAATCCAATTTAATGTCTGACAAGTGATGGATCGGACAGCTATTTCCTCCGCGCTCCGACAGGCTCCCGGGGTTGCGGAGCTGCGGCAAAGGGAGGCAAATCCGGGAGGGACCCGCCGCGGTACCTGCCACCGGCCGCCCCCCGCCAGCCCCGCGGCCTTCTCCTCGCCGCTGCTCTCCATTATTTTGACCCGAGTCCGCCCTTTGTCCGCGAGG